>OY770107.1:21339899-21864899 GCA_963669365.1 Verbascum thapsus
ATTTCAAGAAAGCGAAATAAAAACCCGATATACAATGTTTTGCAAACAAAAAGAAGATGCGCTCAAAATCCAAGAAGACTCACTGCAAAAAAGAGAAAAATTCATCGATGTTAAAACGAAAACAAAAAAAACGAACGATTGGGAAAAGGAAAAAGGATTAACTACCGTATGTATTTTATGCATGTACATAATATATATGTAACTATATATATATATATGCATATCAAAAATATATACATATTCTCCTTAAATAAACAATAAAGTGGAACCACTCTTCTTCAATTTTATTGCAAAACATGCATGCTGCTATGGGCGTATAAAACCGAAAGAAATAAAGAGAGAATTTCATACCAACTAGCTGCTCCCGAATATGAAGACGACGGCGAACTATGTCAAAAAGAAGAAAAAACAGTGATAACTTCCGCTACTGCTCGGATGGGAGAAAAGATTTTGAAAGAAAATAGTGATAAAAACCTCAAAACTCTACTCAAAATTTTGAAAAAAACAATGGAGGGTTTTTTTCTTTATGACACTACTGACTATGGCAACTCGGATGAAAAAATAAAGCTGAAGGCAAGGCCCTTTATATAGCAGATTGCAAAGTCTTCAAGTTGGAATAGATTTCAGCTTATTGAGATGTATTAGGTCTCGATTTGACGAATCCGAGTAGGATTCGAAATTGATGAATATCAATCTTAGATCTTCTGGGTTACGTTAATCCTTTAAATCAAGAGATGTTAATTCGATTGGTACAAAAGAATTCCAAGTTATCAATTCCGAATTCTATCCTAAACGGTGCTTTAAAAATCCAAGAATCAAAATTTTCCTCATTTTCGTGCTGCAGAATTTTAGTTGGAGAAGGAGACTTGAGGAATTATTTGATATGTCAAGACTAATACACCAAAACTTGTGGGCCTTATAAAAAAAAAAAGGGAATGATAAATGGGTCTGAGAACACATGTGGAGATTGATAGCAAATTCAATTCGGCCCATATTAAATCCACTTGACCCATCTCATCTCGGTAATTGTACAGGCCTTTTACCTTTGACTACCCATGAAGCCCAATATTGGGTAATTGGATCACATCCCGAGGATAATTTATTTCTTCCTCAAATTTCAATGGTTCAAATTCATATTTGGAACTCGAGCACTCATGACCGCTGATAGAAAAAAAAGGAAATCTCGCGACTCATCCACTTTGAAGCATGTTTCACATTGAAGCTCCCGTGAACGAGTCTCGAGGGGGCATTTGTAGACAATGGAATTTTATATCCAATCAAATGATGACAAGTGGCAAGAATGATATTAAATATTAATTTAAATCTTTTAATATATATATTTTGGGATTTATCAAATTTAATTCCAAGATAAAATAATTGATTTAATTGATATTTTAATATTCATTTTATCAACAAATCAAATGGCGACACGTGTCAAATTGAGGTGTCCCATCCAATCAAATCATGTCTTGCAGTTAATAAATCCACGACCAATCAAATCGCGCCACGTGGAAATATTGACCAATCAAAAGTCGTCTACGACAAAAGATATTTATCTATTTAAGTTAATTTATGGATAATTATCAAGTTAAGTTTTGGATAATATCTAGAAGATCTAGATCTTCTATCAGCCAATCAAATGGCTCCAAAATTATGATAATTATTTATTAAATCAAATGGATCATTATCAGTGGATTCTAAATTATCCAAAACTCTTCCATCTACACCTATAAATAGGGTCCTTTGGAGTTCATAAATTACACACACAGAAGTTCAATCAAAAAGCTAGAGAAGGCAAAGGAAGCTCTCCAAATTTTCTCTACGAAGGTTCTTCACATATTCAAGGCGTTCTAAGTGATATTCAAGGCGTTCTTGAAGAAGTTCATCAAATTATAGCGTTTGATTCGTAATTGCGGTGCTAAACCTACGAATTAACGTTATAGAAGTTCAAATCAAGCTCAAGGAAGATCAAAGGTACAAGTCAACCTTGAAGATTTCAAATTCCATATATCAAATTCAACGTTTGATCCGAGATCAAGCTGTCAAGCCCTCGCAATAACGTTATAAACATTCAAGTCAACGTTGGAGAAGATCAAAGAAGCAAAGTCAACTCCAACAATCAAATAGATTTCAAATTCCATATATCAAATTCAACGTTTGATTCGAGATTAAGCTGTCAAGCCCTCGCAATAACGTTATAAACATTCAAGTCAACGTTGGAGAAGATCAAAGAAGCAAAGTCAACTCCAACAATCAAATATATATTTTGAAGGAAGAATCAGAGGATTAAATATAGAGATTTGTACCCTATATTTTTATTTTAATTAATATAAATTTCTTTGTCACAATTTTTTGTGTTTCTTGATTTTCAGAATTACAAATTTGTTGTGTACAATATGTTCACAGTTTTCCGACATACGAAGCATAACATGTAAGTATATTAACTTCCTGGTTAAGATCTACCATCAGACAAAATTTGCAGTTAGCATCAAAACTCAGCAGTAGATGAAATAACTGAAACCAACCACATCGTTTTTTCTATTGGTTCTTGCCGATTATGCATCAAACATTAAATCATAAGTAACCTGTATTGCCCTGCCTAGGTAGTCCGTGTTTTTACAATTAAATTCTCAAGATATAACTATATGAATTTCTAAAAGGAACCACTTCAACTTTAGAAACATTCAAACTTTTTTTCTTTAGAATTATCGGGGAAGAAAGTATTGCTGAAGTTGTTGAGGGAAAATTAGTTATATGTAATTTTCGGGTGAAAAAAGTGGAATATTTGGGTCATATCATCTCTGCAAGGGGGTGACCACTCATCCTCAAAAAAGTGAGACAATGTTTAGTCAGTCTATAATTGACGCCATCAAATCTTTAAGGGGTTTTCTAGGATTGACAGGTTACTATAGGAAGTTCATTCAAGCGTATGGGGTGCTCTGTAAACCATTAACTACATTATTAAAAAGAATGGGTTGTAATGCAATGAAGAAGCAACCAAGACCTTTGTAGCTCTTAAAGCAGGCTATGACTACAATACTTGTTTTAGCCTTACCCGATTTTCTCTGTGGTGCAGACAGATGCATCTAATAAGGGGATTGGGTTGTTCTTATATCTTAGCAGGGGTTTGGGCATAAAAACTAATGAAATGTCAGTTTATGAGAATGAATTCTTAGTTGTAATGATGGCTCTTACAAAATGAAAACACCATTTACAATGACATCATTTTATTATCAAGACTGACCAGAAGAGTCTTAAGTACATCCTAGATCAGAGCAAAAATGGGTAGCTATGCAAGGATTCGACTATGAAGTTCAGTGCAAGAAGGGAACTGAAAACAGAGTTGTTGATGCTCTCTCCACAAGAACTTATGATCTTGGATGCAGAAGATTCAAAGCATTTATACTTTGGATAAGGAGATACAACAAATTATCCTAGCTAAGACGGCCGACCCTATTGCATTTGAAGGATATTCTCTAGAATCAGGGGTACTCAGGTATGGGGCCAGAATATGTGTAGGAAAGGGTCCCACTCTGAGGAAGAAGATCATCAAATCAAAATTGTCCATGACTCTTCTATTGGAGGACACTCTAGAAACATTACATCGGGCTAAATTTTTATACATGGCCAGGAATGCAAAATGAAGTGACAAAGTGAGTAAAGAAATGTGTCATTTGTGAAAGGAATAAACATGCGCACACGGCATACCCAGGTTATTGCAACCATTGAATGTACCTAATAAAGCTTGGTCATATGTTACCATGGTCTTCATAGCTAGACGGATTACCAACTTCAGAGGGAATGAATAACATATTGGTGGTAATTGATAGTCTTACTACGTATGTGTATTTCATATCACTATTCCATCCTTACAATGCAGAAATTGTTGCAAGGGTGTTTATAGATAATATTCACAAGTTACACGGGCTACCTCTTAGCATTGTCACTAGGGGTGGCAATTGGGTTGATTGGGTCGGGTCCATTTGGGTTGGATTCAAACTGGGTTGGATCCAATTGGGTCCAATGACAAAACACAAACATTATTTTTGGATCCAATAAGGACCCAATCATGAACCCAACAATGACTCAAATTTAGAATATAAGATGTTATATATAAGTTTAGCATAATTTTTACCCTCACAACACACATTACCCACATAAATCAATTTTTTACATAAAATGCACTTTTTACACACACATTTCATACTTTTTACACATAATGCACACATTTTATATAAAATACACATTTTTTACATACATTTCATACTTTTTTTCACACTATATATTTTTTATACACACTTCACACTTTTTACACATACTACACACATTTTATATAAAATACATATTTTTTACAAACATGGTATATTTTTACACACACTTCACACTCTTTACAAAATATACACACATTTTTCATATACTACACATTTTCACAATTTATATACTTACACAAACTATACACTTTTACATACTTTAAACATAAAATACATATTTTTTACAGACAAAAGGTCTATTTTTTTACCCACACTTGTATATATTATACACAAAATGCACACTTTTTACACATACACAAAATACTTTTAAAGCACACATCACACTTTTACACACATTACACACGTTTTACATACATGACATACTTTTTATACATTTTTTAACACATTTGACACACTTTTTACACATACTTAACACTTCGTACATATATTTTATATTATTTACATGCACAAAATAACTTTTTGTTTTGTGTTTTATTTGTGAAGAGTATAGTAGGTATAAAAACGTTTTATTTTATTCGAAAAGTGTGTATTTTTATCTAAAAGTGTGCATTTTGTGGGAAAAATGTTCAATATGTGTAAATAATGAATTTTATGTGTAAAAAAAGGGGTTGTGTAAAAACATATATTTTGTTTAAAAAATGTATTGTGTGTGCAAAAGTGTGAAGTGCGTAAAAAGTGTGTTTTGTGTAAAAGTTATGTAGTGTTTGTAAAAGTGTGAAATATAAATTGTTTGTAAAAAGTGTGAAATATGTGTAAGACGTGTGAATTGTGTGTAAAAGTGTGTATTTTGAGTAAAAATGTGCAATGCATGTAAATAATGTGTTTTGTGTGCAAAAATTGTGTAATGTGTGATGATTGTGAAGTATGTGTAAGTTCTTTAATAAATAAGTTAATTGTTATAAAAAATCAAGTTTGACCCAATTGAAACCAACATAATAAATGTTAGGACCAAACTCAACTAAAGCCTAGTTTAGTTGGGTTGGTTCCATGAATTTGGACTCAAATTGCAACTCCTAAGTAAGAGTGTAAATAAGTTGGACCCAATTTAGACTCGAATTGGGCCCAATTTAAAACCTAATTGGACCCAATTTAAAACCTAATTGGACCCAAATATTTTTAGACCCGACCCAATTGGAACTACAATTCTAAAATATTAGGACCCAACTCATTGAAAACTCAGTTTGATTTGGGTCCAAATATATTTATGGACCCAAATTGCCACCCCTAGTTGTCACTGATAGAGAGATTAAGTATTTACTAGTAGATTTTGGAAGGAAACATTAAAGCTATTAAGAGTATACCAAGACATGAGTATAACTTATCACCACAATTAGATGGACAAATCGAAAGCGTTAATCAATATGTAGAGACTTATTTATGGTGTATGCCAACATCCAAAAAATGTAGGGGTGGCAAATGGGTGGATCGGATCGGATTTGGGTTGGGTCCAATTGGATTTGAAAAGAAGATAGGTTGGGACCAATAAGAAACCAAAATGTGTTTTCAATATGAATTGGGTCCTTATTGGTTTTGATTGGTTCCAAATGGTTCTTGTACAAAGAACCATTAAAGAACCATAAAGGATCCAAAATAGGAGGTTGGTGACTTATGGATCCAACACAATGCAAATACTTGTTATACTAATCACAAATCTCTTTATTTTTATATGTAGTTTTTAATTAGTATTAATACATTATTTTTTAATATTTAAGGATGATTTAAATTTTTGATAGCTGTTTTTATTTTTTATATTGACTTTTCCATGTATTTTTTCTAATTTGAATTCGAAAAATATGTCCACCAATTTCCCACACCTTTCAAATTTATGGGATAATGAATTATCATAATTCAATATTATAAAAGTTCTTCTTCTTATTGTGAGCCCCTAAATTATAAATCATCTAAATATTAATAAAGTCAAAATCTAAAAATTATTCAGTATTCCATATTACATTGTTTGACAAATTTAAAGCATTAATTTCTTTATTGGTTGAAACTTTTCCATGAATTTGCTAATGCATCTGATATTGATTATTAGATTTGGCCTTCTCTTTTTTTGAAAATTTTGTGAACTTTAATACCAAAATTAATTTCTTTTTTATCTGCATTTATAGAAACGACGAAGTACGGTAACAACTTCATAAATTGGCACTATATTTATTTTTATTAATTTGTAATAAAATATTAATGATAGTTGATTAAATATTTAATGTAATAATATAATTGTCTTATTATTAAATATAAATATATGCTAACATGATTTACTAGTTATTACCCAAGAAAATAAAAGATAAATAGAATTATTTTATATGTAGCTGATGTAGTGCATAGAGTAGGCAAAATAAGTTTTTACAATCTAGAGTCTAGAGAGAGGAATTATGGAGAATCTGGTGCCAGCAATGATATACAAGGATTAAAGTTTTATCTCTCTCTCTCTCATCTCCTATTTACACCTCTCACTCTCTCTCCACCTTCTTCATTTCTGTTTTTTTAATTGGATCCACTTAGGAACCAAAATAGGCCCATTATTGGAACCAGTTTGGACCCAATCAAAAACCATATGGAACCAAGGCCTTGAAAATCCAATAAATACAAAACCAATTGGAACCATAATTCTTTTTTTAAAGATCCATCCAAACCCAAAACTAATTGGGTCGGGTTGGACCCTGGTTTTGGGTCTAACTTGCCACCCCTAAAAAAATGGAACAAATGGCTATCTAAGCCAAATTTTGGTACAATTTTAATTAACATCATAGTTTGAAAATCACCCTTTGTCAAGCCTTATATGGTTATTCCCCACTCCATTTGGGCATCAAAACACATGATTTTCCAGTCAATAGTCTATAGTAATACAAATGAAGAGAGATGAAGAGATAGATGATAGAGTAAAAGTACTTGAGCTACTAAAGGAGAATCTAATCCAAGCACAGAATCAGATGAAGTATTATGCAAATTTGAAGAGAACAAAAAGAACTTTTAAGGTGAGGATCAGGTGTACCTTATATTGCAACCATATCAGTAAAATTCACTAGCATTAAGGCAAAATTTGAAGCTAGCACCCAAGTATTATGGATCTTTTAAAATGATTGACAAATTGGAGAAGTGGCATACAAATTGAACATTTCTTCTACGAGTGAAATCCACCATATATTTCACGTATCATTATTAAAGAAGAAAATTATATGAATTTACCATAATTCATTGTCATTGCTTGGCTAACTAAGATGGCAATAAACATATTGTAAGTGTGAATTTACTGTAAACAGACGGCAACAGTCAATACAAGATTTACCCCATCGTTGTACTCAACCCCAAAATGGTGCCTCGAAACAATGTAGCATTCCGCAGATATTGGTTAGTGGGCATATTCAGAGCCATCACAAGCTACTTGGGAAGACTATTTTTACATCCACTTTAAATTTTCTGAGTTTGATCCTTGGGGACAAGGATCCAAAAATCCAGGTGGCAATGTCATAAATATAAATATAGTCGGTGAACAAACTTTGAAAATGGATTATTGGATAAAAGATTTGAATGATATAATCTAAGTCGTTCATAACTGAGGGAAAATGTCAAAAAAGTGAAACTGCAATTAAAGGGGATTACACTCTTTTGAATAACGGTTGAAACGGGAAGAGGGACACGTGGCGATCAAGGAGCGAATGCCGTAAATGAGGAGAATGCTACTCACATTATGGTGGAAGTTGTTATTTGATATTTTTGAATCCAAGATGAAATTATATACATGGTTGTAGATGCATTAAAAGAAACAAACAATTAGAATTCAAGTTTTCCTCTCATTTCTTCTACTCTTATCTCCTTAATCTTACATTACTTCTATTTGTTACCTTTCCATTATTGTTTTATTGAAAAATAGATAATATTTCAGAAATTATAGAAAGATCATTATATTCCGTAAAACAATCTAGTCCAATCAAAAACTTAAGTTTTGAGTTTTTTTTAAGGTCTTGAAGTTTAATGTTGAGTGTAAGTTATTTAGGGAATTAAAGATATTAACGAAAGTTAGCGAGTGATATTGGTGTAAAAGGAGAATGATATCGTTGTTACTGGAAATTTTGGATCAAAATTTTTGATAGCACTCTGGTACAAAATCGTATAAAGAATTTAACATCATTTTTGATATCTCAGTGGTACAAAACTACAAATATCGTAAACACATATATGATAAAAGATTTTCTATTTCAAATTTGTTTTCATCATTTATACATATTTGACATGTGATAAAATATTTACACTACTCATGATATTAAACATTCATTAATAAACATTATTATTTAGAATAGAAAATCTTGTAATTTAAATAAGTGGCTATAAAAATATTCATATTAAAATAGTAACATTTATATATATTATTATATATATATAATTCATATATAACTCGAGGCAAAAATTAGTCGGGGTCAAAACCCTAGGTATTACATCAGCACTATATAATAGACGTACCTGTCGCTAATATGCAAATATCTTTCTCCCCCTTTGAGATTCAATTCTCAAGAATTTCAAGGTAAAATTGTCGTCCGTCATACTTTATCTTGCTCTTTGTGGATTGTTCTCTTTTTGATTTGTTGTTATTCCTCGGATGTGATGTAAGTCTTTTATGAGTCCCAGATCTAATTTTCTTTAGCGAATTTGCAATTTCTGACGTTTTTTCTGCGGTAGATTTGTGGTTATGATATCTGATGACCATATATTATTTTTTCCTTTCATTTACTTCCTTAGGTCATGAATTATATTCGAGAGTACTGAATTGATAATTGAAGATTCTATTAACTGTGAAAATTGTTGTTACTAATTGTGTCTAGTTTAGAGAAATAGAGTGTTGGTAAAAAATGTTCAAGGATTTAGTACCCTCTTGTCTATATATGGTTTTCTTTCTTATTGAAGGAATTTAACTGATATATTAGTGTTGAAGTTTCTATGGTGTTGGTAAACAATGATTTTCTGAACTTTATTTGTTTTTCTTTGTGGGATATACATGTTTTGGATTATTTTGTGATATAACTGAGTGATTATGTTCTGGTCGAGTCCAAATTAGTATATAGGTAGTTAGATCCTTTTTAGTACTTATGATTCACGGTTTGATGCATGTTTATCGTTTTGTGGTGCATCCACGTGTAAGTTCTTGATTTATATAGTGATGGTCATTTTTGGTAAGTAATTTAAATGAAGCGAGTACACATCGCACGGCAAGTGTTAGTGTATTTTGCCTTCTTTCTTTGTTTCTCACCTTGAATTAATTAAATGTAAGTTACCAAGTGAAATATCTCAAAAGGGGAATTGTTAACTTGGCTACTTCCCTTAAGTATTAAACCGTGTAATTCCATGAACTTAAACAACACAAACAGACATTTTTCATTCTGAATTCTAAGACATGAACGTCATTTCTATCATGTGTGGCAAAAGTACGGAATATTTGCACCAGAGAAGCACTTTTTTCGTTACTCTTGTCGACATTTAATACTTCTAATGTCACGTGCAGATTAGCTACTTATTTTTTTTTATGGTTTTTCATCTTTCTGTCTAATTGACTCAGTGAATTGAATTCAGGATGGCTGGTCAGAGGAGTAACTACGGCAAGCGATCTCATTCTCATTCTGACTATTCTGAAAGTGGCGGGAATAAAAGAAGAAATTCTGGAAGTGATAGAGACCAATTCTCTATTGGGTCCGATGATACCGTGTATCGCTACTTGTGCCCAGTAAAGAAAATTGGAAGTATTATTGGAAGGGGAGGGGAAATCGTCAAGCAACTGAGAGCCGACACAAAATCAAAGATCAGAATTGGTGAGTCTGTTCCTGGATGTGAGGAACGTGTTGTCACAATTTACAGTACCCGCGAGGAGACCAATGATTTTCAAGGCGATGATGACCGTGTTTGTCCTGCTCAAGATGCACTCTTTAAGGTGCACGAGAGAATTATTGCTGATGACACTGCAGTAGAGGATGACTCAGAAATACCCCAACAAGTTACTGTTCGACTTCTAGTACCATCTGATCAGATTGGTTGTATCATTGGGAAGGGTGGACAAATTGTTCAAGGCATTCGCAGTGAGACCGGCGCACAAATTCGCATCGTAAAGGATGACCACTTGCCACCATGCGCATTGAGTTCTGATGAACTTGTACAGGTATCTTGTTATTACCATTGTGATCATACTAATTGGGGTTCATCCTGTGTTTTGAAGGATATTATATGTTAAACTGGGAATTTAAGTCATCTTTCAGTTATTGATGCATGTATAATTCAGGTGCTGCATCACTTTAGGGCCTTAAGTTTCCATATTGATGATTCTTTTTTGGTATTGTGTGATCAGATATCCGGTGATGCTTCTGTGGTGAAAAAAGCTCTTTATCAGATAGCATCTAGACTCCATGATAATCCGTCCCGATCTCAGCATCTGCTTTCTTCTTCAGTTTCGACTATCTACTCTTCCGGTGGTTCAGTTTTGGGGGTAGGTGGTGCTCCAATCATGGGATTAACTCCACTTGTAGGTCCTTATGGTGGATATAGGGGTGAGGGTGCAGACTGGCCTAGGTCTCTCTACTCAGCTCCAAGAGGTGAAGCTTCGTCAAGAGAATTCTCACTTTTTTTGGTCTGTCCTACTGCCAGTATTGGAGGTGTCATTGGCAAGGGTGGCACAATAATCAATCAAATAAGGCAAGATTCTGGCGCAACCATTAAAGTTGATAGTTCTAAGGCTGAGGGAGATGATTGTGTGATATCTATCTCTGCAAAAGAGGTAATTCTTGTGAAATGCTAAATTGTATTTTGTTGGTTTTTCTTTTCTTAAGTTTTCATTCTATAATTGGAAATCGTCTATATTGGCTACCAGATATTTGAAGATACCTTTTCTCCAGCAATCGATGCAGCTGTGCGCTTGCAGCCCAGGTGCAGTGAGAAAGTTGAAAGGGACTCTGGTCTCGTTTCTTTTACAACACGGTTACTTGTTCCAACTTCCAGGATAGGCTGTCTAATTGGGAAAGGAGGGTCCATAATTACAGAGATTAGGAAAGTCACAAAGGCCAATATTCGCATACTCTCAAAAGAAAACCTGCCCAAAGTTGCATCTGAAGATGAGGAAATGGTCCAGGTAAATGGATAAACATTGTTTTGGTTGTCTATCTGATATGATGTGGAAGTTTTAGCACTGCGCCATAACTGGCTTTACAGCATCCTCTTGATACGCTGTTGTCATGTTGACTTTGAATATCACAGTATTTTATTGCTATCAAGAGTTTCTGTTAGAATTTGATACATATTTTTGTTAGCTTCTAGGATAGGCTGTCTAATTGGGAAAGAGCTTGAGATGGATCCATTCAAAAATCGGTGAAAGAGTTAGGGCCTTATAATTGATTTTTGTCTTTTTATCAGATTTCAGGAGATCTTGATATTGCAAAGGATGCTCTTGTACAAGTAACTTCGCGCTTGAGAGCCAATCTTTTCGAAAAGGAGGGTGCAGTATCTGCATTTCTGCCTGTTCTACCTTATCTTCCAATGTCACCAGATGGTTCAGAGAGCTTGAAATATGAAAGTAGAGATAGCAAGAGCCATAGGCGTGGGTACTCTCACTCTGGTGGATATGGTGGTCCTACTGATTTGCCACCTCGGGATGCTTATGGTGGTTATGGTGGTCCTGAGGTAAAATTTATGTTGTCTGATTTCTGTGTAGTGAATGAAAAAATAAAGAATAAAACGCATTCTTGTTTATTAATTTTCTTCTGCACAGTGATCATATTTATTATTCTTTTGCAGAGTGGTAGTGGCAGCTCTGCATATGGTGCGTATGGTAGTTATTCATCTGGCCGTGCAGTTGGTTCTGGGTAAGATCTCTTGGAACTCGTTGATAACCTGATTAATATCTGTGATTTTTTCTGGAAATGTATCAGGTATTAACCAGTAGAGTGGATTGAGCAGTGTTTTTCCGTAAATATGTTTCCCAAAACATTTAATTTATGTTCTGACCTTACAATCCTAGAAGAATGTGCTAGTTTGACAATGGGACCTGCATTTGACCTCTAGAAATTGAAATTATTTAACTGTACTTCCAATCGTCTTATGTGTACCCATTTGGATTTCGCATCCTTACTGGAAAGTTGAACTGTCCAATTTAACCATCTTACACAGCACTGCTGCCTCATATCAAATTTTGATAATTCTCATAGTCCCTGACCTCAGCTTCCTTTACCAGGTTATCTGGGCGTGAGCGTAGCCCTGTTTCACGGGGGAGAAATTATGACTACTAGAGTTTGTTGTTTAAGATCACAGGTAGCCCATCACATCAATTTACATCATGTATTCATTTCAAACCATAGTTTCCAATAGCTACTGATCTCTTTTTTGCAAGTGCCAGCTCATGTTAAGTTTTGGCAAAATTGCTGTTATTACCATACCTATAACCCGATATGACTGATGCTATTCTTTTACCTGTCTCCTTTCCCTTCCCGACATAACAGCTGAGATATCTGAAGCCTGAAGCCAGCCTCTTGCCTATTTAGATGAGGCCATCAGCCTAAACCAGAAGACCGGATGACAGAGTTCGGATAAACTTATGGCCCACCATGATGTTTTTATTTACGAGGACCAATTTCTGAAGAACTTACCCATTGATAATGCCATGCCCTGATACCATATATGGCCAAGCTTATTCTGTAGAGCTCCCAAGAACCTGCTGCCTTTATCCATTTTACTACTCCAAAAGATGTACCAGATTGACTTCAATATTTAGTTCTCAGCTGTATCTTATGTGATTTATCCTTTTCTTTGTTTTCACCCCATGGAATTATGACTGCTTGTGTATTGATGTTCATGTCATTTATCTTTTGTTTTAGTGTTCTGCACTTTATTGAGCATTGCATTTTGGTTATACTATTGAAGATAAACCCTTGAGCCTAAGTTGCTATGTTTTTTGTTCCTTTTCTTTCTTCATTTAGAAAATTGTTCGGTTGTTTCTCTTGAAGTGTTAGCAGTTTTTTTTTTAAAATTATCATTAGCATCATTATTATTACTGTTTTCTTTGTGATCAAACATCAAACAGTGAATCACAATGACGATGCTTGTTTGATCAATATTATTCTCAAGATGCGACAAGTGGTAAATTTTGCTGTGGGCTGCAGATCTCATATGCAGATCATTAACCAGGTTGGTTGGCTTTTGTCAGCACTGAGTCATTTTCTGGTGAGTCTTGCAATGGAAGAGTCAACAAGAGCCTAATTGTAGTTCAGGGCCCTTTTGTGGCAGTTACTTTTGCAGGTATGCTCGGTGGGATCAGCAGTAGGTGAAAACTGTTGCTGGATCTCTTGGCGGGTTTAACAGAATCCAGTTGATTGTGATCAACACGTAATTTTTCCTTTTAACTTTCATGCATCATGTTTTGTTGCTTTTCTTTTAGTAGTATATCTGCCAGTTACTAGTTTAAGGTAAGATTTACACCACAAGCCCACAATTATGTTGCAAATCAATGTTAGTTGTGTTATGCTTAGGGGTGACGAGTGGGTGGGTTAGGTTGGTTCCAAAAGAGTTGGTTTGGTTCTCCATGGTGGAATTGACCTCAACCCAAAATGGAATCATGATCAAGGCAAAGAGGAACCAAACTCAACCCAACCACCTTGCATGTTCCTTATAGTTTGGCTCCAAACAATTTAGTTATTATGTTACAAAGCAGTTTGGGTCAACTTGGAATCATGTTAGATCCAACTTGGGACCATGTAGGAACCAAAACTATTCTTTAGGAACCACCAACACAAACTATTTAGATTGAGTTGGAACCATATTTTCAGCCAATAGTCACACTCATTAGTCCACATTATTACATGTTTATAATCACTCATTAGTCCACATTATACATGTCTAGGAGCCATATCTATTTGCGTGCATTTGATCTCTCATTATTGGGTTTATACAACCACCACTCTTTCCTTGTTCCCCTATTTTGAGCAATCATTCTTGCATGTGTGTTGCTTGGATATCCCTACAATTTGTAGGGACATAAATGTCCAGTACTTCATTTGGTGCCTAGTGTAGGTCTCAAACTAAATTGTACTTGGAGCGGCACGTTCACTATTGCTGCAAATTGTGTGTTATATTTGATTTAGTACTTAAGTTGATACTTAATTTGGTTGAGATGATGGATAATATGGTTAAATTAACGAGCGTTTAGTCATATTAGCTGAGA
Source organism: Verbascum thapsus (assembly GCA_963669365.1). Taxonomy (NCBI): domain Eukaryota; kingdom Viridiplantae; phylum Streptophyta; class Magnoliopsida; order Lamiales; family Scrophulariaceae; genus Verbascum; species Verbascum thapsus. The sequence continues at coordinate 21,354,363 of OY770107.1, forward strand.
CATTTGATTGCAGCTTCCCTTGATATCATTTTGAGTTTATGTTTTTGTAATTGGACCTGTAAATTTGTGTGGTTATATAAATGCTTTAGCCACATCTGGGGTTGTAGCATGTTATATGGCAAACAGTATCGGATATAGGCCTAACATTTGTGTATTTATGATACGTGTGAATACAATACATCAATGGCACTCTTTCGCTGATTAATACAAAGAACAGCACTCTTTTCTTTTTCTATTTTTTCCCCTTCTTTATATCAAGCAATGTTTTGTACTATGTTTTCTTCAGATTTTCAAGTATTTTATTTCAAGTATTTTATTATTCTCAGACAAGAATGAGTTGTAATTGTATTTTGCATTTTTGACAAGGTGTTTCTGGGGAAATTCTATCTTGGTCTGGGACCGTTGGTCCCGGCCAAAATAGACCAGACATTTTGCAAAAAGGGGGGTGGTTTTTTCCACCCACCCACATGGAAACCACCCCCCAAAAATGCAAATGTGTGGTCTAAATTGGACCAGGACCGTTGATAGAATTCTCCGTGTTTCTGCTTCTCAAGATTGGGCTCTCGAATAGATGGCTCTAGTGTTGTCCAATTGGATATTTTAAAATTGTAATAAATCTCAACTTTACATTCTTAGACCACCCTTGAATCAAGTTAATATTTTATTCGAGCTTGATCACAAAGTTTGTTTGAACTCGGTCCATAAACTTTTCAAATCATGTTTGAATTTTATTTTGATAATGAGTAAAAGATAATAGAAACAGTTAAAAATCATGTTATTTGGTTTGAGTTTGGCTCAATAGTGAAAATATGTAAATAATAATTAAATCTCTTGAATTTGATTCGGCTTTAGCTCGATTAAATATCGAATCAATTTCAAATATAAATTTTGATACTAGTAAGTAAGTAATAATATTCTATTTGTCTTAGTTTCAATTAATTAACACCCCTAAATTTGTTGGCATATTTTGTAAAACAGATTAATCTCAGGTCTTGAAAGCTTTTCTAGTAATTAAAAATCCTTCAACAAAAACTTCCAGCAATTCCAAGTTTTTCTTTCTAGTATCTCCTCTCAAACGGAACTACACAGCCGAATAGCCTTTTTGCCTGAGTTAAACAGAGAGATGTAAATGTTTTGCAAAATAATGAAAATAAATATGAAAGCTTAGTCGTTTATTATGATTGGTTGGGGCTTTAAAATGAAATTTGAACCTTTAAAGCATGGCTGCATGCTTATTCTAGGTAAAATTGCTAGTAATTATATATGCAGAGTGACGTTAAAGTTTCAACAAGTAACAACTAAGGCGAAAATAAGAACATCCAGTTACTATGCTTCTAAGAGCTATAACACACAATGAGAGAATTCGGGTATAGACTATAGAGTCCCATATGATTGTATCCATTTCATCGTGATAAGGATTTGGATAGAGTTTGAGTCCTGATGAGGGAATGCCTATTTGCCTTCTCTACTGTGAGCCTGTCAGCTATGGGCAACCTAGGCTGGTTTACCTCTCTTGTGTGGTTTGCAGGCTATCGCACCTAACGGTAGCGACTGCGGGTTCCCTTGTCATCAAAAAAAAAAAAAGAAACCAAAGAACATATATCTGAAACTATCCAATCCTGAGTACAACTTACCAATTGATTTCAAATAACGTATATATATTCTGCATATATATCTCATATTTCATCAGTAGTAGATTTTTTAGCTACATTCTCTCTCAACTTTAAAATGGAAATATGAATACCGACCCATGTGTTATATATGTTAGAAGTATACAAATCGAAATATCAAATCCCAAAACCCATTTCACCAATCCACTTCATGTGCAAAAATAATACTTGGTGCCCAAATGAAGTAAATTTCGTCCACCTAACTTAGTGTACTTGAAGAAGCCAAAAAGTAGACAGAAAGAAGACTTTATTCTGCAGTGCCTTAATGGCCGTTTCGCTGAAATTTCTTCATTGGAAATCTGTGCACTGTCAAATCTAGGCTTATGAACTCATTTAAAATGACCTACTTTTTTACTCTTACCCCAATGGTCAATGCCCATTTGGTTTGGACTCTTCAGTATCTACCTCTCTGTAGAAAAGCCTGCTGCATTTATGACCAAAGCTTTCTAACAAATTTTTTCTTTATTAAATAATGGGCTTCAACCCCATATTTTCATGATTTATTTCTCTTCACCCAATTGGCGTATCACTTACTCTGCTGCATAGGTTTCCTATTCAGACACTTGAAATGTTGTCCATGCAACAAGGAATGTTGTGTTTCTCTTTTGGGCAATTTTACATGTTTTAGGACAGAGTTCTGATCTCTTTGGATTGGTTGAGATTTTGAGTCATATTTATTCAATTATTATTTCATCTCAAGTCTTGCATGAGGAAACTAGGTTATGAAGTACAGCCAAGGATGACTTGCCGGTGAGTTAATTAATTATATTGGACCGGCAAGTTATTTTTGGCTATATCTCTGCCTAGTTTCTCTCATGTTAGATTTTTTGATGATTCGAGATGTTGGAGATAATTGATATTTGATATGCTTAGTTACACAAGTATACCAAATGGTAAAAGCTCATTTTTTAATTTTTTTTTTAATCTTTTCTAAATAATCATGCAACTCTGCTTGAGTGTTCGTTAGCAATCAAAATTATTCTCTACCTTTTTTGTAGGTGAGGGCAATGTTGTGTGCTGTTGGCTTGAGAAGATGTTAACTATTTCTTCATAATGATTAAGATGAGTATACTTACCTTATCATCTTTACTTTAATTTAGAGTTTGTCATGTTTATGTGATTTATAAACCACACAAAATTGAGCGAAACTTGTGAAATATTAACTATACCAATACTTAATTTGAATACTTAGGATTTGTTATGGATTTGTAACTATACAAAATAATTAAAGAAAATAATTAAAGAAAATAAAATGGCGAATTTTAAATGTTAAGCTTGAGTCAAGAAATCTGTGATTTTTATATACCATAAGAACATTGCACTTTTTATTTTAATTTTTCGCCCTACTAATAGCATCATGGCTAGCCAAACTTGCGTTTGGAATTCCATTTGGTTTATTTCTAGAGTTTGGAAATAAATAAACCCTAGTGTTTGTTTTTAAATTTTTATATTTCTTTTAGTATAGTACATTCATATAAAGTAGTTCATACAAAACTGTATGTACTAGTACAAGTCTAAAATATATAAAGTAGATACTATACTATTAGATATATCAAAGTCAGAATTCTGTAGGAACTGCATAAATATAATGCATATGCATAAGGTCGGTCATACACATAATTAATATCTTTACGTGAACGTCAACTATATTAAAAAGTACATTTGTTAAAGTGTATTCTAATCACTTGATAAACACCCTCTATTTCCTTCTTAAGTACTGCTCTTCACATGTTTGAAAGTTAATGAAAAAAAATCATAATTCCATTTTTGGCATAACTAGCATGGTTTATAATACTTTATATTATATATATATATATATATGATGGTATTCTTTTCATGTTCTCGGACCAGCCCACCAAATTATTCTAAATGGGCCGAGTTAGTTAGGTTTGGGCTAGGCCTGTCTGTCCTGGCCCAGCCGACTTTACTGTTCAACCAGGTCCGCGTATTTTGTGTGCGTCTCTTTATCCAATATTGCTTCTGAACCATATATCAACCCGTGGGTCTTCAATCGAGATTAAGACCCACCAATGTGACATAATCACATAAATGATAAATATACGTGTAAAGAGAGTTTTAAATCATGAAATATCTCAATTTTTTTTTTGTCGAAACCCAAAATTTATAAATAATATTAAAATAAGTAGTACTATTAAATTAAGTAGTCAGATATCTGTCAAAATTTTAATTGAAATTTGATTTTTTTTAATTTATAATAATATTTATTTATATATTTTGATTTTATAGTTAAATAATAGGTTTTTACGATTTTCCGTAATGATAGGAAAAAAAAATGATTAACTGATCATGTTAATCATTAGGAAAATGATTTCCTTACAGTCCGTAAGATTTTCAAATCTTACAGACAATCTCAGCCACAAATTTGTGGCTGAGATAAATAGGTATTATGTGTACAAATTAGTATTATTATGGTATATCAATAAATATTATGGGTATTATTATGGGTATATCAATAAATATTATGTGAAAAATATTTTCATCAAATTAGTATTTTAATCTTATCATTTAACAATATAAACTCTAAAAAATTATAATTCAGTATTAGTATCACGTAAAGTATGATAATTTAATTTTGTGCTTAAAAATTGCTTGCTTGAGTATGGATGGCTAAGAAGTAAATTTTTTAAAAAATGAATATGTCTAACAAGTAGTGATCAAAATTCAAAACTATATATTGTGTACTTATATACTCGGCTAAGCTAGAACTCTCGATCGAAAACGTACCATGTTGAAGGCTTAATTGATTTGAATTTACTCCTCTTGGCATAACATCCAAACAATGAAATAAGAATTAAAAGATACATTAAAACATATATAATATATTTAATTTAACTTTTATTGTTATATATTTATTAATAGTTATGAATATACAAAAGTATATAAATAAAGTATAAATAAATCAGCCAGGAAATTTTAACAAATTATTTAATAGGGTTGAATTAGCAAAAAAAGAAAATTCAGATGAAATTTTGTCAAAAATAGATTTTATTTTTTCTATGAGTAAACGTGGGCTGTCAGACTAATCTCACAGATTTCTGTGAGATTAGCACTGCCCTAATCATTAAGCATAATAACATTACAGGTTTGAAAGTTATAATCTGATATTGAGCAATAGATTGATAGAAATTTGATTTGCGCTCAATGTGGTTTTAACAATTATTTTTACTAAGATTGTGGTGCATTTTACTTTAATGAGTTTGTAGATATCGAAATTTTGCAACCAATCAAATCATGCCACGTGGAAATATTGACCAATCAAAAAGTCGTCTACGACAAATGATATTTATCTATTTAAGTTAATTTAATGGATAATTATCAATTCAAGTTGATTTATGGATAATTATCAACTAAGTTAATTTTTGGATAATTATCAATTCAAGTTGATTTATGGATAATTATCAATTTAAGTTGATTTTTGGATAATATCTAGAAGATCTATCTAGATCTTCTATCAACCAATCAAATGGCTTCAAAATTATGATAATTATTTATTAAATCAAATAGATAATTATCAATGGATTCCAAATTATCCATAATTCTTCCATCCTACACCTATAAATAGGGTCCTTTGTAGCTCATAATTTACACACACACAGAAGTTCAATCAAAAAGCTAGAGAAGACGAAGGAAGCTCTACAAATTTTCTCTACGAAGGTTCTTCGAATATACAAAGAAGATTCAAGGCGTTCTAGGCGATATTCAAGGCGTTCTTGAGGAAGTTCATCAAATTATAGCGTTTGATTCGTAATTACGGTGCTAAACCTACGAATTAACGTTATAGAAATTCAAATCAAATTCAAGGAAGATCAAAGTCACAAAGTCAACCTTGAAGATTTCAAATTCCATATCAAATTCAACGTTTGATCCGAGATTAAGCTGCCAAGCCCTCGAATTAACGTTATAAACATTCAAGTCAACGTTGGAGAAGATCAAAGAAGCAAAGTCAACTCCAATATTCAAGTCAACATATTTTGAAGGAAGAATCAGAGGACTAGAATAGAGATTTGTACCCCATATATCATTTTGATTTATATAAATTTCATTTGTCACAATTTTTGTGTTTCTTGATTTTCAGAATTACAAATTTGTTGTGTACAAATTTTTGGCACGCCCAGTGGGACCATCTCTACCTCTCATCTCCTCACTTCAATAAGTTCAAATGGATGCTCAAGTCAAAGCTATGAAGATAGTGGAATCCAAGATGATCATTTCAAATCCTTCAAACTCCACGAGTGAAGTCATTGCCGTCACCACAAGAAGTATGCCCATGAAGCTACAAACATCTTCAAAGGTGGTTCCCCTACTTGAGCATGTTGAGGATGACGCATTCCGCTTTGGTGATGAGATCAATCTTGATGAAGAGAAGTATGCATCCCCACAACGTTCTACATCGAGTGACTCAAACATCGCATGTGTCATGATGACAAATGTTACCACTCCGGATGAGCAAATTGCAAACTTGACAAAAGCTGTTGAAGGATTAACGAAACATGTTCAAGAGCAAACCACTTTAATTGCAAAGTTGATGAAGAAATCAGATGACGTGGATGCCATGCAAGAAATTGAAAAACAAGTTGAGGCGGAAGATGAAGCTGAGGCGTCAAAGAATCAACATCTAGTTGAGAAGGAAAAATCCATTGTCGAGGAGCTTTCAGTTTCAAGTGATGGGACGATTCCAGCTGCTCGACTTAAGAAGTTTATCATGAGTACTATCCAAGACAATCGCAATTAGGGGTGTGCACGGATCGACTAACCGACCGAACCGAACCGAAACCGACACATTCGGTTCTAACCGAAACCGAACCGAAATTTTTTCGGTTCGGTTTCGGTTAACATATTTGAAAAAAATCGGTTTCGGTTACGGTTCGGTTATTTGGGGTCGGTTAGTCTAACCGAACCGTAACCGATTTATTTGGGCCAAATATAATATATTTCATAATATAGGGGTCAATTTGAAATATATAACAACTTAACTCATTTAATCCTAATTTTTTTCTTTCAATTTTAAGTTTGTAGAAGAATTGTAAAACTTAATAAATCTCACATAAACAAATCATTATGATCATATTATATGAAAATAAAATTTAAAATGAGCTTTTGATAATGTATTTCGGTAGATTGAAAGTTAAAACTTTATTAATTTACCAATTTCAAGTTAAAACTTAATTTCAAATAGGTCAAATAGCTCAAAATTCAAATTATTTTTTGCAAAAAAAAAAAAATTTTTGCCCGGATTTCGGTTAACCGATTGGTTAACCGAAATTAACCGAACCGATTCGGTTATAACCGTAACCGAACCAAACTCAAATCGGTTCGGTTACGATTACGATTTTTGCCTAACCGAATTTTCGGTTAACCGAACTTTCGGTTCGGTTCGGTTCGGTTATAACCGTTTGAACACCCCTAATCGCAATGGGAGATCCAAGATGCCTATAACTTATGTCAAGCCATATACTCGAAGAATTGATAATTTGAAGATGCCAACTGGTTACCAACCCCCAAAATTCCAGCAATTTGATGGCAAAGGCAATCCAAAGCAACATGTGGCTCACTTCGTCGAAACATGTAATGATGCTGGAACTTATGACGACCAACTAGTCAAGCAATTCGTTAGATCACTGAAAGGCAATGCATTTAACTGGTACATTGATCTTGGTGCTGACTCAATCAACAATTGGGGGCAATTGGAGCAAGAATTCCTCAATCGCTTCTATAGCACTCGTCGCACAATCAGCATGATTGAACTCACCAATTCCCGTCAATTGAAGGATGAACCAGTCATCGACTATATTAATCGTTGGAGAAATCTGAGTCTCAACTGCAAAGATAGATTGTCTGAGTCCTCTACTATTGGAATGTGTATTCAAGGGATGCATTGGGGTCTTCGATATATCCTTCAAGGAATTCAACCAACAACATTTGAAGAGTTGGCCACTCGAGCACATGATATGGAGTTGAGTATGACCGGACGTGGAGTTGACAAGTCGTATATCCAAGAGCCTTGTAGACAAGAAATCAACAAAGGGGGCAAGTCATTCACAAATGCTTCTGATGATGAGCCCATATCTGATAGTGATGAACATGTGGAAGAAAGTAACGTTCAAGATCGTCATCCAAACTTTGACTAAAGATGCTAAATCAACGCTCCTCGATAAGAGCATAAACTGTCATCAACGCTCCTTGATAAGAGCATAAACTATCAACAAGTTTCCTTGATAAGAATTTAAACTTTCAACAAAATCAAATCAAATGAAGCCCTCCTTGACACGAGCATAAAAGGTCTACAAGTCAAATCAAATCAAATGAAGCCCTCCTTGACACGAGCATAAAAGGTCTACAAGTCAAATCAAATCAAATGAAGCCCTCCTTGACACGAGCATAAAAGGTCTACAAGTCAAATCAAATCAAATGAAGTTCTCCTTGACACGAGCATAAAAGGTCTACAAGTCAAATCAAATCAAACGAAGTTCTCCTTGACACGAGCATAAAAGGTCTACAAATCAAATCAAATCAAATGAAGCCCTCCTTGACACGAGCATAAAAGGTCTACAAGTCAAATCAAATCAAATGAAGTTCTCCTTGACACGAGCATAAAAGGTCTACAAGTCAAATCAAATCAAATGAAGTTCTCCTTGACACGAGCATAAAAGGTCTACAAGTCAAATCAAATCAAATGAAGCCCTCCTTGACACGAGCATAAAAGGTCTACAAGTCAAATCAAATCAAATGAAATTCTCCTTGACACGGGTATAAAATGTCTACAAGTCCAACCAAATCATGTACTCCAAGCCTTGAAGAGTATAAACTAAGTATGACACCTCTATAAAAAAAAATTGAACTACGTTATGACTTGATCCCTTTTTCTTAGGGTACGTAGGCAACTTAGACTCTTCTAAGTTCAGTCATAAATTCAAATCAAATCATATTCTCTCGATGGAGTGACGTCACTCATTCAAAAGAATTTTGAAAGAAAGATCCCACCGTGACATGGGGGCATGCAAATCCCGCCCGATGTGGACGACTTGCCAATGGAAGCCAACAAAGTATTTTTGAGTGGACACCGATGGTAGGAAAGACTTTCGTGGTATAGAAGCACAAGACGAAGCTATTCTTAAGGCATGATTTGATTTTTATGTTGAGACGTTGCGACTCATCCACTACGAAGTATGCTCTTAAATAACCAAACTTCCGTGAACAAGTCTCAAGGGGGCATTTGTAGATATCGAAATTTTGCAACCAATCAAATCATGCCACGTGGAAATTTTGACCAATCAAAAAGTCGCTACGACAAATGATATTTATCTATTTAAGTTAATTTAATGGATAATTATCAATTCAAGTTGATTTATGGATAATTATCAACTAAGTTAATTTTTGGATAATTATCAATTCAAGTTGATTTATGGATAATTATCAATTTAAGTTGATTTTTGGATAATATCTAGAAGATCTATCTAGATCTTCTATCAACCAATCAAATGGCTTCAAAATTATGATAATTATTTATTAAATCAAATAGATAATTATCAATGGATTCCAAATTATCCATAATTCTTCCATCCTACACCTATAAATAGGGTCCTTTGTAGCTCATAATTTACACACACACAGAAGTTCAATCAAAAAGCTAGAGAAGACGAAGGAAGCTCTACAAATTTTCTCTACGAAGGTTCTTCGAATATACAAAGAAGATTCAAGGCGTTCTAGGCGATATTCAAGGCGTTCTTGAGGAAGTTCATCAAATTATAGCGTTTGATTCGTAATTACGGTGCTAAACCTACGAATTAACGTTATAGAAATTCAAATCAAATTCAAGGAAGATCAAAGTCACAAAGTCAACCTTGAAGATTTCAAATTCCATATCAAATTCAACGTTTGATCCGAGATTAAGCTGCCAAGCCCTCGAATTAACGTTATAAACATTCAAGTCAACGTTGGAGAAGATCAAAGAAGCAAAGTCAACTCCAATATTCAAGTCAATATATTTTGAAGGAAGAATCAGATGACTAGAATAGAGATTTGTACCCCATATATCATTTTGATTTATATAAATTTCATCTGTCACAATTTTTGTGTTTCTTGATTTTCAGAATTACAAATTTGTTGTGTACAGAGTTCAAATCAGATTATATTTTTATTTTATTATAAAATTATTTCTTTCAAATTTTTTGCAACAAATTTAAGTAATATTATTAACAAAATTTATTATGCGCAAATTATATATAAACTATTATAACTCAAATGATGCATAAATATAATGATTAAAGTTTACTCAAAATTCCATTCCAAAATTTTAAATATTTGTACAAATTATAACTTTTAAAAAAATCAAAATATTAACCCCACGTTTCAAAATTCAATTTTCAAAATTTTCATCTTGATTTTTGTAAATTTATTAACCCCACGTTTGATACCTATATCGAGGTTAAATATTTTTGAACACTAAGAATGGGAGATCGTTTCGGTCACGCAAATCATATTTTAATCATTAACTTAAGAAAGGTTCCATTGGTAAACATATCTTTAAGTTTTGTATCTATATCTGATTCTCCAGTTCTAAAAAAAAAATTCTCTTCCAATTTCAGTTCAATTAGTCTGTTATATGCTATATAAGTTTTGCAGAAATTTAATGCAACTCTATCTACATATCCTAACCCAAAACTAGATATTACATTTAGCCACATAAATTGAGAGATAATGAAATAATTAAGCAACTGACTCAATTATGAAACTCCTTAATTCCATTCCATACAAAAATAAATAATTTTATCATACTCAATCAACTAAAGCCAACTAAACGAAGGCTAAATTTACGAATTAATAAACAAACAGAGCAGTAATAGATAGCCTAAAAAAACTGAAAAAATCAAAGAGAAATAAGACCTTCCCTAAAGACAAGAACAAATAAGCCAACCGTATAGGGGACATGAATGTCTGTGAATAAGCTGAAAGCGTGATTACTGCACCTGCAATTCCAATCACAAACGCGCTTTTATTCTGATCCATTTTTTTTTTATTCTTTTGTGAATTATTTTATCTTTTTAGCTCTGACTGAGTTTTGCTTTGTGTTGAAGAACTATTTCAGAGAATGGAATCTGGATTTGTGTAATTACTATTTTCTCCTTGATAGTTGACTGTTTTTAAGTAAAATTGGGCTTCAGATAATTGGACAATGTATATGGGCCTTTTATTAAGGAATAGTAGCACATATTTTTAATACTTATGTAATTGTTTTCTGCTAAGATATGAATATATAGTTATCTTTTTGTTCTTGTTTATTTTACATCAATAAGCAGTATAATTAGAACTAATTGAGCTCAAAGTTTAATTGACCAAATAACTAACTGCCTAACATTCTACATAAGGTAGAAAATCATAAGCCTTATAGGTTTGGAAGTTTGGGAACAAACCACTTTTTAATATATATATATATATATATATATATATATATATATATATAGTAGATGCTTGAGGTCATGTAGGTACATTAGCACTGTATAGAATTTTCGGTTCAAAATTTTGAATCATGGAATTTAATATTCAAGTTGCTGTTTTAGTGAAAATAAACTGGCCTAATCTCTGGAAAATAAGAAATGGATTTTGCCCAATGAGCCTAACCCACCACGATGGACTTAACGAAAGTCCATATGTTAAAACTCTTCCCACAAGGACTTAATGAGTAAATAACTTCCTATTTTTCGTTTAAAAATTTATATTATTTTTATTGACCCTAAATAATATTCAAAACCCACCATCCCATATGCCATTTGGCCAATTTTGCTTAGTGGAAACTTGCACAAACTGTTTCTCTTCAAAATATGTATAAATTCACATGCAATTCCTCTACACAACACATTCAACTCACATACATATTCTTTTATAACAATCCTATAACCAACCAACAATTTGAGTCGATTTTCCTGAGAAAAATGGCTAAAGTTGAACCAGAGCCCCAAGAAACCGGCGAGGCCACAGAGGATGCTGCCCCAAAAACTGCGCCAAGTAGATTACTATCGATAATTGATTTAGTTATGAGAATATTTGCTATTATTGCAACCTTGGCAAGTACCATTGCCATGGGAACAACAGACCAAACATTTCACTCCTTTGCTCGTTTTATTCGTTCCAGTGTTCAACGCCAGGATTTTCCGGCATTCAGGTCAGAATTAATGAACTTAAAACCGTATTGATTCGTGCGTACTATATAGTTACAATCTTTAGTGATGTAAACTTGAAATTTGTTATTAAACAGGTTCTTTATGGTCTCAAATGCAATGGCAACTTCTTACCTGGTGCTTTCACTTGCGTTATCGATATTCCACATCTTGAAGGCTGGTGCAAAACTGACTCGGGCTGTATTGATCATACTCGACATGGTAAATATCTAAATGTCTTTCACCTCAGAAACAATTATTTATATAATCGAATATTAATTGTGTTTGAATATGTGAAGGTGATTCTAGCTCTTTTGACGGCTGGGGCTTCTGCTGCGGCTGCTATTGCGTACCTAGCCCACAATGGCTATGCTCAAGCCAATTGGTTTGCTATCTGCCAGCAATATAGCTCCTTCTGTGGGCGAGTCTCGGGCTCTTTAGTTGGATCCTTCTTAGGAACTCTCGTGCTCATGGTGCTGATATCTATGTCTGCTGTTGCCATGTCTCGTTAGTTATGTAATAACGAGAATTTTTCGACCTCAAGAGAGTCCTCGTGCAGTTTACTGCTACAAGACAGTAATTGTTTGGTGTGACTTATTAATTTTAATTTCATCTGCTTTATTTCTTAATAATATGGATTTGTACTGTAATTTATGTACTAGACTGGAAAATAAGAAAGAATGTTATGATAAAAGAGAATAGTTAAGGGTATTATTGTAATTCTCTTATAGGTTTGTTAGGTGTTAGTTCACGGGTATATATATGTTACCCTCTTTCTTCTTCCATGTACTGAACTATTATTGATATCAATACAACAAGATTTATCTCTTTCACCATGCTCTAAATTCAACATGGCACCAGAGCCATTGACACATACGTACACAAATTGATCTTCATTCTTCCGCGGCGCAAGAATCTAATCCTCCTGTGTATACAATCGAGTTGATAATCGATCGAGTTCTCTTGGCCATAAATCGATCAGATGACAGATCCTAAAGAATCTACGGCGATGACTACTAGCAGCACACCCTCCACAATGATCAATTTCCATGATCCACTCTACCTATCACCGGCTGATTCCCCAAATCTGGAATTAGTCACAGAAACCTTGAAGGGGAGTGACAACTACAAGACTTGGAGTAGGGAGATGCGCGTAGCACTCGAAGCCAAAAACAAGTTAGGGTTTATAACAGGGGAAATTTCGTATCCTGGCGAAAATTCCCCAAATCAATTTCTGTGGAAAAGATGCAATGCATTGGTTAAATCCTGGATCACAAGATCATTGTCTAGAGAACTCGTCCATGGTGTGGTTTATTGTGAGACAGCAGCAGCAATCTGGAAAGACCTTCAAGAAAGGTTTGATAAAATTAATGGGGCTCGCATGTACTCACTTTATCGCCAAATCAACACCATCTCTCAAGGACCAGGTTCGGTAACAGAGTATTACTCCAAATTGAAGCAATTATGGGATGAATACGAGTCCCTCATTCCCTCTCCGTCGAGTACTGTCACCAAAGAATACTCCGATTTTACTCAGCAATTTAAAATGATGACATTCCTCATGGGCTTGAACGAATGTTATAGCCACACAAGATCTCAAGTCTTGATGATGACTCCCTTGCCCACTCACAGCCAAGTATTTGCTATCGTTTGCAATGAAGAAGGACAAAGAAATATAGGCCTTCCTGTAAATCAAGATTCATCTGCCCTGGCCAACAGTATTCCTACCTCTCAAAATAGTACAGATAAGAGCCTACTTAAATGTGATGTCTGCAATTTTAATGGACACACTAAAGAGACCTGTTATCGGGTCGTTGGGTATCCCCCAGGCAGAGGCAGAGGTAGGAGGGGTGGAGGCAGGAAAGGTTCATGGGGCAGAGGGTCTCAAGGCAGAGGAAGAAGTGACTTCAACACTAATGTTGCTGATGCTCAATTGGAATACAATGACAAACAACAGACTGATAATCACAATGGTGGATCCTCATTTACTCCTCATCAATATCAACAAATCCTGAGACTTATTGGACAGAATCCAGATGAAGGAGCTCACAAAGAATCCATCAAGGCAGCAGGTATTTGTGTTAACATGTCCTTAAATAATAAGATGGACCCTACTATATGGCTCCTGGACACAGGAGCAAACCAACATATAACCTTTAATCCAAAGCTGTTTAAAGGCAAATTAACCAGGTGTACTGGAGCTACATCTGTGAGACTTCCTAATGGAAGCTTAGTCCCTGTTACTCACACTGGAGACATCATCTTATCTAAAGATTTGATTCTCAAAAATGTCTTTCTTGTTCCTGAATTTAATTTTAATTTGATTTCTGTCTCAAATCTGTTACATGACAATTTATGTGAGATAAGAATCTGCCATAATGCTTGTTTGATACAGGACAACAAGACTGGAGTGATCAGAGGGAGTGGTAAACTGTGGAAAGGCCTATACTACTTAGAATATAAAGATCAGCAAGCTGACACTTACAAGTACAATTGTAATCACAGTAGTTATAGTGAGTTACCTATGAATAAAATCAATCTTTGGCATTATAGATTAGGTCATATGGCTTTCCCTAGATTGAATTTTTTGCCTCAGTTAGGGTTGAATAAGATTGATGAGCAGTGTAACACTTTTTGCCCTGTTTGTCCTATGGCCAAACAATCAAGAAATAAATTCCCTTTGAGTAAATCTTTCACTGTCAAACCTTTTCAACTTATACATGTGGATATCTGGGGTCCATATAAGGAACCAACCTACAATCAGGAAAGGTATTTTTTAACTGTGGTAGATGACTTTTCTAGATACTGTTGGGTTTTCTTGATGCATTACAAATCAGATGTGGTTAAAAATCTCAAAGATTTCTTTACCTCTGTTAATACTCAATTTGATTCTAAAGTTCAAACTATAAGAACTGATCATGCCTGGGATTTTTTCTCTGCTGAGTGCACAAATTTGTTTAAATCTCTTGGTATTTCTCATCAAAGTACTTGTGTTTACACACCACAACAAAATGGTGTGGTGGAAAGAAAGCATAGGCATATTTTAGATGTTGCTAGGGCCTTAAAAATTCATGCCAATGTTCCTGTTAAACTGTGGGGTGACTGTATCTTAACATCTGTCTTTCTTATCAATAGAACACCTACTAATGTTCTGAAAGGGCAGTCTCCTTATTCTATTCTGCTAAAAAGGGAACCTGATTATACCAAGCTTAAAGTCTTTGGATGTCTGTGCTTTGCTCATATTCTCCCTAAACAAGATAAATTTCATATGAAAAGCAAGCCTTGTGTGTTCATTGGTTATTCTACATATCAAAAAGGTTACAAACTGTTAGACCTTAATGATAATTCTTTCTTGGTTTCTAGAGATGTTACCTTTTTTGAAAACAAACTTCCTTATGCTGATGTGAAAAACATGAACAGTGAAGCACCTTGTTTTACTCATGATTCTGCTAAATATCTTGAAGATTTTGTTATTCCTTATCACTGTCAGAACACCAAAAATCATGATTTAATTGTTATTGATGGTCAGGAAAGTGATGTGTTACATTCTGATGATTATGATAATACTAATCATAATGACAATAGAGATGAGGATAACAGCAGACAAGACATACCTCAAAACACTGAAAATGATCATGTTAGAAAATCTAGCAGAACTAGTAGAAGTCCTTATTGGGCTAAAGATTATTATTCTCCATATCTACCTTCTGCTGAGTCCAATACTTCTACTAGATATCCCATATCTAATTTTGTGAACTATAGAAGGCTATCTCCTAATCATTCTGCTTTCTTGGCATCTCTAGCTAACCACATTGTTCCTGACAGTTATGAAGCAGCTGCTAAATATCCTGAGTGGCAGGAAGCTATGCAAAAAGAAATTACAGCTTTAGAAACCAACAATACATGGACTATAGTAGATTTACCCTTTGGAAAAAGTCTTATAGGTTGTAGGTGGATATTTACCATAAAATATAGGAGTGATGGAACCATAGAGAGGTATAAAGCTAGGCTTGTTGCAAAAGGATTTACACAACAAGAAGGCATAGATTATTCAGAAACTTTTGCCCCTGTTGTTAAACATGTAACTGTTAGGCTTATTATTTCATTAGCTGCTTTGCACAATTGGCCTATCTATCAAATGGATGTTACTAATGCCTTTTTGCAGGGTGATTTAACAGAAGAGTTATATATGTCTGTGCCTCCAGGTTTTGGTCACCAAGGTAAAGGTAAAGTTTGTAAACTTCAAAAGTCTCTATATGGATTGAAACAAGCTCCAAGACAATGGAACTTGAAATTTACTTCTGCTTTATTACACTATGGTTTTGTACAGTCTCATGAAGACCATTCTCTCTTTGTTAAATCAAGGGGGAGTCATGATATGGTTATTTTGTTGGTGTATGTGGATGATATACTAATCACAGGGAGTAACCTTGATAGTATAAACAAATGTAAAGAGTATCTGTGCAGGACCTTTAGCATGAAAGACTTGGGAGTGCTCAAGTACTTTTTGGGCATTGAGGTTGCCAGAAATGCAAAAGGACTGTGTCTCAATCAAAAGGAATAAGGAAGTATGCTCTAGAGTTATTAGCAGAAACAGGTATGATGGGGGCAAAACCAGTAAGTTCTCCTATGGAAACTAATCTGAAATTAACCTCTCATGATTATGACATTCAAAATAATGTTAATCACTCTGATCAGCTGTTAAAAGATGTTAGTTTGTATCAGAGATTGGTTGGTAAGCTTCTATATCTATGTCTCACTAGGCTAGACATATCTTATGTTGTACATGTGCTTTCCCAATTTATGCATAAACCTAAGCAATCTCATTTAGAGGCTGTCTTTAGGGTGTTGAAATATATTAAAGGGAAACCAGGCCTTGGGCTATTTTTTGCTGCTAACAATGAATTGCAGATCAATGCTTTTAGTGACTCGGATTGGGCAACGTGTCCAATGACTCGAAGATCTGTTACCGGATATGCTGTACTACTTGGAAGCTCACTGATATCTTGGAAAACCAAGAAGCAAACCGTGGTATCAAGATCATCTGCCGAAGCCGAATACCGAGCCATGGCTGCAGTTACTTGTGAGGTAGTATGGGTGATTGGAATTCTAAAGGAGCTTGGGATCATTGTTAAGGAACCAGCTAAACTCTACTCAGACAGCAACTCAGCCTTATAAATTGGTGCCAATCCAGTCTACCATGAGAGGACGAAACACATAGAGATTGATTGCCACTTCATTAGAGAAAAAATTCAAAGTGGTGTCATTTCCACTCATTTCATCAAATCTGAGGAACAACCTGCTGATATGCTAACCAAACCTCTTGGGAAACAACAAGCAGAATATCTGATGCACAAACTCAGCTTGAAAGATATGTTTGAACCAGATATTCCCTTGAGGGGGAGTGTTATGATAAAAGAGAATAGTTAAGGGTATTATTGTAATTCTCTTATAGGTTTGTTAGGTGTTAGTTCACGGGTATATATATGTTACCCTCTTTCTTCTTCCATGTACTGAACTATTATTGATATCAATACAACAAGATTTATCTCTTTCACCATGCTCTAAATTAGGGGTGGCAAATTGGTTCTAGAACCGTGGGTCCAACCCGACCCAATTAGTTTTGGGTTTGGATGGATCTTAAAAAAAAGAATTATGGTTCCAATTGGTTTTGTATTTATTGAATTTTCAAGACTTTGGTTTCTTATGGTTTTTGATTGGGTCCAAATTGGTTCCAATAATGGGTCTATTTTGGTTCCTAAATGGATCCAATTAAAAAAAGAGAGAAACAATTCTTCCTTGTTTCTTTCTTAGACCCAATTGATTTTCTTTATTTAAAATTTCACTTGTAGAGAATATGTGATTGCTTAAGAACTAAACTCATTCTTGTTTTAGTCATTTGAACTTATACTTTAAATAAAATTTTATAATAAGATCAAAAAATTATTTTATATTATTTTTAGTCATTTGAACTTAGATTTTAAATAATTTTTTATAATAAGATCAAAAAATTATTTTATATTATTTTTAGTCATTTGAGCTTTTTTATTTTTTAATATATATTTTATTTTTATTATTATATTAATAAATATATATTAAATAATTAAAAATAAATAAAAATATTTGGCTCGGCTCGAGTACGGACTCGAGCTCGCGAGCTTGGGCTCGGCTCGAGCTCGAACCCATGCTCGCGAGCTCGAGTCCGAGCTCGAAAATTTTGGGCTCGGCTCGTGTTCAAGCTCGAGCTCGCGAGCTTGGGCTCGGCTCGAGCTCGAACCCATGCTCACGAGCTCGAGTTCGAGCTCAAAATTTTTTGGCTCGGCTCGAACCCATGCTCACGAGCTCGAAAATTTTGGGCTCGGCTCGAGTTCGGGCTCGAGCTCGCGAGCTTGAGCTCGGCTCGAATCCATGCTCACGAGCTCGATTTTGGGCTCGACGAGCTCGAGTCCGAGCTCAAAAATTTTGGGCTCGACGAGTTCGAAAAAAATGTCAAGCTCGGCTCGTTTACACCTCTATTCTGAACCGACTAACTTTCAAATAGTAACATAAATTATAACTTAATATCAATTAATATATCTTTAATTTTTGTAACCGAAAAAAAATATTATATTTTTAATTTTTGAAACCGAAAAAAAAAAATTATATCTTTAATTTCTCTACATTAATTTTTTCGTTATAAATTAAAATACATTAGTTAATAATATATTTTACATATAAATTATTACATTAGTATAATATGATTGGAATTTTTATAAGAAAATTATAAAAATATAATGTAATAAGTTAGTTAGTGAACAAGAAAAAAAAATTGTTTGCATTATATTGGATTAGTTGGTGAACAAGAAAAAAAGATTAGTGATTAGTATACAAATGTTTGCATTGTGTTGGATCCATAAGTCACCAACCTCCTATTTTGGATCCTTTATGGTTCCTAAATGGATCTTTGTATAAGAACCATTTGAAACCAATCAAAACCAATAAGGACCCAATTCATATTGAAAAGACATTTTGGTTTCTTGTTGGTTCCAACTTTTTTTTTTTACAAACCCAATTGGACCCAACCCAAATCCGATCCGATCCACCCATTTGCCACCCCTACTCTAAATTCAACAAAGAACAATTAGTTGTTATTGAACAATTCAGTTTTTCTGTATAATCTATGTGACTAGCAATATGACTACTTCACATATTGAATATACATTTACAAACACAAAATGAATTTAGCACCATAATGTATGAAAGAAGTATGAACAACAACTTCCCTTCAAGAACTACAAATAAGATTGCAAGAAATGAAATGAAAAAAAGATGATTAGATGCACATCCCTTCATTTAAAGAATAAATAAAGAGGGTCCTTATTCATTCTCACAATTTGAAAAATGGGATTGTGAAATTATAATATGCTTTTATTGACAATAATGAAATTGTAATATATTTTATGAAAATTATGATAATTTCTCATACCCCGTGGTTCTCTTTGTAATCAGGATCATGTGGATGTCTATGTAATTTACCCCCAAAAAATGACATTTCAAAAAGTTGAACTTAAGTTGTAATCAAAATGTATGAAAATGAAGAACATCAATTCTCACCTTTGATTAGAATTTCTCTAACATTGTATTAGCACGACTTTGGTTAGAATTCAACTAAATTTCTTATTTTAAAAGAGAAATATATTTGGCTTAAATTTGTCTGATAAATAAATTTAGTATTAATTATTAAATTTAATACGGATGAATAAAAAGATAATTTACGAATTGCAGCTACCGTATTTGAATATGAATCAAAGACAAATAACTATCATTTAAAAAATACGTTCTTTCATTCTTTATACTAATCGAGTATGTTGAATATATTTTGATTTCTAAATATTGTTTTTAATATGGTAAGAATGGATTTGCATCCCAAACATTTTGTTGTGCATTTAATTCATACTTGTTTATCCAGAAAGTTTGAAACAAATATTTTATTCGATAAATTTAGAATTCTTTGAAATGTTGTCATTGTGTCTTGAATATTACCGCATTATAACTACCGGTGCCAAAAATAATATCTTAAGCAAATAGAATTATTATTGCTATGACATTTAATATTACATGATATCTTCGTAAGCACCATTCATTTACACTAATTTTCATAGTGACTATATAGTAATTTAGCTCCATATGTTATAAAAAAATAGCAAAAAAACTCTGTAAAAAATAAATAATTTACCTTCTGTGATTTTCAAGTGAAGCATGCCGACTCACGAAATGAATTTAATCTACATTTACCAAGACCAAGTAGCCCTTACTTTTTCCTTAGAATATTTACAGTAATTACAAAATAAAACTTTTTTAGTGATAATATTTTTAGTGCTAATATAAATGTCGTCACTATATATATGCCTATAGTGACAACTTTTATGATTATCACTACTTTTTTAAAAATAGTGATCACCTCACTAGTGATAACATTATTTTATGTCACTATAAATTTTGGCACAATATTAAGATAACTGTGGGAAAATATTACTGTCACTAAATATAATTGATATAGTTACAACAATTGATGCCATCACTAAATATTTTACAAAAACTTTTAGTGTCAATAAAAAACTATCACTATAAATTTACATCATTAGTGATAAAAACACTTGTCACTATATATGGACTTTGTTTATTTTGAGGTTGTAATATGCCAATGTCATAGATTAGTAAATAATTTTTCGTCAGATTAAAATAAATTTTTTACTCATAATTCAAGTCAAGTATTTTACGTTTGTCTAAAAATATTAATACTAAATAAAATAATATGATATCATAAACACTTTAAGATTTGCGAATAGACAAGTTAACAAATCAATGTACACATTCTTTACACTACCTAAGATTAAAATATTAAATTATATTTAAAATAAGACAAATCACATAACCAATCCGTTAAAATTTCTTTTGTATGATTGCATCTTTTCCCGCTGCACCGACCTGCTGTTTTTATTCCTCATCTAAATATTATTTCATTAACAAGTTATATAAATGTACATATTTTATTGGGAAAATTACATTCACCTCCCCTGTAGAATATCGAAATTACAGAAAAATCCCCTCAAACTTTCATGTATAAATGTACATGTTTTATTGGGAAAATTACATCACCTCCCCTGTAGAATATCGAAATTACAGAAAAATCCCCTCGAACTTTCATAATTACTCGGACTTCCCATCTTTCAAGTTTTGCTTACATCCACCTCCCCTAACGTGATTTGCCCGTAATTTTTTCTGCCCGATACGGTAAAATGTCCATTTTGCCCCTGTTATTTCTAAGACAAAAAAAGAAAAAATAAAGACTTATGAAAACTGAAATGACCTAAATACCCTTCCATTCCCCTACATACAAATCAACCATGTTATCCCAAATCAAAACCCTAGCTCTCCTCTACTTCCAACACCACCAAGTTATCCCCAATCACAACCTTACCCTACATGTTAATTCCTTCCTGATGGTGAGACACTTCATTGCTCATCTTACAAGGCTAAGAAGATCATAAAGGATCTTGGTTTGGATTACAAGAAAGTTGATGCATGTGTAAATGATTGCATTATATTTATAAAGGAATATGAAAATGAAGAAGTGTGCCTGAAATGTTCATCATCTAGATATAAATTCACTGAGGTTGTAAATCAAATTAATGGAGAAATTAAAAGAAGCGAAAGAAGATTTCTCAAAAGGTTTTACGTTATTTTCCTTTAAAGCCAAGATTGCAAAGGGTTTTTGTATCCAAGAAAACAGTAGAAGACTTGAGGTGGCATAAGGAAAAACGTGAAGATGATGGAGTGTTAAGGCATCCGGCTGATGCTCAAGAATGGATAGAATTCGACAAGATGTATAAATCATTTGCCCAAGACCCCCGCAATGTTAGACTTGGGTTGCCGACAGATGGTTTTAATCCTTTATCAAATATGACCTTATCTCACAGCACATGGTCCGTGATTCTTTTGCCATATAACCTACCACCATGGAAGTGTTTAAAAGCCCCCTTTTCATATTGTCAATGATTATTCTAGGTCCCACATCTCCTGGAAATGACATAGATGTGTTTTTGGAACCTCTAATTGATGAATTCAAAGATTTATGGGATCATGGGGTTGAGACTTATGATGCCTCAACTGGTACTAACTTCAAGCTACATGCAGCAATCTTGTGGACTATACATGACTTTCTAGGATACGAGATAGTATGAGGTTGGAGTACAAAAGGGTATTTAGCATGTCCAATATGTAATAAAGAAACATGTAGCTTTTGGTTAAAGAATGCAAAGAAGATATGTTATATGGGTCATCGACAGTTTTTGTCACTCCATCACAAATGGCGTAATATCAAAAGCGCTTTTGATGGTAAGAAAGAAAATAGAGATAAGCCAGTTACTTTAATAGGGTATGATGTGGTGGAACAATTAGGACATGTTCGTCAATTCACGTTTGGAAAGGTGCAATCGAAGAAGAGAAAATGTGATGAGGAATTAAATTGGAAAAAGTATAGCATTTTCTTTAAGTTGTCATATTGGAAAACTCTCAGGCTGCGACATAATTTAGATGTTATGCATATAGAAAAGAATGTATGTGATAATGTTTTAGGTACACTATTGGACATTGATGTGATAATACTTTCGGTACACTATTGGACATTGATGGGAAGACTAAGGATACTATTAGGGCTTGATTCGATTTGCAAGAGCTGGCTATACGAAGTCAATTACATCCAAAGCTCGTTGGGAATTCATATGTAGTGCCCCCAGCATGTTATACATTATCAGTTGCTAAAAAAAGAAAGTTGTGTGCATTTTTAACCTCAGTGAAGTATCCAGATGGATTTGCTGCGAGTTTATCAAAACACACTGATACTAAAAATTGTCAAATTATGGGCATGAAGACTCATGATTGCCACCCTATCTTGCAACACCTGTTACCAATTTCGGTACGTGGTTTGTTAAATGATAATGTGTGGGGGCATTGCATGAATTTAGTGACTTCTTCAAGAAAATATGCTCAAACACATTCAATAAACTCGAATTAGAACAACTTGAGGATCAATTTTCTTTGACATTATGCAAATTAGAAAGAATTTTCCCACCATCATTTTTTGATATTATTGTCCATTTGCCTATTCATCTTGCACGAGAGGCAATCTTAGGGGGGCATGTACAATATCGGTGGATGTATCATATTGAGAGGTAAAACACTTTTAGTGTTAGTGAGTTAGTATTTGGTATTTAATCAATTTATTATTTAAGTGTGCTTTTCAGGTACTTATATAAACTAAAACAATATGTTGGTAATAAAACTTTTCCAGAATGATCAATGGCAGAAGGTTATATTGCTTAAGAATGCCTAACTTTTTGCTTCATGTACTTGAATGATATCGAAACACAATTCAACAAAGCAGAGAGCAATTATGAAAGATTTGTGAATACATCACAAAGTATCTTATCAATGTTTTGTGAAAGCACACGTCTCATAGGGAAAGGTGTATACGACTATCTTGATGAAAGATAATGTAAACAGGTGCATGCATATGTTTTGAAGAATTGCGATGAAATGATGACATTCATTAGGTACTTTAGTATTGTGGTATTAGTTTTGTCATTATATACGTCCAAAAGAAAATAATACAAAATATAAGTTATATTTGGATAAAATATAACACCCGTTGCATAAGATAAAAGAATCGCATGTTATTTCTCAAAATGTATAATTTACATCTAAATATGTACGTATATATCTCAAATTGATATTCCATATAGTTTACGTTTTCTCTTGTAAATCTATGTGAGCAAAATAATTTGATCTTAAAATAATTCCAATTTGTTGTAGAGTGAACACAAAGAAGGGTTCAATCAAAATGGATATGCAAATGTGGAGAAAAAACATGAGGAGTCTTTTCATAATTGGTTCGAACAACAGGTAAGTTCATTGTATTGATACTATGTGTAGAATGTTTATTTTCTTACATAATTCATTAACTTAAATTCTGCTAATAAGTATTGACCTAATCTAAAACAACTGTGGCAGTTAGCGAGGATCTTGTACACTTAGCATACGGCCCTGACAAACGGGTAACTCATTATAAGGCTTGCATTGTGAATGCAAGAAGGTTTCATACTAAACGACGTGAGCTGAATAAAAAAACTCAAAATTCGGGTGTGGTTGTAAAAGTTGAGGAGGAGTCGGGATTTCAAGATTATTATGGAGTGTTGACAGATATAATTCAACTAGACTACTTAGGAAACCATCGAGTGGTGTTGTTTAAGTGTGATTGGTATGAAGGAAGGTCAATTCAAAAAGACAAGTACAGTTGTACGAGCATTAATATTTCAAAGCCATGGAAGACCAATGAAGCATATGTGTTAGCATCCTAAGCACAACAAGTTTTCTATGTTAATGATATCAAACTAGGGAATGACTGGAAAGTTGTCATCAAGGCACAATGTCGAAGCTCATGGAATGTACTTCAAAATAAAAAAGATGAATGCATAACAATTGACGAATTATACCAACATAATGGACTGGATAATCGAGTAGACATGTCGGACTTTCCTAGAGATACTCTAGAGCTGCTCAGAATTGATATTCCACCAATAATCATATATTCAAGTAGACTGACAACTACTGAGGAGCAAGTAGACTCATTTATTAATGTTCCAGACGAAGAAGATTACACATTAACTGAATATTATGATGAAGATGATGAAGGAAATGAGGATGATTATGAGATGGATTAGTTTCTTACCTTCAAGTATCGAGGAATATTGTAGCTTTCCAATAGTTTCGAAGTTTTCTTTTGTTACGCCAGAAGTATTCTATAAGGTGACAACATGATTCTCCTTCTTTTTAGCAACCTTTTTTAAAATTTTCTTTTATGTTCGCTAGATTTATTATTTTGAGTTGTCTTAGTTCCATTATGTTGTTTTCGCATTTTTCCTTTGAATCTGTGAATGTATTTGCTTTTGATCAGTTGTTCGATTTAATCTAAATATTATATATGTGTATACGGTTCTAATTTAAAAGTCCACTTAGAGATTATTGAATGAATGTTGTGCACTATATGTATTTTCTTTCAAAAGATAACAATATATTTATATTTTATTAGAATAAAGCCAAAAGTAAATTAGAGGACAATTTAAAATTGGAGGGATATAAATTGTGCAAATTTATTTAGTGGGGTAAGTTTCCCTCTTCACGTCTTATATATCCTCAAATTTAGTAACCATATTTCTCCTATTTCACACTTACAGAACCCTTTCGAAATCATTTTAGCTTGTTAGATTCTTCATCCCTTCTCTCGATGGCAACTCGCACTCGGATGAATTCCTCAGGTATGTACAATCATACTAATTGTTTGATTTTATCAATTTCTTCTTTATTCATTAATGTTTCACTCCATGGTTCGATTATATGCTTGAAAGACATTTTTCGCTGCTATTGTATGATGTTAGGGTTGATATAATGATTTTGATGAATGAATGAAATATAAAGCGTGACAATAGCTAACTTCATTTTCTGACACTCGAAACCCATGAGCTTGCTTGATACCAAAGTTAGGATTAAATAATTACTGTGCTGGAAGTTATAGTGAAAGTTATAGCCAATAGCAGAGGGCACAACTTTCTTTGTCCGACATCTTATATAGAAGTCCATGCATCACATACACAAATTTGTCAGCAAGTGACTTTTGTTTACCCTGCAATTTAAGGCCGAGAAAGATTAGTTCACTACTCAAAAAATAAGGTAGATAGCTTTCCCTACTTAATTTCTTCTCCTTGCAGGGAATCCACATCCTTTTTTGATTGCGTATGGCTTCGACTATTCCCGCAGCTCGCCAATTCTTGAACCATAGACATATTTTAATGAATGGGTATATAGTAGATATACCAAGTTATCACTGCAAACCCCGAGATATTATATTATGGCGAAAGATGAACAAAAATCCCGAACGTGGCACGAAGAAGTGCCAAACCATTTGACTCTTTACCCATTCCAATATAAAAGATTAGTTAATCAAATAATAGATAGTAAATGAGCCGGCTAACTACAAAGTTAGAGTCTCGAGTCACAACTTAAACTATATTATCTTAGATTGTTTCTCCTATTTATAATCAAGTTATTTAGCAGTAAAGAAACAAAACAACATGTGTGTTGTTTTTTCATTGCAAGTTCACAAAGATTATTAAAAAATTGTGCCCTCATACCTGCTTATTGTTGTAACTTAAGGATACTTTGATATACAAAGATGACATGTAGGAAATCTGGTTTCAACCATTTTACTGATGCATTTGAATTGGGGTATACACTTTATCCAGTTCATCTAGCTGACTCCATACTTGTGGTTTTAAACACTGGAGCTCATCTATTATAGAAGGCAATTTCTGCATCACCATGACATGAACCAAAATTAGCCAGTACCTTCTTCATCAACAAGAACCATTGTATGAACATATGAAATTATTGGAAACATAACTTACCTTCTTAATAAAGAACAAAAGCTTATCTTCGACACTAATCACATATTTGTATGTTATATTTAGATTTAATAATATGTTTAAGATAATATTGTATATCAATTTATATTTAAATTTTGTAATTTAGGATTGGGCATGGCTCCTCGAGGTCAAGAAAGACGGGAGCATACTCAAGGAGAAATGGAGTTTCAAGAGCAAGCATTTGAATTAATTGTTCGACAACAAATTGACAACGACATTGATGGTTTACATTAATTTAACGTTTACATATATTTTTGATTGTTTGAATAATTATAATTTTTTTAATTTTTACTTCTTTTGGTTGAAAAGTTGAATATTCTATAATCACAGTGATTTGATTATTTTGGTTTAGGAACATCTGAAAAAAAAAAAAAAAAGGAGATGAATAACGATAGGTATGTCAGTTGGAAAGAAAAGGGGCAAGGCTGAAAAACTGGAAGTTACAATTCATCAACGAAGACGCCGAGTTGTCGGTAACAATGCTAAGGAGTTAGACTGAGGCATGAGTTGTTCTTAAACAACATGTCCCCCTTCAGTATGCACGTTAGAAGGATGTTCCTGAAGATAACAAGAAGAAGATGTGGTTGTTAATGAAGGTAATATATTTTGGAAATTTATACGTATATGCATATTTGTCAAACTTTCCATTATTAATTGATCTCTTTCAAACTTTCTATTTTTGCACATGATACTACAGCAAAAAATTAATCTGGAAGATAATTATAAAGTTAAAGAGATTGTTGTAGAGCAACTCAATCGCCAATATTGGAGTCGCAGGCATAAATTACATGCATATTACCTTCAAAACAAAGATGATGAGGACATATTGCACAAACCTCCTAGTGGAGTACTAAGAAAACACTTGGGAGCATTTGATTAATCACTTTGAAAGTGATGAGTTTAAGGTATGTTATTCACCAGATTATAGCGTTATATTTTTTGGTTAAATAAATGATTATACTTTGTTGAATGTATAAAAAATAATTATCAAACTCCAAATTACGTTGATATCTATTAACGTAGAAAGTTAGCGAAAGAAACAAAGAGAATAGGAAGAAGCTGACAATACCTCATGCTTGCGGAACAAAGTCCATAGCCCAATATTGTTACAAGGAAGTAAGTTTTCCTAATTCTCATATGTTTAGTTTTATGTGATCATTTTTACATTCCATTAAATTTTGTGCAGCGTGATCTAAAACTGAGCAAGAGCCAACAAGAACAGCCACTTGGAGGATTACCAGGGGTTAGACAATGAGGAGGCCCATGAACCAACAGTTTATTAGTTCATTTTAGTGATGTAAAATCGTTGCTGCAATTAGCTCTATTACCAGATATTTTTAGATTTTTGGTTGGCGGTGAAAAGTTTCATAGCCACGTCTGAAATTGGGTGAGGGTGATGGTGATGGTGATGGTGGTGACGGGCCGATAACAACATGAAATTGGATTGGCTGACGGCCATGGAAGAGGTGGTGCTAGAGGTGGCTGGGCCATGCAAAGGTGGTGGGCGTACGTAGTTTATGTAAAAGATTCTCCATTTTCATGTAAAAGATTCTCCATTTTCTTTATTTAAGTATTTAAAAATCAGGTAAGAAGAATTTTAAAGATTTTTAACTAAATTACATTAAATGTCAAGCAGTATATTGAAGTAAGTTATATTAAAGCTTAAAATTATTATATGTAAAAGGAAAAATCTTGACCGTTTAAACCTCTTTAGTAAAATTTATGGTTGCTATTAATTTGATAAAATTATATATATAAATTAATTTCAACCATTGACTTTGATCAATTAAATTTAATGGTTTTGAACAGATTTTTCCTTATATATATAAATATATATATATCCATATATACCAATCTTTTTGATGTTGGATTGATTCCAAAAGAAAAATTAATTTGTATTGGATTTTGTCCGAAAAATTAATTATACTACCAGCCCAAGCCTACAGATGGCGTGCGCATATCTTAGTAGGGGGTATAAATGAGTCGAGCCGGCTTGAGCTCGAGATATCACCAGCATGAGCCGAGCTCGAGCTTGAGTTCACAAGTAGTTGTTAATAACTCATAAGCTCACGAGCCGGCTCGCGAGCTTTTTATTAATATTATTTTAATTTTTATAGATGATTGTAAATACACAAAATTTAAAATTTAAACTTACACTTTTATTTAAAATATATTCTAATAATAAAATGCGAAAAAACCGAACACAGATTACTCAATACCATCCTGGATTAAGAAAAAACCAAACATAGATTTCGCATGCGAAATTTGTGTTTGGTTTTTGCATGACGAGCCGGCTCGCGAGTTTTTAATCATTCATCTGCATCACATAAGTAATATTTTAATTTTCCCATGTCATGCAAAATGTATATTAATAAAATTATAGTATTTCTATTTATGTATGTTGTGATATGTGTTTCTACGAATTTGTTCAATTAAATTATATTTTTTTGACATATATTATATAATATATATTTAATTAATATAAGTTAAATAAAAATAATTTCTAAAAAAAATTAAAAAGTAACTAAATTATTTTTTTGTTCAAGCTCGACTCAAGCTCAACTCGTCTTTAGCAAGTTTGAGGTTGAACATTAAAAATTAGGCTCGTCATTTTCAAGCTCGAATTTGAAAAACTATAAATGAGCTCGAAGTTCAACATAAAATTTCTTCAGGCTCAACTCGAGCTCGATTTACACCCCTATGTGTTAGAGAGGTGAATTGCACCATGGCTAAGTTCTCACGCTCATGTTATAACCCAAAACGACGAACACTTATCTCAACACTAAAATTATATACTTTGTTTTATAAATCTTATGTAGGATAACAGAATTACAACACATGTCTAATGTTATCCACTCACGGATTAGAACAATAATATCTATAAATTTTTTATGTATTCCGAATACGTGTTTGAATTAATTTCTTAAACAAGATCGATGAATACCACATTTTGCCCCATTGTTCCAACATCTAGTACAAACGAGAGATTTCAACTATTTCCATGGTGCCTCCATTTATAACGGAAGACCCACTAATTTAGAAAGAAATCATGCGATTTATTCAAAATTTAATTTCTATAAATATCAAGATTTTGTGAACTGTCTCTTAAAAAACTAATTTATGTTTGGTAACTATCACAATTAGTTTAATCATCTACTTTTTTGTAGAGATCGTGTCTCATTAGTAGCCCTAAGTTTAATGCAAGCTCCTTGGATGGAGTTTTTCCACTGAGGCCCAGGTTCACTATAACCTTGCTATTTTCAGTCGAACATTGATTCATTCAGTCTTATCCTTGTTTGCCTGCAAAAACTTGGACAACCTAATCGACGATAGCTGTCTAAATCCTCTGCATGTGTCTAATATTCTTGAAAGTATCTTTGTTCTGATCAATTGGTTGTGTTCACTGAATCTCAAACAAATCAGTAAACCATTACCTAAATAAATATGTCTGAATTGTTCACAATATTATTATTCATGGGGTTATGAATTCAACAAATTAAAGTTGATAATATTGACCACTCATATTGAAATATGCTTGATTTGAATGTGTACACAACAAATTTGTAATTCTGAAAATAAAGAAACACAAAAATGATGACAAATGAAATTTATATAGATCAAAAATAAAATATGGGGTACAAATCTCTATTTTAATCCTCTGATTCTTCCTTAAAAAATATGTTGACTTGAATATTGGAGTTGACTTTGCTTCTTTGATCTTCTCCAACGTTGACTTGAATGTTTATAACGTTAATTTGAGGGCTTGGCAGCTTAATCTCGGATCAAACGTTGAATTTGATATGGAATTTGAAATCTTCAAGGTTGACTTTGTGACTTTGATCTTCCTTGAATTTGATTTGAATTTCTATAACGTTAATTCGTAGGTTTAGCACCGTAATTACGAATCAAACGCTATAATTTGATGAATATCTTCATGAACGCCTTGAATATCGCCTAGAACGTCTTGAGTCTCGCCTAGAACGCCTTGAATATTTGAAGAACCTTCGTAGAGAAAATTTGAAGAGCTTCCTTCGTCTTCTCTAGCTTTTTGATTGAACTTCTGTGTGTGTGTGTGTAAATTATGAGCTACAAATGACTTTATTTATAGGTGTAGGATGGAAGAATTATGGATAATTTGGAATCCATTGATAATTATCCATTTGATTTAATAAATAATTATCATAATTTTGGAGCCATTTGATTGGTTGATAGAAGATCTAGATAGATCTTCTAGATATTATCCAAAAATCAACTTAAATTGATAATTATCCATAAATCAACTTGAATTGATAATTATCCAAAAATTAACATAAATAGATAAATATCATTTGTCGTAGACGACTTTTTGATTGGTCAATATTTCCACGTGGCATGATTTGATTGGTTGCAAAATTTCGATATCTACAAATGCCCCCTTGAGACTCGTTCACGGAAGTTTGGTAATTTAAGAGCATACTTCGTAGTGGATGAGTCGCAACGTCTCAACATAAAAATCAAATCATGCCTTAAGAATAGCTTCGTCTTGTGCTTTGATACCATGAAAGTCTTTCACACAGTTTGGTGTCTTCTCGAAAATACTTTGTTGGCTTCCACCGCAAGTTGTTTGTGTCACAATGAGATTAACATGCCCCCATGTCACGGTGGGATCTTTCTTTCAAAATTCTTTTGAATGAGTGACGTCACTCCATCGAGAGAATATGATTTGATTTGAATTTATGACTGAACTTAGATATATTTAAGTTGCCTACGTACCCTAAGAAAAAGGGATCAAGTCATAACGTAGTTCAATTTTTTTTTTTTTTCTCATAGAGATGCCATATTTAGTTTATACTCTTCAAGGCTTGGAGTACATGATTTGGTTGGACTTGTAGACATTTTATACTCGTGTCAAGGAGAATTTCATTTGATTTGATTTGACTTGTAGACCTTTTATGCTCGTGTCAAGGAGGGCTTCATTTAATTTGATTTGACTTGTAGACCTTTTATGCTCGTGTCAAGGAGGACTTCATTTGATTTGATTTGACTTGTAGACCTTTTATGCTCGTGTCAAGGAGAACTTCATTTGATTTGATTTGACTTGTAGACCTTTTATGCTCGTGTCAATGAGAACTTCATTTGATTTGATTTGATTTGTAGACCTTTTATGCTCGTGTCAAGGAGAACTTCATTTGATTTGTTGACTTGTAGACCTTTTATGCTCGTGTCAAGGAGGACTTCATT
Source organism: Verbascum thapsus (assembly GCA_963669365.1). Lineage (NCBI taxonomy): Eukaryota > Viridiplantae > Streptophyta > Magnoliopsida > Lamiales > Scrophulariaceae > Verbascum > Verbascum thapsus. Next base: position 21,385,947 of record OY770107.1, read on the forward strand.
TGATTTGATTTGACTTCTAGACCTTTTATACTCGTGTCAAGGAGTTCTTCATTTGATTTGATTTGACTTCTAGACCTTTTATGCTCGTGTCAAGGAGAACTTCTTTTGATTTGCTTTGATATGTAGACCTTTTATCCTCGTGTCAAGGAGTGTTGTTTGCTTTTGTATTTATTGAAAGTTTAAACTCTTATCAAGGAGACTTGCTGATAGTTTATGCTTTTATCAAAGAGCGTTGATGATAGTTTATGCTCTTATCAAGGAGCGTTGATGATAGTTTATGCTCTTATCAAGGAGCGTTGATGATAGTTTATGCTCTTATCAAGGAGCGTTGATGACAGTTTATGCTCTTATCGAGGAGCATTGATTTAGCATCTTTAGTCAAAGTTTGGATGACGATCTTGAACGTCACTTTCTTCCACATGTTCATCACTATCAGATATGGGCTCATCATCAGAAGCATTTGTGAATGGCTTGCCCCCTTTGTTGATTTCTTGTCTATAAGGTTCTTGGATATATGACTTGTCAACTCCACTTCCGGTTATACTCAACTCCATATCATGTGCTCGAGTGGCCATCTCTTCAAACGTTGTCGGTTGAATTCCTTGAAGGATGTATCGAAGACCCCAATGCATCCCTTGAATACATATTTCAATAGCAGAGGACTCATGTAATCTTTCTTTGCAGTTAAGACTCAAATTTCTCCAACGATTAATGTAGTCAATGACTGGTTCATCCTTCAATTGACGGGAATTGGTGAGTTCAAGCATGCTGATTGTGCGACGGGTGCTATAGAAGCGATTGAGAAACTCTTGCTCCAATTTCTCCCAGCTGTTGATTGAGTCAGCACCAAGATCAATGTACCAGTCGAATGCATTGCCTTTCAGTGATCTAACAAATTGCTTGACTAGTTGATCGCCATAAGTTCCAGCATCATTGCATGTTTCAACAAAGTGCGCCACATGTTGCTTTGGATTGCCTTTGCCATCAAATTGCTGGAATTTTGGGGGTTGGTAACCAGTTGGCATCTTTAAATTATCAATTCTTCGAGTATATGGCTTGACATAAGTTAAAGGCATCTTGGATCTCCCATCGCGATTGTCTTGGATAGTACTCATGATAAACTCCTTAAGTCGAGCAGCTGGAATCGTCCCATCACTTGAAACTTGAAGCTCGTCGACAATGAAATTTTCCTTCTCAACTAGATGTTGATTCTTTGACGTCTCAACTTCATCTTGCGCCTCAATTTGTTTTTCAATTTCGTGCATGGCATCCACGTCGTCTGCTTTCTTCATCAACTTTGCAATTAGAGTGGCTTGCTCTTGAACATGCTTCGTTAATCCTTCAACAGCTTTTGTCAAGTTTGCAATTTGCTCCTCCGGAGTGGTAACATTCGTCATCATGACACATGCGAGGCTCAAGTCACTTGATGTAGAATATTGTGGAGATGGCAAATACTTCTCTTCATCATGATTGATTTCGTCACCAAGGTGGAATGGATCATCCTTAACATGCTCTTGTAGGAGAATCACATTTGAAGATGTTTGTAGCTTCATGGACATACTTCTTGTGGCAACGCCAATGACTTCACTCGTGGAGTTTGAAGGATTTGAGATGATCATCTTGGATTCCACTATCTTCATAGCTTTGACTTGAGCATCCATTTGAACTTGTTGAAGTGAGGAGATGAGAGGTAGAGATGGTCCCACTGGGCGTGCCAAAAATTTGTACACAACAAATTTGTAATTCTGAAAATAAAGAAACACAAAAATGGTGACAAATGAAATTTATATAGATCAAAAATAAAATATGGGGTACAAATCTCTATTTTAATCCTCTGATTCTTCCTTAAAAAATATGTTGACTTGAATATTGGAGTTGACTTTGCTTCTTTGATCTTCTCCAACGTTGACTTGAATGTTTATAACGTTAATTTGAGGGCTTGGCAGCTTAATCTCGGATCAAACGTTGAATTTAATATGGAATTTGAAATATTCAAGGTTGACTTTGTGACTTTGATCTTCCTTGAATTTGATTTGAATTTCTATAACGTTAATTCGTAGGTTTAGCACCGTAATTACGAATCAAACGCTATAATTTGATGAATATCTTCATGAACGCCTTGAATATCGCCTAGAACGTCTTGAGTCTCGCCTAGAACGCCTTGAATATTTGAAGAACCTTCGTAGAGAAAATTTGAAGAGCTTCCTTCGTCTTCTCTAGCTTTTTGATTGAACTTCTGTGTGTGTGTGTGTAAATTATGAGCTACAAATGACTTTATTTATAGGTGTAGGATGGAAGAATTATGGATAATTTGGAATCCATTGATAATTATCCATTTGATTTAATAAATAATTATCATAATTTTGGAGCCATTTGATTGGTTGATAGAAGATCTAGATAGATCTTCTAGATATTATCCAAAAATCAACTTAAATTGATAATTATCCATAAATCAACTTGAATTGATAATTATCCAAAAATTAACATAAATAGATAAATATCATTTGTCGTAGACGACTTTTTGATTGGTCAATATTTCCACGTGGCATGATTTGATTGGTTGCAAAATTTTGATATCTACAGAATGCAGTTTACAACTTTATGTGTTACACTTTGTAAAACACATTGTTCTCCCTCTCCTAAATAGAATATTAATCTTGATTTAAAAAAGGAAAAGATAGAGGAGTTTTATTAGCTTAAAGTCACTTTAAACTTAGCACACGGAAAGGCCAATAATAGCAAGCTAATCTTCAATAAGATGTAACACTAAAGAATTCAACGTGTGTAGGTAGGAATTATTATATCACACCCAGTTCTATATAGTCATGATTTTCACATTAACTACCCTATTTTCAACAAATGTATTGTATCCTACACCGATTTTGTTGAATCGAGTGTGGTATATATTTTCCCAAGATAAATTAAGAAAAATGACTAAACCCTAATTGATTTGAAGCATTCACGATCTATGTTGAATAAATACGTATGATGAATTAAAAAACTATGATAAATTAAGAAAAGATGACTATTCCTAATTGATTTTGTTGAATCGATCTAATTCATGAAGATAACATTTCATTATAGTTTAGTTGTACTTATGCTTAGCTATGTAAGGAGACTTGAACATTTACCATTTCCGTTCAAACTTCAAAATTCAACAAAACCCACTAAACTTTGATGATTATTATACAAACAAAAAGTTGGTAAACCCAACCTTTGTTACTAGGATTGCACACACATATAGGACTTTTGGACGAATAAGATAATGCCACGTACGTGCTCCCCGTCGTGGCATCATGTCCGAAGAGATGAATCATGGCCCACTTTGAAAGATAACTCAAAAAAGACAAAAACAGAGAGTCATTAGTCAATGAGATTTGTGCATGATTAACGAAAATTAGGCCGATTTTAACATAATCCAGTATTAACCAATCAAACGTGAAACAGTGTTGATAATCTAATATTGCAAGTTCCTAGGAGCGGCGGAACAATTGATTTATTCGAAATACTTTTATATATATATATATAAGATTTTGTCGACATTGAACGGATAATGATCACAAATTAGTATAATAATTTAGTACAATCACAGATATTAATTAAGTACATTAAATAGGTCATTGTTAGTTGAATTATAGTAGTTAATGAATGTGAATAAAAATAAAATAATATGATTACATTACAAAATATTTTTTAAAATATTTTTTTAAGTTAAAAATTTCAAATTTATTGAGCATATATATAATTTGAAATATAAAATATTAAGGGTTAATGTTTTTAGAAATTTTCAACTATATATCAATTCATCTTTCAAGTATCAAATACTACGGTATCATCCTTTAATATATGTTGTTGCACTTGTGTTTTCTTCAAAATATATAGAAAACAATAATAATTTGTGTCAGTTTTAGATTGAATCTAAAACCTTTTGATTGAAAGTGGAATCTGATACCTTAGACTAACAACTTTTCAGTTAAAATTTTTATCTTTGACATCATAAACCATCTATATTTTAATAATATATTTAAACCAAAGTATCAATATTCGTAAAAAAAATATTTATTTGATAAACAAACCACCAATTGAACCAAATTAAAATAATAACAATGATCAAATTAAGAAAAGAAAACATATTCTGCATTATATTACAATTATTTCCTCCAATTTTTATGCATTAGATTTTAAGTTTGTACAACATATGTGTTTTATTATAAGTATAACAAACTGAAAAATCACACATGCATCCAAATACTAAGCCGCAATAAAAGTATTATTATAGGTATACATAACTCAATAAGAAAAAAAAAAAGTAAAAGGCTCCATTCATCAAAATCAAACAAAAATGTTACATAAATAGAATATGAATTTATGTAGAAGTTTATTTAGTTCCATTATTTTAAAATTTTAATTGACTTAGTTTTTCAAATACTTATGCAGCTTTTCATGCCAGACAATAATTATAATTTACTAATTAATAATTGATTAGTTAATTAATTAATAATTCAAACTTTGATGCATTATAACTTAAAAATATATGACTTATGTAACAATATCATATAGTAGTAGATAGTAAAATGACCAATTGGTAGACTCAGATATACATGTGCTTAGACAAACAGACATGAAAAGTTGTAAACTTGTAAAATATGTGGGGAGATTTTCAAATGACAATTTGGTATTCAACTCATTCAATTCTCAAAGATAGAGATCCTAAAACTTCAACTATTTAATTAATTAATCGAATTTTGCTCAAATCCCCACGTTCATTAATAATGGTCTCACCGTGTTAAATTAAACAGTTATCAATAATTAATATAGTACTAATGAGGGAATACCTTAAAAGTAAAATGTTGAGAACCTTACAAGTCTACGTTCAACAATTTGTTGTAGTACTTTAGGTAATTAGTTATTGATGACATTACTGATATAATGAAGTCATTGACTACTACCAAAAATTTAATATATATTTTCCAAAGAAAGTTAATGAAAACATGTATCATACAGTGATACGTTCATATATATATATATACTAGTGTGTAACCCGTGCTACGCACGGCCTGATATCAAGCCTTCAACGCAAGATTCATGATCAAAATTCAAAACCCGACATGGCAAAGTAATTGGATTATTATAAAATTAAGCTACTAATTACAACTTTTCATTAGCAAATGTTGTATTTTATAGTAAAATCAAAGTTAACTTGTGCAAATAAGAAAGAATAATATGCTATATAAGAAAACTTGAGATATGAGATTCGATGTTCCACTACGAAAGGCGAAAGCTCTAAGTCTTACTTTCTCCTTTTCCAACCATCGGTCAATTATTAGACTAACATGTGCATCATTGAATTATGTCCATTTAGGCAAATTGAACTGAAATTAGAGAAACAAACTCATCAATCATTACACCTATTCAAAATACATATGATCCAAAAAAAAAAGTAAAAATGGATGAATTCATTTACTTTCGGGATATGAAGAGTAATCTTGTGCATCATCAATTTATGCTCCCTCAAAACCCTGTAAAATCTCAAAGAGCATAATGAACTCCAAAAATGATAATCACCGAAAAACATAGATATCCAAATATAAAAATGGTTGAGCACAGATGAAATAGATAACAATGAAGATCACATCACTTATTTAATGCAAAAAACAACGAAAAATGACATAAAGTGAAAAACAAAACCTTTTATCACTCCAAGCGTTTGCAAGTTTCAATCTTTGACAATCACTTCGAAAAAAAATTCCACTCAATTACTTATAACTTCTGCAATAAAATCAACCAAAGGTGGCAAAAACCTTGATCTTGAGACCTGCAATAAAATAATCAATAATTATTAAAACTAAAATCAAATAGAAACCACCAATATTATGTCCTTAAAACAAATAGGTATGAATTGTATATACGAATACAGGCGTACTGAAGAAAGACGTAGCATAAACACTAACCATATATTACTACTGAAAATAAATAAATATTACAAAAGTTATCAGGAATTATTGATTTTTGAAACGAAATAACTTAATGAGAAGCTATTTCATGGATTAGATATATGACAATATAACTCAAATGCAGAGACGATCATTACGAATTATCGAAACATTAATACCATAAGCAATATTAACCCATCATAAAAACAAAAGTGCAGAAAAACATTACCACTATTAAGCAAAATTAAGCCACTAATGATAGGAAAAAAAATCGCAGCCGAAGAACATTAATACCATTACGTATATTAAGCCACTAAATATGATTGTGGAGTGAATAAAATGGTTGTGGTTGACTCTATAAAGGAAAGCACAAAAGAATGAAATGGAAACAAAGAGATTAGGAATTAGTACATGTTCTGGTGGACGGAATGATGCCGAGGAAGTAAATCACAAAATGTTTCATTATAATAAAAAATTCAAATATTTAACTATTCCCTCCTTAGTTATAGATAAAGTGTGGGAATGTAAATTTTAATTTAGGATAATGGTAGACAGTTGAGATTATGGAGGAAACCAACAATTCAAATTTATTTTATAATTAAATTAATTTAAAATTATATAAAATTAGAATTTAGAGTTTTGAGATGATTTAGAGGTCAACAAAAATAACCCTCCTATATATATATTAATATATATATATATATATATATATATATATATTTTACCATTTTTATAGCCTAAATTGATCATTATATTTGCTACTTTCAAGGTACATGATCCTTTGATCCTCATTTTCTCCAGATTTTCAAAATTGGGTATCAATTGAAGGAAAGAACGAGGTTTGTGGGTAAAATGTGAGATATCTTAAGTTCAAACATCTTACATTAACATTTAATTTCTCATTTGTTATAAGTTTAAAATGAAAAGTTTGAAATGCTAAATTCATCTACTTATAATGTAGATTACTATAATTTAATAATATTTTTTTTCCTAGATACATATAATGTTCAAATGTCTTGTGTAAAAAGAGATGCCAAACACTTTTTCTACTAACCATTTTCTAAGAGGGTATGGGTAATATATTTTTTGACACTTTTAATAATTTAATTTATAAGATATGTCTCTTCCTTTTAAACCTAAGCTTTAGAAAATTAAATTAACTGAATATAATACATATCCTATTTTTTGTACGAAGTTGGATGCAAGATTCCTGAATATAGTTTATCCATTTACAAACAATAATTGGTGCGTATTGGAAAGCTTATCCAATTGCAAAGATATGGTAACACCTTTTACCTTTACATTAGTATAAATTATTATGACAACTGATAATTGTTAATATAAGTTGCAAAACTAAGTAGTTACTACTTAATAAAAAATTAATTTTTTTCAAGAAAGGATCAGAGAGATCACGAGAATTATGCACCAATACATATATATATGAAAGGCATATGACGGGTACACTGTTAAATACCATATATATATATATATATATATATATATATATATATTGCAGATGTTTGAGATACATTGGTGCGAGTAAATTATTTTTATATCATAGTTTTTAATATTGAATCAAAGCTATGTTTTCTTACTTGAGTATTCAGAATCTGTTAAAGTTAAACTTTAAACTCTTTTATCTTATTATTTCTCAAAATTGGAATGATTATAAATATTTTTTGTTTTGAACTTAGGCATGTTTATTTTCTTATTTGATGTTAAATTTTCTTTTTAAAATTATTAAGTATTATTCAATAGGTACTCAACTACTCATCAGTTACAAAAATATATATAAAACTACACTGCATTTTATTCACTTGTTATTTAATTGTGACATAATATTTTAACATGAATAGTGACAAGATACATATTATTATTACATTAATTACGTCATTAATTGAATATGATAAAGATGATAAATTTTCATAATCTCGTCTCTATTTTGGTAGCCCTTTTTTCTCTCCCTTCCACTTGAAGACAAGTCGGAAATTGTGAAGTTAGTTAGTACACAGCAACTTTGCAAGTAGATAACTTTGGTTAAACAAATTCGCAACCAACAGGACTTTAATCTTTTGATGATGAATACATTGAATTCCCACATTTAGTAAAAATAAAAACTAATTATAAGTGCAAAAACAAATATTTGATCTTACAATTACATTAAATTCAAAGGAGAATAAGGAGATAGGGTGCTTTGGTCAAATTGAGTGAATAAAGTAAAGAAAAATTTCACTATTATGACAAAAATATTTGCAAAATTGTATATTTCGTTCCATAATTTAGCTCAATTTTAATTTTATCTTATTCTTCATAAAATTATCATATTTAGTTTCATAACTTTTAAAATGTCTTACATTTACTTTATTGTCCAAAATCAACCCCCGTTAGTCAATTGATCACTTTTTTGAGAAAACTTCACATAAATACTGTTACAGACGGATTATAATCAGAATTATATTATTTGTAGTAACTATTACATGTTTTTTATGTATAAAAATATCTCCAAATAATATTGTTGATTAACAAAGTTGACCATTAGATTTTGAACCACTTGTACGATATTTTCATAATAATAAAATTAAATGTAAATTCACAATGAATGAGACTAAAATTAATTTAAATTAAATTATGGGACAGAAAAAGTCCAAAAAGCTAGAAACGAAGTTTCCTTACATCCCACGTTTATATCCCTCCTTAAAACCACTATTCATGGAGTTTTGTTCCTCGGATAACCTCTCTTCTTAGCTTAACTTTCTGTTAAGAACCCCCCCCCTCCTCTATCTCCATCTCTATCTGTTGGATATTTGTATAAATGCTCACTTAATTATCAATCATTTTGTACTATCTTCAATAATTTCCAAGCCATTTACAGCCTTATCCTCTGTTTCTTCTCTTTAGATATTATTTTGACTTAAGGGTTTTCAGTAAGGGTCCTTTTAAGCAAATTCAGTATCACAGCTTTCAATACAAATCTTATGATTAGTCATTGATACATAGGAATCATCAAAAGGATTTGCAAGAATGGAAAAAGTCTCTAGTCTTAATACGAATGACGATCCAATCGAATTGCCACCGGGTTTTCGATTCCACCCAACAGATGAAGAGCTTATAACTCATTACTTATCTCCAAAAGTACTCGACATAAGCTTCGATACCAAAGCTATTGGGGACGTAGACTTAAACAAAGTTGAACCTTGGGATTTGCCATGTAAGTCTCACAAATTTTCTACTTTTTTTCTTCTATTATTCTACTTATTGGTTCTGTTTCGAAACTTATGGTTTTTTGAAATTGAAGGGAGGGCAAAGATGGGAGAAAAAGAATGGTATTTCTTCTGTGTGAGAGATAGGAAGTATCCAACTGGGTTGAGGACAAATCGAGCTACTGTGGCCGGATATTGGAAGGCCACCGGAAAAGATAAAGAGATTTTTCGGTCGAAAATTTTGGTGGGAATGAAGAAAACTTTGGTGTTCTACAAAGGAAGAGCTCCAAAAGGGGAAAAGACTAATTGGGTTATGCATGAATATAGATTGGAAGGCAAACATTCCATGCATAAACTCAAGGTATAGAATTTCCCCTGTTTTCCCCTGTTTTTTCGATTGATTGTTGATTATTGATGAGTTTTTTTTGTCCTGAAAATTTGTAGAATGAGTGGGTGATTTGCAGAATATTTAAGAAGAGTTCAGGAGGGAAAAAAGTGCATATATCAGGTCTTGTAAAGAATAATGAGTTTGGTGATAATTCAGATTTGCCCCCATTAACAGAGCTATCATCTGATGAAAATCATGCAAGAATTACAGAGGGATCAAACGTGACCTGCTTCTCCAATCAAATGGACGACCCTCGAGAGAAATTCGTCGATGAATTCAGTTCTTGCTCTTCTAAGAACAATAATTTTTCGCCATTTCAATTTAATTTTCCTGAAGTTTCGACTCCAAATTCTATTTTTTCGACTCAAAACATTCCGGTTACAGAAAGTATGAATTACCCGGAATCTGTTATGATGCAGGATTCGTCGGTTTTAAGGTATTTGTTGCAGAACAATGAGATAAACATGAAGCAAGATGCTAAACCAGAATTCACTCAAAATATGTCTACTTATGAGGATCAAGAATTTCCAATGATTTCCAGTTCTTCAGTGGACTTTGATTGCTTGTGGAATTACTGATTTTTATTTACTGAATTTAGATTATTGGCTGTTAGATTAGTAAAAGCAATGCAAGATTGTTGTTTTTTGTATAGGTTTCTAAAATCAAATATGTGACAAAAATATTTTTAACACCATATACTTACTCTCCTTTGAATATAAGCTTTAAAATTTGTTTAATTTATTATTTCTTTCAAAAAATCAATTGTTTTTTGATCTCATTAGTATTCATTTACGTGATTTTGATCATTCTGAATGTGTCTGATTAATATTTAATTTATAATAATTTTTTTTAATTTTGTTATTAGTGTATTATGAGATGATTTTTAATGTATATTTATTCAAATACAAATCACATAATTTATATTAAGTTCTTGATAAATCATTGTCATGTTCATAAGTATTGCAGTGTATGTGTTGGATCTTTTCCATGTTTAGTTTATGAAGTTTGGATAATTTATTTTATTTAGTTTAGTTATATTTGTTAGTAGTACTTTATAAATGTGAGATATTTTTTTGAACACTAATTAGTAAGGATTAAAGTAATGAATTATATGGCTTATGTATTAATGTAGGCCACCAACCCAGTGGAGGACCCTAATTTTAGCCTTTCATGTTATGGGTTTCACATAGACTAAATTAAAAGATAATAACTAGTGAATATTATATTCTCAATAATTGCTCTATTTGCCAATCATTTTGTAGGTTTTTAATAATTTTTAGTGGCTAAAAACTTTCAAAAACTTAGGTTTGTTGTGTTATTTCCCTATTATTAAATCATTAAAAAAATCATTTATAATTGTTTTAAGGAAAATAACCTAATCGACTAAACAGCCACATAAATAAAGTTATTTATTTATTTTGAAGGTGGTGGAATAAAGAGGTGCTAACTTGCATTTTCTAGCTTTTGATTAGAATTTAAAGACATCGACTATTGAGCTTTCATATAATGCACGGATATAAATATGGAGATACGGATGCAATACGATATAGATACGACATATGAGAATTTTAAAAAATTTAAAATATAATATAATGGAATATGATATGTATATTAAAAAAAAACTTAAATTCTTTACAAGCCACATTAATGAATTTTATTATCAATTGATTATAATGAGTAATAATCAAATAAAACTCCTACAAATAATAATAATAAGTAATAAAATGATCAAATAGTTCGATCAATTAGTCAAAGTAGAAGTACCAACTCTTCATTTTATTTTATGTACTTACTTATTAAGTCTGAGATCTTGGTTGGGGAGTATTTACAAAATATCAACATCCCAATACGAAAAATATAATTGCATACTAAAATTAAAATTTTTTATCAATCTAATAGTTACTATTCAACGGACATACTCTACTCAGCATACCAACAAAGTAATTAACAAATATAAAAATTATAAAAATATCCCTAAATACTAAATAAACTTAAATGAAGAGTACTCTAAGAACTCAATGGTTGAAGAAGATGATATTGATTCAATTAAAAAAATGCAGCTAAAAAACAAAAAAAATGGAACGGGGGTTTCTCAGTTATGATTTATATCTTTTTCGATTATCATGAATTCTTTTCTTGTTTAATAATGTTTTTTGTTTGTAGTTTGTAAGGAAAACAACTACAAAATATAAAAAAAAATTGACCAAAAATTATTACATAATTTCAGAAAACAGCTCACCCGAATCCGAGAAGTATCAAATACTTCTATTTTTGTATAGAATACCGTATTTTAAATTTTATTTATTTAATTTTATTTTTGAATATTTCAAAACCGTATCGAATACTAATTCATCTCATATTTACAGCATATCCATATTTAATACATATCCAATACTGTCTCAGATACTTTTAAAAATATCCATATATCTAAAGTAGATCTAAAATAGAGCTCATCATTTACTTCATAAACTATCTCAATAATAATTTAAAAGAAGTACGTACTAAGATTGCCGTACTAATTATTTAAATCAAATTTGTTTGTAGTATCTTGGAGACTTTAAGGTTAAATATAAGGCTCATTACCCCAGATATTCTGGCTTAGGATTTAATAAATCATTAAACTTAATATGAAGATTATCTCAGTTTTCTATTAGAGAAAATAAACATAAAACTTTGGCGGCTAATAAATAACCCAAATTCAATTTGAAGTTTAATATAGATTTAGATTCAATGATTATCTCTAATATCTGAATTTGACCCTAAAACGTAACTCACTTCCATAAAATGAGTATCAGAGAAAATTCAAAATCGAATTTGGATCTAGATCTCAATATTGAAGTGAAGTAGAATTGTAGAAAATCAAATAGCCCTACAAGTTTCCAAAATCGGATTGGATCGATCAATGTACCCACAAATCAACCATAAATCTGGTCCATATAACATCTTCATTGGTTAGTAGGTTAACCAGTTTTGTTTTCGATTTGGATTCTCAATCAATTATGAGGCTCCAGATTATATTTATGTCGTTATTTTTATGTAAGATCTTGGTTCTAAATTCAAAAAATGTATCTCAAGTTCTCAACTAAACTTATATTTTAGATTTCGATATCCCAATATTAGTATACCACGCTATATATAATACGACTAACTATATTCTCATACAATACGACTAACTATATCAATAATTTTATAACTACATATTAGTTTTATTTTATGTCCAATCATATACCTACTTTTTATAATATTCTTTTTTATTTATATAAATACTCGTCTTAAAAATTAGTAATCCAAATATAGTTTCATTTTTAACACTAAAACCAATACAAATTTGAGACTCCTATGTTCAACATTGAAAACGAAATTGTGAAACGAAAAAAATACCATTTGAACCTATAGAATTTTGACGGGTACCACGTTAAGGTATAACGTCCACTTAACAATTGTAATATTAACAAACTCAATATATAAAGATACAAGGAGTATTCATCTTGTTCGTCGACTAATTTATCTTTGATTTATATATGTACCTATATATATATATATATATAAATATATATGCTCTATTTTTTATAATATTTTTTTTTACAAGTTTAGGGTTTATTCTTTGATTTAAATAGTGATGATGATGATGATGAAAAGCTCACATAGAGTAATATTGTGACAGGGCATGTAATTGAAGTTATTTAGTAAGGGGGAGTTAAGAGTATGTTGACCATATGGCGTCAGTGACAAACAATTTAAGGTGGAGGGCCCATTGTCCCTCCTAACTTAACTCTTTGGGCTCAACACACTTTTCATCCTTTTCTTTGTGGGCCCAATTTTGTCTTATCTCTACCAAATATCCATTCACAGGCCCATAGGCCCACTATAGTTAATACCTCTTTTAATGCCCCTATCTGAAATACCCATAACACCCTCGTGGTAGGCATGAAGTTCTTTTTAAATATTTTATTAAATTAATGTCGTTTGTAATATCATATGATGCACAAGCACTGAACATGAGACACGTCAATTATTAAAAAATAAGGACATGGACACAATATAGATATGAATGTGCACGTATATACATACATTTATATATAACTAGAAAACATCACGTGCGTCGCACGTGGTTAACACGTGATTAGACGCACGTGGTTAACACGTAATTTTTTTAAGAATGAACTAAATTAAAATACATTATTATTATTCTATCAAATTATTCATAATTATTGAATTTATTACTAAATAAATCAAATTTTTATTTTCATTGCAAAATTCTAGTGCTCTTTTGTGATTCTTTCTATTTGATTTCGAATTGTACTTGTTCTATCAGTCAGATCCTTCATTTTTTTTTTCTGTCAAAGAAGAATTTGTCGAACTCGGAGATGCAATTTGACTAAATGATTCGTGAATTATCTGATTCTTTTTTGTGGGATCATTTTCCCACGAGAGGGAATGAGAAGAATTATAGAATGTAATTTCATTTAAAACATAAAACTTGCCATGCATAAACTTACAAAATAAAATGAGTCATATCCTAAGATGAGTCAAATCTAATTGTTAATTTTTTTTTTCAGTTGTTTTTAACACCTTATATATAAAAAACTACAGACATGTATATTTGCGAAGATTATTTCTTTTACCACAAATTCTAAATTTTTTAAATATAATCTATTTGCAAATAAATTCATTTTCTTTCATATTCATTATGTTCATATATAACTACTTATTAATCAACATATATTGCATCGCATTATTCTTCATAATTTCATCCTATCTCTCATCAAAAATTTATTCTTAAGCTATTTTTTCTTTCTTTCTTGATATTTTATAATCATATGGTCATTATAAAAATAACAAAGCAATAACTTATGCGTCATTCATAAATAAAATTACACTTGATTTGATAGAGTTTATAAATCCCAATTATTTTGTAAAAACACGAACAAAAAATCCAAAATTAGTCATTGCACTCGAATCTATATATATATATATACATATATCTCACAATTTTCAAAGAAATTTCTAAGATACTAATCTCAAAACATAAAACACTATAAACTTATAAACTTAAATCTCTTACATATATTATTGTACTTTTCAAGTATAACTTTAAACACTGTAGAAATCGAAATATTAAATTTACTATATGGTTTCCTACTATTAGGAGTTTTCCAACCTTAATTGGCCTTTATAATATTTGTTTTACCTATTTTTTGAATAACTTATTTTATCAACTTATTTTATCAACCTACGTATCTTTTTAAAATTGATCTTAATGCCAATTTTTCTTCTTTGTACTCCACACATGTATATTTACTTTTTTTTCATTCTACATCACTTTTCACCTAATATCTAAAATTTTTTATATACTTGTTTATATTTGCAAAATTGTTTAAGCAACTTTAGAAGATTTCAATACCACCTATTTTAACAAAAACAATTCAGTCACTTTTTCATTATAGCTACTCATTAATCGACACGTTCATTACTTCACATTAGTTCACATTATTTCTCATTATTTCACACTATCTCACATCAACAATTTCATATTTAAACTATTTTTCTTATTATTCTTTTTTAATCGCATAATCATGACCAAAAATAACAAAGCAATCACTTACGCGTCATTCATTAATCTAATCGCACTTGATTTGACACATTTCACCGATTTCAGTTATTTTGTAATAATATGAACAAATCCAAAATCAATCATTTTACGCGAATATATAATGCACAGTTTTGAAATAATTCATAAGAAATTAATTTAAAAATATAAAATACTTTTAATAGATTAAGATATCTGTCACATATTTTTGTTATCTTTTTTCATGCATAATTTTTTTTCCAAACACATTGTTTAAATAATTTTGAGTAACGTAGAAACTTAAATAATTAAATTTCTTTTACTAAATAATTTCCTATTATTAAGAGTATTTTTCTTAACCGACCGTTATTGTTTTATTTATTTTTGAATAACTTATTTTGTTTATTTGAATGTAAATAAACTTTTGACAAAAAATATATATTCATATTTTACTTTAACATCCATGTTTCCGTATAAGATATTAATCTATGTTTCTTATTAAAATATATCATTGTCGTAATTTTCCTCGTTATAGAAA
Source organism: Verbascum thapsus (assembly GCA_963669365.1). Classification (NCBI taxonomy): domain Eukaryota; kingdom Viridiplantae; phylum Streptophyta; class Magnoliopsida; order Lamiales; family Scrophulariaceae; genus Verbascum; species Verbascum thapsus. The sequence goes on from OY770107.1 coordinate 21,401,575, forward strand.
TCTATTTTTTTCCTAATAATGTTTAATACAATATTATTTTTCAATATAAATATCGACATCATCATCATCTAAAGACATCATCCTTCTCGATGACACTCTCTTACACAATCTCTCTGCTTTATCACCTAGTCTTGCTGCCCCTCAATCTTCATTCCAAATGGTAGCTCTGCCGTTAACCTTAATGTTGTGTCTCTCTCACACTAACTCCAAACCAAGACTTCATGCAAACGCTAACCCTAATTCCCTCATCCCAGAGTTGCCAACATATATTACACACATATGCCATCCTTATTCCAATTCTCAACCCTATGTTGCCTACCCTCCCGACTAAGTTGGTGCCCCAAACTGAAACTCTAGCCCCTTTAGTACTACAAATCCAAACACCGACTTCCTCATTCCTATCTTGATGATGTACCACATGCAAAACCCTATTAAGTCATTTCTTCCTCGTAGTTTCACCTAACCCAACTCTTGTTGTCACGCCAGTTCTCAAACCCTATCTTTTGCCCATCTCTCATCTCTCCCTTTTTCGAAAATCCTAATTTGCATGATATATATTTTCCACACATTCCCACTCCATCTTTCACACCAGAAATTCCATATTTTTCCGCTCTGTTGTCATCATAATCTCTCCTTAACATTCACTAAAACAAACTCAACTCAGAGAACTATCTATTGTGGAAATATCAATTAGACCTAATACTTCGTAACCATAATTTACTTGGCTAGGTGGATGGCTCAATTCCATGTTCCTCATCTCGTATTTTTAATTGTATGAGAAATCTTTCCTTAGTCTAGCGTATAATGCATGGCTATGCATGAATCAATTTTACTTTCACCAATCGGTGGTCTTCACACTCTCTACTGGTCATGATGTTTATGTGACGATTCTTATCTTGGTGTACTAAAAAACAACATGCCACTTCTCTCATTCTAGCCTTGAATCCTGCGTCACTAAATTGCATATAATGTTTTCATCCAAATGCTAGTGGAATTATTGCTAAATGAACTTGACCACTACAAACCAAGAGTCGCATAATTGAGTACACATAGTTTGTTACTGGACTACGTATAGGTTGCAAGAATTTTTTAATTGAATATAAATTCTTGTAAATATGAGTTCAAAAAAATTCAAATGTTAGTCCTACAAAATATATTTTACTATTTATACAAAGTCTTATTAATACATTGAAATAAAAATAAAAGGAACGACACATAGAGGACCTCCAATATTTAATTGTATATATATTTAATATATTATATATTTTATATATAAAAAAACCTCCAAATTTAATTGTATTTATATCTATTATAGTTTTATAATTCAATATCATAATTACAATATAATCCAACATCATATAATCATATAAATGGATAGATAGATTAGATATAAATAGATAGATAGATTGATAAATAACATGGCATAATAAAGTATAGTTTTTCAACCTGCACTATTTACTGAGCTTTACAAATTCTAAGATGAATTGGCTAGGAGATATTAATTACAATTAAATTTGTAACATGTGTTACTTAGTGTCAGATGTCAGATCGCTTTTCCCCGGATGAAATAAAAATTTTGTCAAGAAATTATTTATTATAATAAATTCTATTATTTGTAGAATACTAATATACTTAATTTTTTATTTTTTATTCTTTTGCCATTAAAAATTATATTTTATAAAGGTAATTTTGACATATAAAAATATTATTTAAATCTATATATTTATTATAGTTTTATATTTTTTATATAGTATTTATATTTTATTTTATTACTTTTCTAGCTCTATTAAGTATTTGAGGTAGAGTAGGACTCTATTTTTTATAAATTAAATAGTGGCATAATACTAAAAGGTCTCTATTTTCAACTATTAAAAGGATTCTAAATTTAAATAAGGGTATGAAAGTCTTTTCACATAGGACGAAACAAATTTATTATTCACACATTTTATTATTTGTAGATTGTAGAATACTAATATACTTAATTTTTTATTTTTTATTCTTTTGCCATTAAAAATTATATTTTATAAGGGTAATTTTGACATATAAAAATATTATTTAAATCTATATATTTATTATAGTTTTATATTTTTTATATAGTATTTATATTTTATTTTATTACTTTTCTAGCTCTATTAAGTATTTGAGGTAGAGTAGGACTCTATTTTTTATAAATTAAATAGTGGCATAATACTAAAAGGTCTCTATTTTCAACTATTAAAAGGATTCTAAATTTAAATAAGGGTATGAAAGTCTTTTCACATAGGACGAAACAAATTTATTATTCACACATTTTATTATTTGTAGAATACTAATATACTTAATTTTTTATTTTTTATTCTTTTGCCATTAAAAATTATATTTTATAAGGGTAATTTTGACATATAAAAATATTATTTAAATATATATATATTTATTATAGTTTTATATTTTTTATATAGTATTTATATTTTATTTTATTACTTTTCTAGCTCTATTAAGTATTTGAGGTAGAGTAGGACTCTATTTTTTATAAATTAAATAGTGGCATAATACTAAAAGGTCTCTATTTTCAACTATTAAAAGGATTCTAAATTTAAATAAGGGTATGAAAGTCTTTTCACATAGGACGAAACAAATTTATTATTCACACATTTTATTATTTGTAGATTGTAGAATACTAATATACTTAATTTTTTATTTTTTATTCTTTTGCCATTAAAAATTATATTTTATAAGGGTAATTTTGACATATAAAAATATTATTTAAATATATATATATATTTATTATAGTTTTATATTTTTTATATAGTATTTATATTTTATTTTATTACTTTTCTAGCTCTATTAAGTATTTGAGGTAGAGTAGGACTCTATTTTTTATAAATTAAATAGTGGCATAATACTAAAAGGTCTCTATTTTCAACTATTAAAAGGATTCTAAATTTAAATAAGGGTATGAAAGTCTTTTCACATAGAACGAAACAAATTTATTATTCACACATTTATATAGGGGATTTAATATGAATTTACAAAATAATATTCAATAATTTTTTTAAAAAAAAAATTCAGTATCACGTGTCCTAAATCTCAAATAAGAAAAAACACAATCATCCAAATCTCAATGGCTAAACAATGACTACCCAAATTATAGCATTTTGCTCAAAATGCTGGTTCGCTATGATTCTACGAATTTCATGAAATTGTTACGTAACCGAGTTTTGTTGACTAGAATTTTTGTTTAATTTTGACTTTCGCCTATATTTGCTATGTTATTGGTGCCACTTATAAAGTACATTTTTCATCCAAACTAAGTGAAAGTGATGCAGAATTTACCTATTTTTACATACCGGGTAATGAAATGCACTAATGTGAGGGCCAGCCTAAGCTTAATTATTCATGTGGACGTCTTAAAGCAAGTTAAATATATCACTGCAAAAGAAGGCTGCAATAGTCGCATTTCATTTCCTTTTATGAGAAACTAATGAATATTAATGTTCATATATAAATACGATTTTATAAAGTCGTATCGGAACTTTAATCATTTTTAACCCCAATTTTGTTGAGAAATTAAGTGTTAGCTTCTTCTATTATGTCTTGTGGGTTTCATTTTATTAAATGTTTGGGCAATTGTGTTGCTCATATATTAGTTCGTTCCACTATGTAACATTTGGTTTCGGATATTTAGTCTAAATTTTAAAAAAAAAATTAGTGAATGATCAAATGTTATAAGTCAATCAATATCATATGAATCAGCCCATAAAAAGGCCCTCCATATGCTCAATGATATTGGATTTGAAATATTTGAGTAGAAAATTTAAATGATTCAACTAAATCATTAGACCACTAATTAGCATGTCGGTCATGTAATATATTTGACTTATATAAGTACTATTTTTGTGGTAAAAAATATCCAACTCAATAATCCACTAACAATTACAAACTCGAAATACGAACTATTAGGATACTTTTCAATGCAAACTATCATCCAATAAAAGTACAAATAAGTAAATGACCATCTTGTTGAGCAACAATCCCAGACCAACTTAGAATCACCCGTTTCTAGGAAAATTCTAAGTTGGTCCGGGACTGTTGGTCCCAGACCCCTTAACACCACACATTTCTCATGTTTTTGGGTGATTTTTCATTGGTGGGTGGGAAAAATCACCCCCACGCCCAAAATGTGTGGTTCTAAGTGGCCGGGACCAACAATCCCAGACCAACTTAGAATCACCCGTTTCTAGGAAAATTCTAAGTTGGTCCGGGACTGTTGGTCCCAGACCCCTTAACACCACACATTTCTCATGTTTTTGGGTGGTTTTTCATTGGTGGGTGGGAAAAATCACCCCACGCCCAAAATGTGTGGTTCTAAGTGGCCGGGACCAACAATCCCAGACCAACTTAGAATCACTCATGTTTCTATGTTAAATGCATAGCCGTAAGGAAAAGTATTCGGCATGTAAAAGTCCTATCGATCATTTCAAGGTATGAAAAGTAAAGTAAAAGTTTTTCGGTAAGATATTTTCTAAATTATATGATAATTTTTTTTTTTCTGAATTGCATTTTCTAGATTTTATGATTAGCTTTTTCTGAAATATATGATAATTATTGATCAACACAATAGTAACTCATAAATGCTCTGTTATTGTCAATCATTATGCCTATTCACTATTAAGCTCAATTATTGTGCCGTATATATATATATATTATATAGATACATATATAATAACAATAACTCCACATAGTAAAATATTTGTGTTTGATGAACCAAGATCTCAACCAATTGCAATTATTTGTTTTGACCGTTGATTTTGTGGTGAAATGTTTTCGTAGGTCTCCTTCTAGGTGTAGACCTCACTTATTTTTTTTGTAATTGTAATTATTTATTTAGAGGGCTTTTTGCAAATCATAAAAATGTCTTTTTTTTTCTTTTTCAATAATAACTTATAAATTCTCTAAACAAGATTAAAGGATTTTACTTTTTCAATAAACAAGATTTAACAATAATAACTAATAAGAACCGTAACATTTTACAAAGAATTTATAATTACTAATATAAAATACTGCCTCGTAATATATAAATACTTCATTTCAAATCATTTATTACATTTACAATCTCATGGTATACATCATATGATATTTGTACATGAAAGTAAATTACTAATCACTTGGCTTTCACCGCCAAATAAAACCCTAATTAAATCGAAGTAAAGTGTCCGTACCACTTACATTTATCATGCAGGAAAAAGGTTTTTCTAAACTTTGCCTTAAATTGTTAGATATGCAAAGAAAATTGCATCTGCATCACATAAATTCTCATGATAAAAAAAGATAAAATTATATTAAATTAAATGATCATCCCATATTTGTCGCTGACCTTTCTTTCCCAGCCCATCTCTCTCTCCTTATTTACTACCACTGCTCTCTCCTTCACTCACTCTACTTTAATTCATCTATCATTCTTCTCATTTCCCTTCATACACATACACAGATATATATATATATATATAGAGATATATAGAACTCAAGAACCATTAAACCCACGTCGTTCTCGTCTTGATCAATGGGTCGATCTCCATGTTGCGATAAGATCGGTTTGAAGAAAGGGCCATGGACGCCTGAAGAAGATCAAAAACTGTTGGCTTATATAGAAGAACATGGCCATGGAAGCTGGCGTGCTTTGCCAGCCAAAGCTGGTAAATATTAACTGTACAATGATTTTTTTTTTCTTGTTTATAGTATGTAATTTAACCTAGTAATTAGTGTAAAAACTACTTGTTTTGGTAATAATATATAGGGCTCCAGAGATGTGGAAAAAGTTGCAGACTGAGATGGACTAACTACTTGAGACCTGATATTATAAGGGGTAAATTCAGTTTACAAGAAGAACAAACCATCATTCAGCTCCATGCTCTTTTAGGAAACAGGTAGATTTACATTTTTTTTTTTTTTGTTATTTTTCTCCATTTAGGGTTTTAAGGTTGTTTTTCCCCTGGAATCTGTAATTTCTTTTTAAAGCACAGTTACTTTTTTCAGTAAATTTCTCTTGTGTATAGCATGAGAGTTCACACTTTACAATAAAGTGGTAAAAGTTTCCAAAAACTACAAAAAATTGGACACATTTTCTGATAAATTCTTGACAGTTGAGATGAACTTATTAATTCTATTCTTCTCTTGTTTTCTTGCCCATTTCTGCTATATACTATTCGCCTGTCAGGAAAGAAACAGCATTTACCCTCTCCCATGCATTGTTTTTGGACATTTTTTTTACTACTCAAATTGCATATCTTTACATGCATTCAAGAATATAGTTACTAGGTCTGTCAATATTCTCTTCTAGAATGAAATCCCATGTAGAGATTTGTAATCACATAAATTTTTGACAATTTGTTAAAGAGCTAGCTAAAATATTTAATTCTAAATTGTATATACTACTCTTTGAGGAACATAGTTAACTAGCATTACTTATATTAGGACGAATTGTAGTTTTCTCCACTCTAATTACAAAGAAAAAGGGGTGAATTCTTTTCCACTAATCTAGCCCTTTTTGTCTTTTGAGCTCTACGGCAGTATAAGCAGATGGAAATAAGGTTTTTTGGCCTCTTATTGCACTGGAAACCGGCTGTCGTTTTATGTTGTTAATTGTCTTGTTCTCAGGTGGTCAGCCATTGCCACTCATTTGCCGAAAAGAACTGATAATGAGATAAAAAATTACTGGAATACCCATCTCAAGAAAAGATTGACAAAAATGGGTATCGACCCGGTAACCCACAAACCCAAAAAAGATGCCCTTTTATCCGGAGATGGGCAGTCCACAAAAGCTGCTAATCTTAGCCACATGGCTCAGTGGGAAAGTGCTCGGCTCGAAGCCGAAGCCAGATTGGTTAGACAGTCCAAGCTCCGCTCTGGCTCGACTATTTCCTTTCAGGTTGCTTATCTATACTAATCAACTCACTATTAGTTAATGAATGAAAATTTGCAATCTTGATCCTTTAGAAGGTGTTATTTCTTAGATTTTTGTGTGTATACATTATGAAAAGGGCAATATTTCTTGTGTGAAATGCCCACGTTATAAATTTTGAATCAATATTGAATCGATGGCAACGAGACCTATAATATATTATAAGGGACTAATTTTACAATTTTTTTGCTTAATTAATTTAATTAGTCCAAATTTCAAACAAATTACTCAGCTAATTCTAGTCTAATCATAAATCATAATCTTAATTTACGTCTTGCAGACCCAAAGCTCGGAATTTGCCTCGACTTCAAGCTCGCCGCAGAAGCCCGTGGGGCTAACCCGGTGTCTAGACGTGTTGGAGGCATGGAACGGCGGCGTTTGGTCGAAGACTGGCGACCATGCCGGAGCCGGCGGGGGTGTTTCAGTGATAGAAATCGGCGGCGATCTTGAATCGCCGACGTCGACACTCAGCTCCGCCGCTGGTGTGGGCGGAGATACAGCTTTTGTCGGAAACAACTCATCGGCGTCATATGATGGCGGAATCGTGAAAGAAGAAAACGAAGAATGGAAACATAATCTGCAACAATATAGAGACGGCATCGGAAATTCAATTCCCTTAACACAGGAAACGACGGCGTTTGCATCGGAATGGGCATCGGAGTCAATGAGATCAGGGAATTCTAAGACTTCCGGCCATGTTCCGTCTGAGAATTTTGTTGAAAAGTTTACGGATCTTTTGCTGAGTGCTTCCGGAGGTGATCGGGGTTTCTCGGAAGACGGCGCAGATTCAGATACCGGCAGCGGGAGTGGCGGCGACGGAGGTGGCGGTAGTGATTATTATGGAGATAATAACAACTACTGGAATAGCATTCTTAATCTGGTCAACTCCTCACCGTCCGATTCTCCACTGTTTTGAGTCGATAATGATCCATCAATATTTAATTGTGCTAATTAACTTCCTAATTGATGTAGAATATTTATTTTAACTTTTTTCTTTCTTTACATGCATTGTTCAATGTTCATAGCTCCATATAAAATATTTTCAATTGAAATAAGACTTGCTGCAATGTATATCATATCATGGAGATGAATTAAAATAGTAATCTTTTATTTATTTTTTTGTCATTATTTAATCCAAAAGTTTCTCAAGAGTTACTTTTTATTTAACTTGATATTATCATTAATGTAACATGGTTTTCTCTCTTAAAGTTAGCCAATATTGATTTATATACACAATTTTTTTTAAAAGCATTAATTAATGTACCAAAGAATTTCATTAAATAATTAAACTCTAAAAAAATGACATATATAGTAATTCTGACACCGGAGGCTGAAAATGTCATATAAAAAGAACAATTAGTAAAAAGAATGTCGGTATGTAATCCAATATGATTCCTGTATCTTATCACTTTATCACAGCAAAAATAATATTTTTGACTAAGTATATGATGGGTGAATTAAATTGTTAGACATAATTTATTGCTTTTAGTTCCATGTCACAATCTTGCACACGATAAAAGTCCTAACAGTTAAAGTTTTTTTTAAAGTGGTTTGCCCTCAAAGACAATTCATAGACAAGGGTATCATGTATTCATGTTCAACCACATCAAAAGCATCAAGGACAAAAATTGAGAACATAATGACATATATGTTTTCAAAGATTTATTTTAACAAAGTAATAAGAGCTTTTAGGGCATAACAATATGGTTGTTGGGTAGTATTAATTATAATCCATCATTAAATTAGCATTAAGATCAACAATCCCACAAATTAATTTTGATTAATACATTCTAAGCCATCTAAATTTGAGTTTTAAATGCATATTTGATGTGGCTGTTTTTTTCTTTAGGAAGTGATAATCAATACTTAAAGCTTGCCTACAAATTAAATAAACTGTCTTGCATCATTAGATAGGTTTTATCCGGAACTATTATGCAAAAAGCTAGTTCCTCCAGGCTCCAAGAGTATTAATTAATCATGCATATCTTATTATCTTAATACAGTAGAAACTCTATAAATTAATACTCTTGGGACCACCAAAATTTATTAATTAAAAGAGTTATTAATTAATCGATAAATTAATAATTATTAATTTATATATTAATTAATATTTTATTAATTTATAAAGAAATATTCAATTTACAAACACCATTCAAACTTTCACTTAATTATAGTACAATGCATGTACAATAATTAAAAAATATTTTTTATATAAATACAAGATAATAATGCTAACACAAATAAATCATACACACACGACATGCCTTCTAATCTTAAAGGTGTGAAAAAAACAATAATGACCGACGAGATTCGAAGAGCATTATGCATGCACAACAAGGATAATCCAAGTCTCACTCAAAAGCAATTGTAAGAATGGATGTTAGCAATTATGCAAGCACAACAAGAATAATTCAAGGACAATTGCAAATTGATTTGCAAGGTGAAATTGATTTCAACAAAAAACAAAAGACAATTGAATCATTTTTCAAAAAAAAATTCATAAATCATTCATGTAATATGTAGTATATAAAGAATTATTAATTTATATTTTATATGGGACCTATAGAAATTATCAAAAATGTATTATCTTATAATTTTAGCGAATTATTAATTTAGCACCCTATCCCCGAGTCGGGACCGGCCAAAAATATTATCTTAGAGAGTTTATTAATTAATCGAGTATTAATTTATCGAGTTTCTACTGTACATTATTTCACAACGAAAATTTATTTTTAGGGCAGATATGAATATTTTGTGTTTGATGACTTACATACATGCAATAAAATAAAGTATAGTAATTAGGGGTGTTTTTGAGATCGCTTTTTAATTGTAATATTTTAATTTGATTACACTAGCATTTTGCGCTTTTGGCATTGACGGGCTTTATATTGTGTTATTTTTTTTATCAATGTTTAGTGATTAATTGGTATTCATATTCTAAATCCAAGAATCTCATTTATGTATGTATGTTAAGTGTAGGTTATAATAGAGATTATGTCCTTTTTATTATGAACGCAAGTTTTAGTAATAAACTTTAGTGTTTTTAACAAATATTAGTGGGCATTAAATTCCTAATATTCATAGTTACTATATTCAAATTTTAATCTGATTTAACCTCTTTTTCGTATTGAAAAAGAATTGTCATCACATAGCATATCATATGATCATAGCAATTAATTGAAAAATAGGACCAACATAAAAAGGTTGCTTTTATTTTTGCCTTCAAAAGAACTCAAAATGATGTGTTCTCACAACACATTGTCATATGGTAATATGGTCCCCTATCCTGCCTCTGCCCTCATTACTTTATTAAATAAAAATAAATGAAAAAATTCAATAATTAAATCGTGAAATATCATAATTCTTGTTACTGCAATTACATTTAATTTCAATCTTCATTCTTAGGCAGGGTGGTTATATTAGCGGTAATATTAAAACGACAGTCTATATAAATTACATCCAAGTTCAAGAAATAGGTAAAGAATATATGATTCGGCATTTAATATGAAATCCTTTTTCCTTTCAAAAATGGCATTAAATATGAAGATAGACTATTTGTTTTTTTTTTCTTTTAATTCTGGCTATGGTTCATTCTTAAATTTATTGTACTGAATTGAAATCTTCACATCATTTGGAGGAGTCCATACTGGGGTGCTCATGAGTTGAGCTCGACGAGTTGTAGGAAAGTGAGCTCAGAGCTCGAGTATCGAGCTCAAAAAAATAATTTTTTTAAAATAATATTTTTTTATAAAAATATATTATTAATTTTATATTTATACATATATTATTAAATATAAGTCATAATTAATTTCTAAAATATTATTATTTATACATCTATTATTATAATATATCATATTCCATAAAAATATATGAATAAATATTTATGTTGATATATATTAATTAAATAATTATTTTTTTATTTTAGCTCGCGAGCCGGCGAACAGGCATGCCTAGGCTCGAGCTCAAATTTTTTCGAATTCGAATCGAGCTATTTTCGAATCGGCTCGACTCGTGAACACCCCTAGTCCATACTATCTCATTTTGAAAATAATTTATTTTCACCTTGACAGTTTGACCCCATAATTGAAAAGTGGTAATTAGAAAAATCAGAAAAGAATCAAAATTTGAATAAAAATATGCATTAAATGGATCATTTATGAAGCCAGGCTGTAAGAAAAGTAGTGAAATATCGACCACATTTTTTGGTTAGCAAAGATATATTGCAACCTTTTGTAATTTTAAAGTGAGTGTGTAACATAGGCATTTACTATGATGAATAATTGGATCACATGGCTGTCAATTTTTATCCTCTTGCCCTTCATTTATGAGCCCACTTTTCCAATTTTCTCACAAAGTTTTAAATCCCCTTCTATATATTCATTTATTTCATGCAAGAAAATTAAAATCTTCCCTAGTCAAATATATTAGCTTTCTTCTTTTTTCATAGAAACTTAATGCATTCAATATTTTTAAAAGATCGAACCGATCATCAATTTGATCTTAGTGATCTCGAGTGACACATGCACTAATTGAATGATCGATCATAATTTTGTTTTTGGGTTGGCTACTACTCGATTGAAAACACGTGGCCTCTTTTTACACCGTTGGATGCACGAGTGTGCTTCGATACGTGACAAAATCACCCGGTGGCAAACTATTACTAGACCTCTATTTTTTAATCATTCAATAAACCAGTAAATAGTAATATCTGGCTTGTATATGAAGTCCTCATCGGCCACATTTATATAGAGAGTTTCTCAGCTTTCAATAGCTTCTAAAACAATAAAGATATGGTGTAAATAACATAAATACGTAGCATACAAGTCAATTAAACTTTCTTCTTCTAGTGTACATGAATGGATTTAGGAGTTGGGGGTCCCCCAATACCCACTCGTGCTTGAATCAAGTCGAATAATGTTTTATTCCTTTGAGCCCAGTGTTATAATACCAGTATAGACAAATAAGCTCGTGTTTTGTCATGCTAAGCATTCACCAAGATCAAAAATGAAAATAATCGAATCTTAAATCAATAAGCTTAGCTTGGACTATCAAGTCTTAGGTAGTTTAACTTATCTAGCCTAGCAATCTGAGTCATGCTTATAATTCAAATGAAATTCAATTCTTTTAACTCGAACCAAATCGTATCCATAAAAAATCCCATTGAAACTCCATGAGCTTGAATTCAATTCAACCTGACAGATTAGCTTCGACAAGCCTGAGTATGATATTAACGAACCAAAATATAAAATTTTAGTAAACAAAAGTCGATTGAAAAAATATTCGGGCATTACAGGCAGCAGAAATATATTTAAAACAAATTTATAATTTAAGCTGCAAAGCGGATCCCGTCGTCTTAATTTTCGCACATTAAAATTAAGGCCTCTGCACATTTTTCGTATTTGTACAGAGCCTCAGTACAGTGCAATTCCTTCATTAATGATAACATATACTTTCACATATACATACATACATCTAAGATACAGGGTAGGGTAGGGTGGGGCGTAAGGGTATGTAGAAGGGAAGAAGATGCTGATGATAAACGGCACAATGAGGTTGCCCTATTTATGCTGAAGCCCTTATGTTTTGAACTTCATGGGCCGGGCTAATTGTGTAAATCCAGTGATGTGCAGTTTGTTTGGGCTGAGCTTTTCAATTGGTATGTATATATTTTATTGGGCCCAAGGCATTTTTGAGTCTAACTGGCCCAACTACATGTGGAAAAACTACAGATAATAAGATAAATATAAGGAACAGTGTAATGAGGTGAAAATTGAATGAACATTTCTGAGGTCAATCTTATTCCTATCCTTTGTATGTTTTTATGGCGGAAATGTTCATTCCTAATGGAATTCATATTCCCAAAAGTATGGAATAGTGATTCCTTACATCCTTTGAGTTTGGCAATTCGCTATTCTTTGTCTGTCAAATCAAACTTTTTTTTCTTATAATATTATTTTCTTTATAGAAATAAAATAATCTTGAAAATTTGAGGAATGCAATATATTTTTTATTTTCGACTTATGATTAATTATCTCAAATTATTTTAAAAATAATATAAATAATTTAAAAATTAAAAAAATTATTTAAATGCATTTAAAGAAGAAAAAAAGAGTCATATTATTTTTTGTACTTAGTCAAAAATATTTTCGTCAATAAGAATTACTTTAATTATAATAAATATAATTTCAAATGTAATAAGGATAAGAAAAAAAATACAAAAATGAATTGAAAAAATATAAAATAATATTGCATTTAACAAATAATATCTTATCCTTAAACTAGTTTATTAATAAAAAAAGTATTAGAAAGCGTGAATTATTATATAGACAATTGATAAACCTCATTTTTACGCTTCGTACAGCATCCATTAGACTATGTTTTACACTCGATTTCGTCTATTTTACCCCGCACAATGCGTTTGATAGCCATGTTAAGTGTTGCGGGTGAATATAGTAGCTCGAAACGGAAACATGTAGCGTGAAAAGCCGAGAATAGCAAAGATTTAGCACAAAAATGCAGGGCAACACAATCTGCCCCGAGCGCTCGAGCGCTAAGCGCTTGAGCGCTCAAGGCAGCAGCTAGCGCTCAAGCGCTAAGCGCTCGAGCGCTCAAAGCAGCGGCTAGCGCTCAAGCGCTTAGCGCTTGAGCGCCCTCGGCGCTTAAGGGCGCCGTTTCAGACCCGCCCTATTTTCGGTCTTTTCTTTCTGGGGTATAAATACTCCCTCCAAACATTGTAAAAGGGTTCGACTTTTATTTTCTTGAATTAAGTTGTAAAGATTGGAGATTGAGAGACGAGATTCAAGATTATTGTAAACGGATTATTCGACAACGGGTTTAATCGAAATTATTTTCTTTAATCTCTTTTAATTCTTGTCGTTTCATCATGTTTACTTTATTAATTGTTTATTGTGCTTTCGTATATATGGAGTAATCCATCTTATTCTGGAATCGGGAATAGCCCGATAGCAGGTTATCGATATAGATTATAGAACCGGTGAGGTTACATCGCGTATGCTTATGATTTGAATTCTTGTTTATTAATGCTTGTGAATTTGCTGGCCACATATTTGCATGTTCGTAGATATTAGGTGAAAATTCTGAAAGGTGACATCTATATCAGAACCCTAGAATTCAAACCTAGGATCCTAAATCACGAAAGTAGTTTTAGGTCTTTTGAGGAATCGATACATTATCATAGAGATCAATGAGTCTGAGTTTAGTCTAATCATCACGAAAGTAGTTGATTAAGTAGCTTGGGTATGTTGTTATGCTTCGACAGAAGATAGTGATTACAATTGGATAGTGTCCTTCATAAGTAGCGATCGTAATTTAATCGGTAATATAATTGAGTCGATAATATATATCGTGGTAAACCCTAATTCCGGAATTTCCAATCATATATAACTCAAATCAGTTTTCTTGCGTTCTGTTTAGTTTTCTTTACAACGTATCTCGTATTTTTTTTAGGCTTAGATTACTGATAATTGATAGGCTAGTGCTTGATTGTTCGGTCCTCGTGGGAACGATATCTTTTGTACTGCACCGAAGCCGTGCGCTTGCGGTTTAGGCACATCAAGTTTTTGGCACCGTTGCCGGGGACTAGAATAATCGATATTAGTTCTTATCAGATTTTAGTGAGACTAAGCCATTTCATTTTATTTTTAATTTTTAATTTTTATTTTTCTGTTTTATTTCAGGTTTTCGATTTTTCCTTGTATGCGAAGTAAGCTCGATTTCGAACTTGATCCAAAAATCGAGAAAACTTTTCGTGCTAGGAGAAAGCTACAAAAACTGAAACAAGTCCAACTGAAACAAATAACGATGGCTGAAGAGAATGTGAATGTAAACGTCAACGCAAACGCTAACGCGAATGCAAACCCAGCTGCAAATGTGAAGGCGAACGCAAATGCGAGATGTCTTAAGGATTTTGCAGCACCGAATGCGCAGACACTTCAGTCCAGCATTGCTAGGCCTACCGTAGAGGCCAACAATTTCGAGCTCAAGCCATCCCTTCTGCAAATGGTTCAGCAGAATCAGTTTGGGGGCGCACCTACTGAAGAGCCGAACCTCCACTTGTCTATGTTTTTAGAGTACTGCGATACTTTGAAGATGAACGGGGTCTCACAAGATGCTATCAGGCTGAGACTGTTCCCGTTTTCACTGAGAGACAAGGCGAGGGCTTGGCTACACTCTTTACCATCGGGTTCAATCAGAACATGGGATCAGCTCATGCAATGCTTTCTAGCAAGATACTTTCCCCCGAGCAAGACTGCCCAACTGAGGAACCAAATCACAACTTTTGCTCAGCGAGATGGTGAATCATTATATGAAGCTTGGGAACGATTCAAGGATCTTCTCCGACTGTGCCCACATCACGGACTAGAGAAATGGCTCATAGTTCATACATTTTATAACGGGCTGATTTATACCACGAGGATGTCAGTCGATGCAGCAGCTGGAGGAGCTTTAATGAATAAGGGTATCGATGAAGCATATGACTTAATCGAGGATATGGCACTGAACCACTACCAATGGTCAAGCGAAAGATCGATTCCACAGAAGACACCAGGTAAGTATGATATTGATGCCATTACTTTACTTTCTGCACAAGTAGAGGCTATGTCTAAGAAGCTAGATTCCATGAACATGCATGTTAACTCTGTCACTACCCCACCCCCTATGTGTGAAATATGTGGTACAATTGGTCATGTTGCATTAGAGTGTCAATTTGCGAGTATACCAACCAATCTCTCTATAGAACAAGCTAATTATGTGAACAACTTCAACCAAAAGAACGACCCGTTTTCAAATACTTTTAACTCTGGTTGGAGAAATCACCCCAATTTTTCATACAAGCCGACTCAAAACGCAGCCCCACCATCTAATTTTAGACCACCACCTCAACAAAAGCCTTATAACCCTGTTCCACCACAGAAATCGAACCTAGAGTCACTCTTTGAGGGTTTTGTAGTAGCCCAAACTAAACAAAACGAAGTAGTAAATGATGCAATTAAGCAACTAGTAACAAAAGTAGACTCATTAGCAACTCATAACAAAATGCTAGAAACTCAAATTGCACAACAGGCTAACAACCCGATTAGGAATTCTGGTTCTTTTCCCGGTCAACCCGAGACAAATCCAAAGGAACATTGTAAGGCTATTACTTTAAGGAGTGGTACTAATTATGAATGTCCTAGGATGCCTACAGATGTGAGTCAGACTGAGTCAACTGATAAGTTAGAAAAAGAGAAAACGCCTAGCCCTGACAGCTCAACAGATAAAACGAACGAAGTAACTGAAAAAGAGCCTGTTTATGTACCTCCACCACCATATGAACCACCTGTACCTTTTCCTAAGAGATTAGCTAAGGCAAAATTAGATAAGCAGTTTGGAAAGTTTTTAGATGTTTTGAAAAAGCTTTACATTAACATTCCATTTACTGATGCACTTGCACAGATGCCGTCATATGCTAAATTTTTGAAGGAAATTCTGTCTAACAAATGAAAACTTGAGGATTATGAAACTGTGGCTTTAACTGAAGAGTGTAGTGCATTAATTCAAAATAAATTGCCTCCTAAGCTTAAAGACCCCGGTAGTTTTTCGATTCCATGTGTAATAGGTAACGTGAGTTTTGATCATGCATTGTGTGACCTTGGTGCTAGCGTTAGCCTTATGCCTCTTTCAGTTTCACGTAAGTTAGAGATGGGTGAGTTAAAACCTACTACGATTACTCTGCAATTAGCTGATAGATCTGTGAAGTATCCGGTAGGTATGCTAGAAGATGTACCGATTAGAGTAGGAAAATTTTTCATTCCTGCTGATTTTGTTGTTCTAGAGATGGAGGAAGATTCTCAAATCTCCATCATACTTGGTAGACCGTTCTTAGCCACAGCTGGTGCTATTATAGATGTTAAGAACGGTAGGCTATCATTAAAAGTCGGGGACGAGAAGGTTGAATTTAATTTAGCTAAAACTGTTGCTTACCCTTCTTTTGAGAATTCTTGTTGTAGAGTTGATCAGGTGGACCGGCTAGTTCAAGACAAGCTCACGAAATACTACTGTAGTGATCCATTAGAAGCTTGCCTAATGAACAACGGTTCAACGAGAGATGAAGACGAAGCTATTGCTGATATTGCTCGTCTTCTCGAGGGAAATCCACCGGTTCCAGTCAATGCCATTGGAGTAAAAGAGTTTAGCAAAGATCCTAAAGAAAGCAAAGAATCCAACTCGATACCCCAGGTAGAACTAAAACCACTCCCCTCGACACTCAGGTATGAATTTCTTGGACCTAATTCTATGTATCCTGTGATCGTGAATGCTGACTTAAATAAGGAAGAAATCGATAAATTGCTTAGAGTCCTTAGGTTGCATCAAAAAGTCATAGGTTACACAATAGATGATTTGAAAGGGATTAATCTATCGTTTTGCAAGCATAAAATTTTGATGGAAGATGATTTTAAACCTTCTAGGGAACATCAACGTAGACTGAATCCTATTATGCAAGATGTAGTTAGAAAAGAAGTTTTAAAATTGTTAGATGCTGGAATTATCTATCCTATTTCTGATAGTAAGTGGGTAAGTCCGGTACAAGTAGTCCCTAAGAAAGGAGGAGTGACTGTAGTGAGAAACGAGAAAAACGAGTTAATTCCTACCAGAACAGTCACGGGGTGGAGGATGTGTATAGATTATAGGAAATTGAACACTGCAACTCGAAAAGATCACTTTTCCCTTCCCTTTATTGATCAAGTACTTGAAAGGTTAGCTAATCATTCACACTTTTGCTATCTAGATGGGTATTCGGGATTTTATCAGATTCCCATCCACCCTAATGATCAAGAAAAAACCACGTTCACATGTCCCTATGGCACTTATGCTTTTAGGAGAATGCCTTTTGGTTTGTGTAATGCGCCTGCTACTTTTCAACGATGTATAATGGCTATATTTTCTGATTTGATTGAGAACATTATGGAAGTTTTTATGGATGATTTTTCCGTTTATGGCACCACTTTCGATATTTACTTGTCTAATCTTTCTCGAGTGTTGCAGAGATGTGGGGAAGTCAATTTAGTTTTAAATTGGGAAAAATGCCATTTTATGGTTAGGGAAGGTATTGTGCTAGGACACCTCGTATCTGAACGAGGAATTGAAGTTGATCGAGCAAAGCTGGAAGTAATCGAGAAGTTGCCACCACCTACCTGTGTGAAAGACGTTCGAAGTTTCTTGGGCCATGCCGGTTTTTACCGGCGATTCATTAAGGATTTTTCTAAAATTACTAAGCCATTAACTCATTTACTTGCTAAGGATGTTCCTTTCGATTTCGATAATAATTGTCTTGATGCTTTTCGCAGGTTGAAGGAAGCATTTGTTATCGCCCCTATTGTTCAACCACCCGACTGGAATCTACCTTTCGAGATTATGTGCGATGCAAACGATTTTGCTATTGGGGCGGTATTGGGCCAAAGAAAGGATAAAAAGATGCATGTTATCTACTATGCTAGTAGGACATTAGACGAGGCTCAGATGAATTATGCTACTACCGAGAAAGAACTATTGGCCGTAGTCTTTGCCTTCGACAAATTCCGTTCATATCTGGTGGGCTACAAGGTCATCGTCTATACAGACCACTCCGCAATCAGATATCTATTGAGTAAAAAAGACGCAAAGCCGAGACTTATCAAATGGATATTGTTACTGCAAGAGTTTGATCTTGAGATTCGAGATAAAAAGGGAATAGAGAATACTGTAGCAGACCATCTATCTAGGCTTAGGGAAGATGAGAATAAAGATATATTACCGATAGACGATTCATTCGCCGATGACCATCTCTATGCAGTGACTAAGATAGATGCACCGTGGTACGCTGATTTCGTTAATTACTTAGCCTGTAAGATCTTACCGCCCGATTTCAGTTATCAGCAAAAGAAGAAATTTTTCACTGATCTTAAGCATTACTACTGGGACGAGCCTCTTCTTTTCAAGCACTGTACCGACGGGGTATATAGAAGATGCATACCGGAAAAAGAGATGGTGAGTGTCATGACTCACTGTCATAGCTCACCATATGGGGGTCATGCTAGTAAATCCAAGACGGTAGCGAAGATTCTTCAATCTGGATTTTATTGGCCTACTTTGTTCAAAGACGTTCAAGATTTTGTAAGTGCATGCGACAGTTGTCAAAGAACAGGAAATATATCGAGGCGTAACGAGATGCCCATGAATACAATTCTAGAGGTTGAGATTTTCGATGTTTGGGGAATTGATTTTATGGGACCATTCCCGTCGTCGTGTGGTAACAAGTTTATACTTGTGGCGGTAGATTATGTTTCGAAGTGGGTTGAAGCGATTGCCTCGCCAACAAATGATTCGAGAGTGGTAACCCGATTGTTTAAAAAGACTATTTTTCCTAGATTCGGTGTTCCAAGGGTAGTGATAAGTGACGGAGGCACTCATTTTACTGAACGCCAATTCGAAGCTTTACTTACCAAGTACGGGGTCACACATAAAGTTGCTACACCATATCATCCCCAAACTAGTGGTCAAGCAGAAGTTTCGAATAGAGAGATCAAAGTTATCCTCGAAAAGACTGTCTCGAAATCAAGAAAGGATTGGTCTCTCAAGCTAGACGACGCTTTATGGGCTTATCGCACCGCTTTCAAAACCCCGATAGGTACGACACCCTTTCGTCTCATTTATGGCAAATCTTGCCACTTACCGGTAGAACTCGAGCATAAGGCGTATTGGGCCTTTAAAGCTCTAAACTTCGATCTTAAAGATGCGGGTGAGCGAAGAATGTTACAGTTGCACGAGCTTGACGAGTTGAGACTAGATGCATATGAGAATACGCGAATCTACAAGGAAAGAACGAAGAAGTGGCACGACAAACAGATTCACAGACGAGAATTCAAGAAGGGTGATCTCGTTTTATTATTCAATTCATGTCTCAGACTATTTCCGGGCAAATTACGATCAAGGTGGTCGGGACCATTTGTAGTCGAAACAGCATATCCATTCGGAGCTGTCGATATTTGGATCGAAGGAACGAGAATTTTCAAAGTTAATGGGCAAAGGCTCAAGCATTACATTGCGGGTGAACCAATTGAAAAAGCTATCACGTCGAGCCTTCGCGACGCTCGATCAGACCCAACTAATTAAGCATGGTAACGTCGAGCTAAAGACGTAAAACAAGCGTTGTTTGGGAGGCAACCCAAATGTATCCTTTTTGTTTCTTTTCTTTTCCTTTTCGTTTTTCTTTTGTTTGTTCTTTCGTTTTCCTTTGTCTTTTTAGTGTTTTTAAAACACGTTGCACTTAAGCGAAAAGGCAGAAACTGTCTGCCCATCGCGCTCGAGCGCTAAGCGCTCCAGCGCTGGCTTCTGTCCAAAGCGCTCGAGCGCTAAGCGCTTGAGTGCTACAAACAGCGCCCAGCGCCCTTTTATTTCACCCTTTTTTTTTTCATTCTTTCCCCCATTCGAACTCTCATAAAACACAAAGCTTCGTCTTCAATATTATTTTTTCTTGCAAAACAGGTCGGAATCAACACTACAATCCATCCTCTCTACTCAGAAATCCAATCACTATTGGGTAAGTGTAGCTTCACTCTACATTGTTCATTAAGATATATCAAATTAGGGTTTCGAATTTGGGGGTTTTCCATTGACTTCGAAATTAGGGTTGGATTTTCTTTGAGATTGAGGAATTATTGGCGTAATTGGCTCGATTATTGAAGTGGGTTAGTGAAATCACACTTGGTTTCAACGATTAATTTGGACATTGTTATATTCGAAATTATCAAACTAGGGTTTATGCAATTGGATGCAAATTTGGGGCTTTGGTTTGATTGATTTGCGTTGAAGCTGTGAGCTCGTGAATTATCGATATTTCGAGTTTCAATTGTGAAATTAGCAATTTTGAGTTTGATTTGGTTGAATTGAATTGAATTGGTTTCGTTGGGGGAAGAATTTTGTTGGCTTTTCTGTTTTGTCGAGGACTTGGTCAAACCAATTCTAAAGGTTACTCTGCCGAAATTTCTGAGAAAATGGTTAGAACTAAGAACGTGTCTAAGGGTAAAGCTCCGGCGAGTAGTTCTCGCGATCAATTTCAGACTGAGGACACCGATACAATCCAACGATTCGAGACACCAGAAATCGAATCATACTGGCGCCGTATACTATCTCATACTATCCACAAAGAGCGTGCTCTATTTATTGCAAAAATCGCTCTTTAAACGACAAAATAAATTTTCACGGTTGGAAAGGATTTGCGACCCCAATAGAAAAAATCAACATTACGTGGGTCCGAGAGTTCTACGCCAATTGCGTAGACAATGAAAAATTGGGAGCACATAATCGTCACGAATCCACCACGGTACGAGAGGTAAACGTTAATTTCGCCACAAGAGCTATTCGCCACGTCCTACACTTACCAAACAAACCCCGCTGCGATTATGGAATAATGGTGAAACACCAGACCAACCAACTCTTAGAGGACGTGAAAGACGCCATTGCTAGTGACGATGCACAATGGAAAAAAGGAGGCACTATACTGGCTCGAGTGGATCTGACACCAGAAGCCTTATTCTGGTATGAGCTTATTCGTTATCGACTTAGCCCGACGCTGAATACTTCTGAGGTAAATCGTTCTTGCGCTATATTAGTACATGACATACAAAGTAAACAGATGATTCAAGAGGCAGAAATGATTTACACGACCCTCCGCTCCAATATCACATCTCTGACAACCGATATAACAAATCCCACTGCGAAAAGGAAGACTCCTTTAATTTTCCCGGCGCTTATATACTCACTCTGTGAACACAATAACGCCCCCCCTTTCCCCGACGATATCTATGAAGAACCGGGTGACGATATTACTTTTAGCCAGTCTAAGAAACGCGCCCGACAGCCACACGACCCTTCTTATTTGCCACAGACATACATTGGGACTAGCTCGAGTGCCCATTCACCTCCCCCGTCGGATCCATACTATGACCTGCTCGCCCAAATTCAAGCTGACATTGCGGGAATTAGGACTGGTACGGGCACCATGCAGTCTGACATCGCAGGATTTAAGACTGGTATGGACACCATGCAGTCCGACATCGCAAGATTTAGGACCGAAATGGGCACCATGCAGTCAGACATAATGGCTATTAGAGAGTGGCAGCGCCAAGAAGATGTTCGATGTAACCCCACTCCCAGCAACCCCACTGCCACCGACCCGGTCGATGATTTCATGGCCGACATTGATTTCGAGAATGAATAAACAGATCACCCCGCCGATGCCACCTAGCGACCATAGACCGCCATTCACCTCATTTGGTTTTTTCTTTTCCTTTTTCTTTTTCTTTTCCTTTTTTATGTTTTATGTTTCATGTTTTAGGTTTCTCGTTTTCCTTTCGCTTTTATGTTTTTATGCTTTTATGTTTTTAGACTTTAGGATGGAATGTAATGCCAAAGATGATTAATCCAAAAGTCTATTTCTTTGCTCTCGTTCCAGTGTTTCTGTTTTTCTACAGTACTATAGACATAATCCATAGCAGACTCAGAACGATCGTCTCGACTTGTGACAAGGTTACATCCTTTTTTACTTTTATGCATGCATGCATACACACGTTCATCACATTAGGGACAATGTGCGGTTACAGTTTGGGGGTTGTTTACGGGGACATAACACTTTTACTATGGCTTATAGCTTTATCTTTGTGATCATCTTACAACGATTGACTCGGTGATATGAAAGCCTGACTGTTTAATACACATAATGCATGAACTTTTCTGTCGGCGATATCATCTGCTTAGTTACATTTTTCTGGCTAGTCACTAATACGTAGTAGTCCACAGCATAGGAGTTGAGTGGATTACCCGTTTTCGAAACACATAGGTAGTAGCCTCCAAGTCTACCAACTTAGAACGTCTTCTGGCACAATTTGAAAAAAAAAATATATAAAAACGAAGAATGATACATATAGAATCGCTCTGCATGGATTAGTTCGTTTTGTGACCTTTGACACTTGAGTGATTAAGTCCGAAGGAGTCTCTTAAAACTTAACGCCCTATGGCTATCTAGCTTGGGAGTCGTTGACCCAAAACTCGATAACGGGTGTCATAGAAAGTCTAAGAGAACGAACATTGCACAATCCTGTCAAGTATGAAATCATTTGCGCAAGTGACTTATGCAAAAAGCTCAATATTGTGAACCAGTTAGACCCTAACATCTGTTAAGACCAGTTGGTATAGATGGGCGCCACTCAAATTCTGTTAGAAACGCCACTCGACTATAATGCTTAAAGATGGCTTTATTTAGTGCTTTCTAGAAGCTTGTTTAACTCTGCGGTGTGATGTAACCAATGATTAAGCGAATGCATGATTTTCTTCTAAAAATGTCGGGTCATTAGTTCACGTCGATTTTTGTACGATTGTATCACATTTTGATTTAGCAAAGATTCATTGATTTTGTGATTTTGTGGGTATATCATCTGCAAACCCTCACGAGACTATAACTCGACCTTTTTGGGTAATAAAAAGGTTTAAAGGCTTGTTGCACATGCTAAGTGCAATCGTGTACTCTACGAAAATGAGTTTATCTTTAGTTATCTTTTTGTTTTTTTTTATTTATTTATCTATTTACCGTTTGTTCGAGGACGAACAAAAGCAAGTTTGGGGGGGTTGATAAACCTCATTTTTACGCTTCGTACAGCATCCATTAGACTATGTTTTACACTCGATTTCGTCTATTTTACCCCGCACAATGCGTTTGATAGCCATGTTAAGTGTTGCACGTGAATATAGTAGCTCGAAACGGAAACATGTAGCGTGAAAAGCCGAGAATAGCAAAGATTTAGCACAAAAATGCAGGGCAACACAATTTGCCCCAAGCGCTCGAGCGCTAAGCGCTTGAGCGCTCAAGGCAGCAGCTAGCGCTCAAGCGCTAAGCGCTCGAGCGCTCAAAGCAGCGGCTAGCGCTCAAGCGCCTCGGCGCTTAAGGGCGCCGTTTCAGACCCGCCCTATTTTCGGTCTTTTCTTTCTGGGGTATAAATACTCCCTCCAAACATTGTAAAAGGGTTTGACTTTTATTTTCTTGAATTAAGTTGTAAAGATTGGAGATCGAGAGACGAGATTCAAGATTATTGTAAACAGATTATTCGACAACGGGTTTAATCGAAATTATTTTCTTTAATCTCTTTTAATTCTTGTCGTTTCATCATGTTTACTTTATTAATTGTTTATTGTGCTTTCGTATCTATGGATTAATCCATCTTATTCTGGAATCGGGAATAGCCCGATAGCATGTTATCGATATAGATTATAGAACCGGTGAGGTTACATCGCGTATGCTTATGATTTGAATTCTTGTTTATTAATGCTTGTGAATTTGCTGGCCACATATTTGCATGTTCGTAGATATTAGGTGAAAATTCTGAAAGGTGACATCTATATCAGAACCCTAGAATTCAAACCTAGGATCCTAAATCACGAAAGTAGTTTTAGGTCTTTTGAGGAATCGATACATTATCATAGAGATCAATGAGTCTGAGTTTAGTCTAATCATCACGAAAGTAGTTGATTAAGTAGCTTGGGTATGTTGTTATGCTTCGATAGAAGATAGTGATTACAATTGGATAGTGTCCTTCATAAGTAGCGATCGTAATTTAATCGGTAATATAATTGAGTCGATAATATATATCGTGGTAAACCCTAATTCTGGAATTTCCAATCATATATAACTCAAATCAGTTTTCTTGCGTTCTGTTTAGTTTTCTTTACAACGTATCTCGTATTTTTATTAGGCTTAGATTACTGATAATTGATAGGCTAGTGCTTGATTGTTCGGTCCTCGTGGGAACGATATCTTTTGTACTGCACCGAAGCCGTGCACTTGCGGTTTAGGCACATCAACAATATTACATATATAATTATTTCAATCATCATGTACGAATTATATTTTTTCCGTCATTCATTTTCTTTTTTCACTTATTTCATCATGTTATATTTCTTTAAATGAAAAGTTAAAGTCACACATCATTTAAATTTAATAAAAACTTAATTGGATACAACTTTGTTTTCAAGTTTAATAAATAACTCAAATATATGAATATACAGAATACAAAAAAAATCATATTTCTTGAATTCATTTCTGATCACTAGTTGATTGATTGAAACAAATAAATGAATAATAATTCAATTCATTTCTCATTCATGCAGTATACCAATCATATGATTTATGAAATTAATACCATTCATTTCCTATCTCCATTCCATTCCTTACACCATTTCATTCCCACTTAATTCCATTCATTCATACCAATCATGTCCTAAAGATTTAAAACAGTGTATAAGTGGTTGCTACACTACATTTGTGGGCTTAGACTCTAACACTCGAATTTAACATATTCATTGTGTTAGACTATCGTGTATATCATAGTCAGTGTGACATAAAAATTTCTCTACACTTGTTGCCAATTTAAGTTAAAATATGAATAACCTTAACAGTGAAAAAGATAATTGTTATTTTGAAAAGAAGAGTAATTTTCATGAAAAAGATGAAGAGATCAAATTAGGTTTCAATTGGTTGGAGTATTCAATTAAAAAACAATTCATAGTATAAAATTCCAAAAAATATCAATTAATTGGTATGTTTTTAAAAAAAAATCTTCAAAAAAATCTCTAAAAAATCTTTAGATAATTTTGAAGAAATTCTGGAAAAAAAGAGAAATATGATCCAACAGTTAATGATTTGACTATTTATTACATTGATTTAAAAAGTTTTTTCCGACTATCTTTCAACTCAAAAAAATCAAATTAATCATATATTTTAATATAAATTAACGCAACGTTGAAAATAAAATCCATTATAACTATTTTTTAACGTCTAAATCAATAAATTTGACTAAAAATACTTACTATGAATCATATTCAAATATCAATTGGAACAAATTTTTCATAACAAAAAACATATCACATCAATTGTAATTATTATAAATTTTTGGGGCAAACCCCAGAGTTGGTTGGGTAGCTGAATCTTGTGGCCTTGGTCACGGGGTTCGATTCCTGCTGAAGAAATGCATATTAGCCTTCTCTAGTGTGAGCCTGTCAGCTATGGGTAACCTAGGCTGGTTTACTTCTCTTGTGTGGTTTGCAGGCTATTGCACAAGAGCGAGTGGGTAACCTAGGCTGATTTACTTCTCTTGTGTGGTTTGCAGGCTATTGCACAAGAGTGAGGTTTACCCAATGTGCACCCTAAGAGTAGCGGCTGTGGGATTCCCTCGTCATCCAAAAAAAATCATTATAAATTTTTCTCTAAAAAAACTCATCCAAACACACATTTCACAATCTCTAAAAATATTTTTTCCACTTTTAATCATGAAAATAAAATTTGGAAGATGGACATGCTATCCACTCGAGGCCTTAGATATCCGAATTCATCCAATATCTTTTATTAGATAATAAGTGGTGAAAATCACATACTCCTAGCTAATAAGTGTTGAAAATCACATACTCCCAAGGAGGAATGAGGTGGGAATAGAATGAACATTCCTAAGTTCAATCTTTTTTTTTTTTGGATGACGGGGGAAACCCGCAGCCGCTATCCTTTCGGGTGCGTACTGAGTAAACCTCGCTATTGTGTAATAGTCTGCAAACCATACAAGAGAATTAAACCAGCCTAGGTTACCCATAGCTGACAGACTCACAGTAGAGAAGGCAAAAATAGGCATTCCCACAATGGAAATTGAACCGTGACCAAGGCCACAAGATTCAAATACCCTACCAACTCTACCAGAGGTTGCTTGGTATGCTTGATATGTTTTTATGTTGGAAATACTCATTCATGTTGGAATCCATATTCCCAAAAGTATGGAATAGTGATTTCTTCAATTCCCTTGGTTTGACTATTCCTTGTCTGTCAATAATTAATTTTATTTTTTTCTTGTGATATTATTTTATTCACACAAATAAAAAAGCCTTGAAAATTTGACGAATGCAATATTTTTTTTTTATTTTCAACTTATGATTAATAATTTCAAATTATTTTAAAAATAATATAAATTATTAAAAAATTCAAAAAATTATTTAAATGAATTGAAAGAACAAAAAAAGTTACATATATTTTTCGTACTTAGTTGAAAATATTTTCATCAATAAGAATTACTTTAATTCTAATAAATGTAATTTCAAATGTAACAAGAATAAGAAAAAAGAATGAATTGAAAAAAATATAAAATAATATTGAGTTTAAAAAATAATATCTTATCTTTAAACTAGTTCATCAATAAGAAGTATTAGAAAACATGAATTATTATATAGACATTTACATATATAACTCTTTCAATCATCATATACGAACTATATTTTTTTTATTTTTCATTTTCTTTTTCACTTCTTTCATCGTGTCCTGTGTTATTTTTCTTTAAATGGAATGTTTAAAATCTCACATCATTTAAATTTCATAGAACTGAATTGAATACAAATTTGTATTTGAGTTTAATAAATAAATCAAATATACGAATATACATAACAAAAAAAATCACATTTCTCGAATTCATTTCCAATCATTAGTTGCTTGACTGGAACAAATAAATGAATAATAATTCAATTCATTTCTCATTCCTGCAATATACCAACCATAGGATTTATGAAATTAATATAATTCATTTCCATCTTTATTTCATTTCTATTCCCACTTAATTACATTCATAACGATGAATAGCAAAATTCACTATAAAATTACATTGAGACGAGATTTTGGTGCTTTATTTTGTGTTTAGATATAATATACAGGAAAATTCTATATCCATTTCATACTTAATGCATTCATAAGGTAATGTTATTATATTGTCTTACTAATTAAGTTTTTCTATATGTAAATCCTGCTAGTCATAATTGCCGGGGCACTTCCATGAGCCCTGTTAATAAGTTTCTCAATCATTCTTGCTGATGACGATACTTTTTTACTATCAATTTTTTTTAAAAAAAAAAATAAGTAGAACTGCAATTATTATTGTTATTATCATTTATAAGAGAGGGTGTATTTTTTCTTATGCTGTTCTCATTCAGCATCATTCTGGTGAAAACATGCTCATTTCACTTTGATCACATGTGCTGTGATTACATATATAGCTCCTTCCTTTGGAGGCTGTGAAAGCATTGTTATTCTTTTTTGGTTTGATACTTAACGATGCCTGCAATATATATATATATATATATATATATATATATATATAATGGTGATAATTGCATTGAATGAGTGGAGTTTGGATCAGGTTCATTTGGTTTGAGCTCAAAATGAGTTGGGATGAATTGGGTCAAATGTCAAAATTATATATTATAGTTGGACTCAATAAGAACTCAAAGTGGACCTAAAATGGATCTATCATGAATCAAAATATAGATATTAACTCAAAGTGAAAAGTAGGTTGGACTCAAATTGGACCCAGTTTAAAACTCAATTGAACTTAAATATTATTAAAAATTAACTCAATTGAAATTATAATGCTAAAATGTTAACTCTCAATCTATTGAAACTTAATTATAGTTGGGTCTAAATATATATGGAATTAACCACGGAAGAAAGGAGAAAGATGAGAAAACGACGTGATTGAGACAAGCATTAATTAAAAGGCCCACTACTGAATATGCCGAGATCCTCTCTGTTTTTAACTAAAATAAATATCATATAAATTTTAATAATCTATCACAAAATAAATATTTCCTTTTTATTATTTTTTCTTGATATAACAACATTAAAAAATTTAATCAAAAGTAAAGCCCAAAGAAACAATAATCATCTATGTCTAACTTATTCTAATTCGTGTCACAATCTATAGGTTTGTGTTTGACTTTTTTTTTGTCCATTTCCCATTTAATTAATAATAAAGCTTGGTGTATTTCGTCCCTTCATCATAAGACAACAGAGCTCAAAGAATATCCCCAAATAATTCCACAACTTGTCACGTCTGTGTATGGATTAAGTAAAAATAATATGTAAACTGATTACCTCATTTAAGCCTAAATTAAGATCAGATTAGAACCCTAATCATAATTATCTCTAAACTTTTCCTGGTTTCTATTTATTTACTCTCCACTTGATGACAAAAATTCACTCTGAAATTAAGAATTTGTTCACATCAATATGAAGTTCGGAAAAGGATTTTATATTCATTTAGAACAAACCCTACCTAGTTGGAGGAGCAAGTTTCTGCGCTACAAGCAATTGAAGAAGCTCATCAACAATATTCCGGCGACCGGTGGCGATGCGGCGGCTCCGTCGCAGATTCAGGTGTGGTTTGTGGGAATTCTGAGCGAGGAACTTGAAAAGTTCCACGATTTCTACGTCGAAAAGGAGGAGGAACTTATCATCCGCTTCCAGGTTTCTTCTTTTTCTAATAATACTTCGCGTTCATATGATCTCTCTGTATGTTTATTTTTTAAAACATTTTTGTCTTTTGCTCTAAAAGTTTGTAATTCCTTGTTTAAAAATATGAATTTGATAATACGGCTTTAATTGTAAGTTGAAAATTCATGATGATGAAAGACATATTATGTCTTAGATTATTACTAAAGAATTTGATCGCTTGATATGTTGAAAATTGAGGTAGCTTCAATATCATCATGGTTGTATTGTGGCTGAAGTTAAACTAGGAAACTTTTGAGTGTTTTATAGAATAACTGCATTTTGTAAAAATTTGTTTTTATGAACAAGATATGAACTCTTCCACGCTCAAAATACACAAAGATAATACTGATAAGTTCATAACAATAATAATAATTGTAGTAGTTGAAATACTAATAATAAAAATAAAAGGTAAAAATTATAAAAGTTCTTTTATGTATATGTTTTTAGAGCATGAAGTGTGTGCATGGATGGAATGGGGGTGAAGAGATTTTAAGAATTTACTACTTCTGTAACTTGGATAGCATCAGGCTATTCTCCTTTTCAACGTAGAAACCGCCGAGCTTTTCTGTACCAAGAAATTTAACCTGCAAGATGAATTGTATTTCGAGTAGAAAAGCCCATTGCCTAACGTCTTTGTTTTCTACGACATAAGTAAATCTCACTTAGAGATCATTCATTTTTGGGCTGGTTGAATGAGAAAGACAAAATACTAATCCTATTTATAGTTGAGACTATATGAGACTGAGGAGAGTGTATTTTGCTTTAAAGATGATGTTGACAGAACTGGTAAGGAAATCATGAAGTTTTTGGTTGTTAATTAAAGAAGTGGACATCTGTCTCTGTGAAGTTGAATGGTTTAAAGAATCTCATAGGGTATATCCAATTCTCATTGGGATTTGTTTAGCATCTAATTGGGATTTTCTAACTGCAACTCATGTATGCAGATGGCCCCAGGTATGCTCATTTGTTAATTAATGGATATGTTGAGAATATGCTAATCTGCATACAAAAAAGAAGCGTGTTCTGCTTCGCTGATTATGTGAACAGTTTATCTCCACCTGTAGTGTTCATTAGCTTTCACCATTTTTGAAAGGGACCATTTGTTCGAGGGAGTTGTTACGTTTTCTTTGTTTCAAAAAATGGTGATTTTCAAAGCAAAAGACAGAAGCTGCTTTCAGATAGACAGAATTGGCATGAGTCCTCTCAAGTTTGAATGTATAAATTATTATCCCAGGTACATTTGTAACTATTAAGTGTACACCTATAACACAACCAGTAGGATACTAGAGGTTTTGTCATAATCAATACAATTACATTAGGTTATCCTAATAAAACTATATTAGACTTAAGGAATAAAGTGGAGTCCGAAAATTGACAATTGGCGAAAGATATTCGCGCTTTTTGAAATTGGAAAGCATTCTTGCATAAAGCTGGAATGCAGTGAAGAATATCTGTGGCATATCCATTCCGTTTAAGATTTTGTTCCCAAGAAATCGTTGATAGCACTTTATTCCTGAAGCTAAAAGATTCGTCTCTTACTTGAAGGTTAATTGTTGAACACATTGATCTTGAGTCGTTTGAGCTAGCAATGTTAGTTCTTTCAGGATTAGTGCGAGTAGATTACATGGTGTCCTATTGGATCTCAATCCTTAAATGCTCCGTTAGTTAATATCGACACTCCTTAGTTTATGAACGCGTCTCTAATTGAACCTTTAGAAGAACCAGTTAGTAATTTTAGGCATGATACTTGGTTTTAACATTATCTTAATGGTGTGTTTGGATTGACGGATTTGAAATCTATGGATTTCGAATTCGTCAACAAATCCATTAAGTTTGTTTGGATGTATCCAAGTTGTAATGGATTTCAAATCCCTTGCCATTCACTTTGAGCTATTTTCTCCATAACTATGGTGGATTTCAAATCACTCTATTTTAGTGTCATTTCAAATCCAACCTCCAAATCCCCTCCCCAAATTCAAATCACTTGATCCAAACACACCCTAAAATCATTTGTCTTGGAATCCTACTAATGTAGATTACTCTTGCACAGAGTGATTGTCTTCTTCTCTATGCCATCTTGGATCTTTAGAAGAAAATGATTTGCCAGACTCTATGGTCTAAATTGTATACACTCTCTCTCAAAATTAGAGCAGCAGCACATTGAAACGAACTAGTTCTTTAAAGCAAGAATAGTCCTAAACGACACATATAACCTAATTGTTGTTGCTCATTTTTTTTAATTCTAAAATGATGCTATTAGTTGAGTTTCTAAGCTTTATGTTTTCCATGTCTCTGTTTGTAATGGAAGACACAGAGATGGTGGTGTCAGTTATTTACCCATACTTCTTTTGATCATTTCCAGCTACTGGTGGCTCGGGCACTGAAGGATCAAATGTTTACTTCAGAGACTGAATTTTGTGAAGAGATGATGGAAATACGCAAGGACTTTGTTTCCATTCATGGAGAAATGATTCTTCTGAAGAGCTACAGTTCCCTTAACTTTGCAGGTCAATAATTTGCTTCCCATTTCTTTCTCCTGTATATACCATACTTCATGTGGATTCTATTTGTTGCTGAAAATGTCTTTGGCGTTATCAATTAGGTCTTATTAAGATCCTGAAGAAATACGATAAAAGAACTGGGCAATTCTTGAGTATACCTTTTACCCAGTTCGCCTTTCATCAGCCCTTCTTTACAACTGATTCTCTCACAAGTTTAATTGGTGAGTGTGAAGCAAATCTTGAGATCCTATTCCCATTGGAAGCAGAGGTAATTGAATCTAACACTGAGCAGACAGATGAAATGCCTACCGACGCATCAAATGCTCTCTTGGAAACAAAAGCGAGTTCTATTTACCAAAGCACAATAGCTGCAATAAGTGCTATACAGCGCCTAAAAAAGGCGAGCTCCACTTATAATCCTTTATCTATGGCCCATCTGTTTGGAGGCCAAGATAATGAGAGTACAGGTACTGTAACTGAAGAAAACTCGCCTTGCAACTCTGTCATGAGCTCAAACGACGAAGAAGATGAAATGATGTTCGATGAGGATGAAAATGAAGATGTTTTGATTGTCCAAACAAACACTTAACGTTTTGGTTTTTGTATCGAGTGTTGTTCTGGTGTGTACTGTTTGTGTTTCTGGCGGATAGATGCCAGAAATTTGTATGAATTGATTGCCAAATAAACTGCCAACAGAATGTAACATGTTGATTAAATTTTTTAAGTCCATTTTTATTGGTTATGAATTTTCAAGTTTCCATATCTCAAATAGTATACAGTATTGTTTTGAAGATTGAGATTTCGGATATTTTGTCTGTATGTTATTTAGCTATGTTATATCTGAATTGTTGACATTTTTCTTCTCTCTTCTTTCTTGTTCTAAAACTGTGTTTGGTGCTTGGATTTTGAGGAAAGAAATGTAAAATGTTATTCTGGCTATATTACAGTGCTTTGTAATTTATTGATTGCTCAATTTCAATAAATTACATCATATATATTATTACTAGTAAAGAACACGTGCTTTGCACGTGATTCTTTTGCGTTCATTAAAAACTTAAAATACTTGAACATATAAAGTTGAATTTACTTGAATAAAAACTATATAGATAATTGAAAATAATTTACAATAATTAAAGTTGAAGCGACAAATATCATAAAGGAAAAAACAATTTAAGTTCCTTTATTTTGCAACATCTCATTTTTAGTGTATATTAAGTATATTCATTTTGTTAGTAAAATACACGTGATATTGTACTATTTGTTTTGATTTTAGTATTAATTATAGACATATATAAATAAACAAGTCGATAGTAATAAGATATAAAATTATAATTTAAAGATTTTACGATGTTCACACTTGATAATAACTCACAATGAAATATAACATTGAAAAGTGAACTATTCTAACTTATATTCGTAATTAAGATAGATCATATTTTACATTTTAATTTAGTTAATTCAAGAACTTTAAGAAATATAAATAATTTCACTCATTGTAAACCTTACAAATAGTAACATTGAGGGTCAAGCGAGGGACTATGCACATAATATGATTTGTAATGTCCATTGAATCATTAGTCTAATAAAAATTGTGAGTGACCATCTTAGTACGTTCATTCGCAAGTTTGAGACGACCATGCTCTTCAATAAGTATAAAGAAATACGGCCGGAGAAAAATAGCATACTTCAACTTTCAACAACCCATAAAAACCAAAAACTGTTCACATCACATGGGAGATTTATATGTGAATCCTTATATAATAAGCACATCTTATCTATTTCTATTCTAAAAGTGTGAATGATTTACATATCAAATGATTTACATCTCTAACTTTTTTGTTTTAGACTAAAATAACCCTATAGCAATCAATTAATTTTATCACAAATAAAATTAATTTTTTAATTATTACTAAATGAATGTACATGACTTGATTACTTTGTTCAATGCATATTTAAATGGGAACTTAAAATTAATAGTTAACATTATTCAATATATATTTAGATAAAGTTTAATAAAAATATTATATTAATAACTTAAGAATATGAATATTTTACTTATTTTGCTATATACCATGGTCCATAAGCATCTTTTTATATTTTTCAAACATTTATAAGTTTTAATTTGACTCATGAAGATATTGTACCTTGTTTTTATTCTCTGATTTATGTCGGTTATGCATTGGCACATTTGGTTCAAGATCTTTCCTCAACTGTAGTTGGATTGGTTATAGCTTTTATAGCAAGCTAGGAATTGGCATTTATCGTCCTTGCCATGCTACCACTCATTGGTTAAATGGTTATGTGCAACTAAAATTCATGATAGGGTTTGAGTGCCCGTTGCACCCATTCATTCCTCTGTTTAATCAGAAAAATCAAGAGTTTCCCGGGACTATAAGGAGAGACTTAAAACTATTCAGTATAAGCCATCTTTCTTTAGAAAAGAACAAACATATTTCGTTTTCCATCCACGAATGTTAGTGCTTCGATATCAATTCATTTTGTGACATTGCCTAGTTCTTATAACACATCCCCTAAACAATACAACGGTTTACGCCCACATGTCAGTCAAAGTCAGCTTGACTTCTATGCTGAGTATTCGCTGCTTTCAAAGGGGACTCAATGAAGGCTTATTATGCTGAGTATTCGTTGCCTAATTGAAACTTATGCAACGTATGGTATATTATATGTTTTGAATATTTGTAGAAACTTCTCTCATACTTTACCATTATTTGTAGGTGATGTATGAAGAAGCAAATAAAGTGGAATGTCGCAAGGCCAAGGTTTTCATTGCTTCTATATTTGCTATTCTGGACAGACAATCAAACATTGATCTCAATGATGAATCTGGCACGATACTACAAAATTTCAATGGAGAAATTGAGCTGAAATGTATCAGCTTCAAGTATATTGTTTGTATGTTATATTCATAACACATATACTACAATTTTGCAGTTATTGATACCCAAGAAAACAAATAAAGCAAAAATTTATGATAGTTAAATATGGGTATTATGTTAATTTTATATGAAAATAAAAAAATTATATTTCTTTTCTCTTGAGGATGCTATTTGGTAATAATGTTGATTAATAATTTAATATTATTATTGTCATCAAATTATTGGACGCTAAATTATGTTAAAACAACTGCTTATCTAAATTTGGAATTCACTTTATCACATTCTCAACATATTAATAATGTCATTGAACATAAAACTTATTTAATATTTTTGGGCAGTGCTAATCTCACAGAAATCTGTGAGATTAGCCTGACATCCCACATTTACTCATAGAAAAAATAAAATCTATTTTTGACAAAATCTCATCTAAATTTTCTTTTTTTGTGCTAATTCATCCCTATTAAATAATTTGTTAAAATTTCCTTATCAAGTTGGTTGATTTATTTATACTTTTTTTATATACTTTTGTATATTCATAACTATTAATAAATATATAACAATAAAAGTTAAATTAAATATATTATATATGTTTTAATGTATCTTTTAATTCTTATTTCATTGTTTGGATGTTACGCCAAGAGGAGGAATAAATTCAAATCAATTAAGCCTTCAACATGGTACGTTTTCAATCGAGAGTTCTAGCTTAGCAGTATATAAGTACACAATATATAGTTTTGAATTTTGATCACTACTTGTTAGACATATTCATTTTTAAAAAAAATTTACTTCTTAGCCATCCATACTCAAGCAAGCAATTTTTAAGCACAAAGTTAAATTATCATACTTTACGTGATACTAATACTGAATTATATTTTTTTAGAGTTTATATTGTTAAATGATAAGATTAAAATACTAATTTGATGAAAATATTTTCCACATAATATTTATTGATATACCCATAATAATACCCATAATATTTATTGATATACCCATAATAATACTAATTTGTACACATAATACCTATTTATCTCAGCCACAATTTGTCTCAGCCACAATTTGAATTGTGGCTGAGATTGTCTGTAAGATTTGAAAATCTTACGGACTATAAGGAAAGCATTTTCCAATATTTTAAATGACTATATTTAATATTTATATGTATCAATATTATGTTGATGAATCATGATACCAAATTTTACTATTTTGCATTGTAAAAAATGCACAAATCTAGAAATATTAAATTTTTCTAGAATTATAATTAAAAATTAGATTACTTACATGTCTTCTAGATAATGATTTTCACATTTGACACATTGGAAGGATAATAAGAAAATACGTCCTTTTTCTCCATCTCCATAATATCTTACTTAAAAGTCCGCATCAAACTTTCGTTTCTTGAATCCCTCTTCATGAGCATGTACAAGTTGAGAACATAGCATAGCAGTCCTTTTTTCATTTTTCAAAGAAACAACTCTTCTATTTCGAGGTTCATTCTGTATATTAAAGCATTTATTTTGATCCACTTATATAATGATCAGATGAGTAGTTTTAAGTCACATACAACTGTTCATTTTCTCTTATGTTTTCCTAATTAAATATAGCAATTTGTAAACACTTTAACTTTTAATAACAATAATAATTTAATAATACCAGTTAATAAGATGCTTAACAAATTATGTAAATATCATTTACAATTAGAGAAACAAATCCATATTTTTTCAATTGTGTAAGGACTAAAGTACTCCTAATTGATTAGAAATATTCTACTTCTACATTTTAAAATGCCTGACCAAATACGTTATAAAATCTCGATCCAAATTCAACTAATGGTTAATTTTCATAAAAAAGTAAATAGTGATAACTCTAAGAATCAACAAAGCATATATATAACAAATAATAAAAGTTGGATAATAACTCTAAGAATTAAGAGCTTATGTTATAATAAATAATATATATATATATATATATTCTAAAAGTGTGAATGATTTATATGATTTACATATAAAATGATTTAAATCTCTAACTTTTTTGTTTAGAATAAAATAACCAGATAATCCACAAATTAATTATTATAAAATGAATCTACATGAACTTGAAAACTTTGTTCAATGTATATTTAGATGCGAACTTGAAATTAATAGTTAACATTATTTAATGTGTATTTTGATGAAACTTAATAAACATATTAATAACTTACAAGAATAATTTAAGTATTTGAATACGTGGATGATGGATAATAAAGGTCTTTTTGTATTTTTTAAATATTCACAAGTTTTTAATATTATACTTCTTTTGGCACATGAAGATATTGTACATTTTTTGTTATTGTTTGGTTTATGACTTTTAATGTATATAAGAATGTATTTTAATGGTCTTTATGATGAGTTTCATAGTACATCTTGTAACATCACAATATATCTATTATGTGTTTTTTTAAGCAAATGGAGTGGATATAACATTAGAATTAATATAAATGGTTCATAAAAATAGAAATGGATAAAGACACAATATATAATGATACATATAAACCAAGGGCAATGTACGTCATCATTATTTTTAAAGCTCTTTGTATGAATCTGTTGTGGGATAATTGAAATCAATGGTCCACGACCAAGTGAAAGTTGACATCAATAATTTGGTTTGAAATTTTATCGTCATTGGAAATGATGCATTAGGAAGGTCATCAAGAATTTTTTTTCCAAGAAATTGATAGATGTACATTAATGATGGTAAAGCTTCTTTGGCATCAAATATTAAGGGGTGGGTTATGGTTACTAAAAAATATGAGTGTTGAATCCTTGTGGTACATAGATATATTCTTGCCATTAAATACTCTTTTCTCATTTTAAATAAAATTAATTTGGACCCAGTGATATAAAGCAATCAAGATGATTAAAGAAGTTAGCAATATGCACATGTTGGACCGTGACTATGAAGACTATGTCTAGAAGAATTTTGAAACTCAACAAGAAATGTTGTGCTTAGAAATTTTGCTTTGTTGTCTACATTTTCAAACCTTGAACAAAAATATACTTCTAGCATGTGAATTTTGGTTTGCGTTCCTTAAACTACTAAAAATTAAAAAAATGTGTAGAAATATTTCTAACCCAAAAATTAAAAATAATTATATATAAAATATTTATATACAAGTAATATCATTAATTCTTATAATAGTATTATAATTTTGAAGAATATCACTTTTCCTATAGAGGGTTA
Organism: Verbascum thapsus; assembly: GCA_963669365.1. Lineage (NCBI taxonomy): Eukaryota > Viridiplantae > Streptophyta > Magnoliopsida > Lamiales > Scrophulariaceae > Verbascum > Verbascum thapsus. The sequence goes on from OY770107.1 coordinate 21,439,510, forward strand.
AGTTAGAAACATAGTTCCACTAGCAACTGTTTTAAGAGAATTTGTAATTCATGGATCTAGCTATAACTTCAACATATGTGTTAATGAGTTATCCACCTCAAATTATCAAGTAATTTTATGCGCTTTAATCATTTTAAATTTAAAATATATGAAGAAATAAAATCAATTAGAAAAATGTGTAAAATCTACAGATAATTTTAATATGAATTTATGAGAAATTTAAGATGTTAACTTAAATTTTATGGTTGAATAGGTTTCCATGGAAGATGAGAAAATGATAGATTTGAAAAGTATTAGTGAATTTTTTTTGACGTGAGACGGTTCTGATTTACCATATTGTAAAAAAAATTAAAAACTTTGAAAAGTACAAGACACCAAATTGTGGCATTGTTGAATGTGAAACATATTTTATTTACTTCATTCATAAAAATAAATAATATGATAGCAAATCTCAAAGTTTTATTGAAGCACAAGACCTCAAATATGTGAAATTGATGATGTATAATAAGCGAGTTTTGAGACTAAGCAATGCAGATAATTAGTATTTACTTTTGAAAAGAGAGGAGAGAATGTGTAGAATATTTTTATATATTAAATGATGAATCAGTTAATTCAACAACGAAATCAGGTAATCAATTTATTCAATTATGCGTTAAAAGATTTTAATACAAAGTATACAGTATATTATATTAATTTACTAATACAAAGTTTTAGAAAACTTTGCTTTTATATTTCTTTTTTTGTGAAAATTAATATAGTCATATTATTTAAATCCTAAAGAATGTCACAAAATTAATTTTACACTTCCTATTCCTATGTGGTTATTCTATATAATTGAAACACATTTTATCATATATATTAATAGATCAAAATACTCTTAATTTAAATAATAAATTCACATTACATACATCTATTAAAATCTAAATGATATTTTACACTCTTATAGTTAAAATTTAATTAATTTGACCCTACATTTAATTAAACAATAATTTATTTGGATATTATTGTATCCATTATAAGTTAAACAAACAAAAAATGTGACTGCAGTAATATAGAGAAAAAATATAACAATTTTAAATTATTTCACGTTGATTTATATATATGACTTGCATTATAACTATTTCTTTAAAAAGAATTTTATAAATTTATGTTTTAATTCTTGAATAACTCAGTTGTATTAGTAGATATTAAGAGAAAGTTAGTTTGAATTTTCTCATTTCTGTTGCATTTCCATTAAAAAAATTATAATTTGGTATTATAATTATCTATTTAATATACATTAGACAATGTATGACATGATTAAATTTTGTACTTAAAAAAATAATATAAAGAAAAATAATAATTAATCACCAATTAATAAAAGCAAGTTGTGTTCGTAAATTATTGTGTACATGTTATCTATACTATACTAAATCTATAAATAAATTTGGAATTTCTTCCAATTTTAATATTATATTTTTACCCTCAACTATCTCAGGTAAATAAATACAATTAAAGGTATTTAATAAATATTAATTTCACAATCTTCTTAAGATACTAATTAAATTTAAAAATGACACCTCACTTCATAGCAAATTTATCAAAAGGCTATGATATTTACAGGCAAAACACATATTTTTACTTTTATATATGAATGGGGATATTTGTAATTATAATATATACTATATATTTTATATATTTTTAAATAATATACACCTTATTATTATATATAAAGGTTGTCCCTATATATTAATTTAATTTAGTAATTAAAAAGAATGACAACAACAAGAAAATAGATCAAATATGATTCCTATATATATAAGAGTATAATTTTCATTTTTGATATGTATATAAGAGTACATTTGGGTATTATTCGTCTTATCTTTTGAAGCATAAGAGGCAATCCACTTAATTTGAAAACGCATTGGTTAATACTTCCCAGTTTAATTACATAAGGGGTTTATATATGTTTTATCCAATAAATACCGCTAATTTTATCTATGAAATAACAAATAAAGTATAGAAAAAGATGGGTTATATGATGACTGGTTTTATATTCCTCAGTAACATAAATACCAAGAAAATATGTGCATCCATAAATAAATTATGATTTGAAAAATTTAAAATTCCAATTTATACTAATCAAAATATAATTTGATTATAATAAACAAAAACAAATTCTTGATGTGACTGTGTTAGAAAAAACATTTCATAAAATGTGAGAATCTAGTTGCCCTATCAAAATTTTAGTTCCTTAACTAATTAAGATGTTAAAGGTTAACACCTTAATTTATAACTTATTTGTATTCATTTTTAGAGTCTGTTATTTTTTATAATCGCAATTTCAAAAGCTCGACTACATAAGCTTTTTAGTATTATTTTGAAAAACATTCTATTAGTCTCAAGATATTCTTTTTATATTAAATTACCATAATATTCAAAACTAATTTTCTAAAAATAATAATGAAAACACTATTCCTTTATTTTTCAGTGTCCATTATGTTATATACTGTGTGAATGCATAAGAAATAGTAAAACATTATCCTTGACCTTTTCTCTTTTTAGAAAAGTGTTGAGAATGTCATCAAACAAATAATGTATAATATGGCAATAATAAATAACAATTTATAATTAATAAGTTATACCCACATGACAATACATATGAACTAAAATTAATAGTATTGAAATTATTTTAAATGAGTTACAATTTGAGAATTATATTATTTTAAAGTATTAGTTGAGAATCATGATATTCATATCAACTTCTCTTTAAGTTGATATGAATATTAACTTCTTTTTGTTATTTAAAAGTTAATGAATTATTTGACTTTATTTAGGCATAATTATTGAATTATAAGCATGTATTTTTAACTGTAAATATTTTTAGTGTTAAATTATATTCAAACATTTCATCACATGCTTTCACGTGCAACGCACGTGCACTTTGCTAGTACAAAAAAAGGATGAAACAAAAGATAAAATTTTATTAACTCAACAACATATCAATATTAAGATTAGTATCAACTATAATCACTTCAATAGAAAAAAACGAAATAATATGCAGGTGAATTTAAAAATATTAGTAACTCAATGTGGCTCAAATAGTGTAATAATAATAAAATAAATTATGTAGTTTGATAAATGCTTTTATGCCTTTTCAAGGATATCAAATATTTTATTGAAGTTGCTACTGATTGTGAACTACGTCATTGGATTTGAATGGAGAGAAGAAGGATATTCTAACAGAAAAAAATATTAGTAATATTTAAAACTAAGATGATGAATACTTAGTCATGTTTAAAAATTAAGATGATGAAAATAAGGTTTTTACCTACTCTCAGAACTTCTTTGTATACGATATTTTTAGTGCACTTCTTTTTGTCAAATATGAAGAGTTTGGTTCAATCAATAGTCTGGTTTTTGACATAGATGTTCCTCTGGATATGGCCACATATAATTGCTAATGAGAGAAGACTGATTGAGGTAATAAACGCCAACATAGAAACAGTTTGTTCTTAGCTTTATTGTCATTGTAAAGTAGAGTTTGAAAGAAAATTGTTTTCGCTGAAATTAAAGGGTAGTAGTCACAGTCTGCTGGTATGAATACATGTTTTCATGTATGTTAGCCAAATATAATTTCTTCATCAATAACATTATGCTTGATCTCTCTGTGCCATTGCACAACCCATTCGATGGGTCCAAAGTTTTCTTAGAAAATTATTGGACAATTTTTCTTCAAGCATAATTTATGAGGAGGGAAGTCTCTTGAAGTTAAAGAGTTTAAAAAATCTTCTTCATAACTGTGGCTTATGTCTTCAATAGCTTCGTCAAAATTATTGAACTTTGTCATTTCTCCAATAAATATAGAGATCAATTTTCCATTCAGCTTATCAACATGCTCATTCCTAGCTGCTAATAGTGCTATATTTTTCAAGTATTCAGATAAGTAGACATTTTTTGCAAATTTGAGAAGTTAGCCATTACAAGACGATTTAATTATTCTTCATTTTCATATTTTAATAATCTATCTCATCTGGAATTTTAATATTGTATGTATCACTTTGTTTCTCATCATCACCAATTATAAGTAAGAACTCATTGAATTTAGGATCAGTTCTAGCCTCATATTCCTTGACAAAGTAATTTTTTCTATTTACGGCCACAAATATGATTTCACCAAACCTGTAGAAATAGTTTGATTAATTGTTGCTTTAGGCACAACTGGTAGTACTTGTCAAAAATCTCCCCTGAAAATAACTACTGGTAATGTATTTAAGTAATTATCACCATTCTCGATAGCCCATATGCTATTAGTGCTTCATCCCATATCAATACATCTCTTTTACGTAATAACAGTGCATACCCACTTTGTTTCGCCATAGTGCATTCACTTGATTCATTAGCATCTATTGGTATTTTAAATGATGAATGTGTTTTTTCACCTCACATTATTCATGCATCTATATGATGCAGTTGCAAGTGCAATCTCTTTTTTGGATCTTAGATGGCCCAACAACACACGATATAGAAATATTTTCCCCATTTCTCCTGGGCCATCAACAAAGAAAATGCCAACTTTGCCTTTTTGTACACAATCTATCATTTTGAGAAAGTATCGTGTTGTGCTGCATTCAAAAATTGGATTTTGCTTCATAATCTTCTAGCGTAATTTATATTGACATTTCATCTTTTATTTCTTTTGGAATATTTCTATGCATGTCGTTCATATGATTATCAATTTTGAAAGATCATACGAGCTTATGCACTTTTCCGTACTGTTAAAGAAAAATTTCAAAAAATTCGAAGTTTTTGCAGTTTGTATCTCATTCGATGTTCCATGTTCTCTTCTATCTAAAATCTTCAGAAAATGCTTAAAATGTATCTCATAGTATTTTCACATCAGTAGAACAATATACTAATATAATTGCAAATAATATTCTTAGTTCATTGGCATTTGAAAAGTCATAGATTCTTTTAAGTATTCAACTATACTTTGATCAGACTCTTAGAGAGACCATTTCTTTGAGCCACTTCTTTGTAACTGGAGCAATGAATTTCATTTACTGTTAGCAAATTTTGGAAAGATTTTGGCCTTTAATGGTTCAAGAGCATTTTAAGATAGTGTCTTTATCCTTCAACAGGATTTGCACCATTAATTCGTCCAATAACATCCTCTTCTTTTCTTTTTTCCCAAAATTTACCTTGTTTATCCCACACAATGCTCGGGAATTCATAATAACGATATTCTGTGCCTCTCATTTTTAGAGCATATTGAAAAATACTCTATAAGCATTGTCTTAGAGACATGATTCCATCTCAAAATATTTTCTAAATTCTGATTTGCATAGTAACACATTATTGATTTGGGAGATGAAGTTGGGTATATCGCATTCAAATTAAATTCAAAGATTCTCCACATTACTTACTGAGCATATATCTAGCGAGCATCTTGAAATTGTTTTTATTCACGAAATTTTCATCTTCATTGTTGGTGATCTGAAAAGCTAGTTTATCATGAATTTGATATATATATATATATATACACACAAGTTTATTACATTCCGCACCCCTGAACAAAATTAATCATTTATATGACAGTTGCACCTTGATAAATAGTTATTTCTTGAATGGTGAAAGGGCAATCCGAAAAATAATTTGAAAAAGTGTATGCGTTTATATAGAGGACATGTCTAAATTGAGTACGATAAATATGTTGAGCTCAATCCATAGAGGATTAACATTTCTTTTTTATGAATTTCATCTACTTTGATAAAAAAAAATTATCCACCAATAGTTGAAATACACTAATCATTTTGATTTGCCAACTTCTATCTCTTCCAAGGTTTCTTGTACAAAAACATCATTCATTGGCACTTGGTAATAGATTTTAATGCTCTACAAATTCCCTCAAAAAGTATAAAACAGATTACTGGAAAGAAATAATTAGAAATCTTCAATTTAAATTCAGTAAAACATCAAAAATCATATAACCCGCTTTGCCTATACCACGCTTAAAAATAAAGAGAACAATGAAAAATCAAATTTTTAAAAATCAGTAGCTACTTCTTCAAAAAAAAAAAAATCTCAAAATAAACATCTGAATTTCCACGGAACATTTACTTAATCGCAAAAAAATCTCAAATCAGACAAAGAAAAACAATTGTATTAACAAACACAGAAAATGACAGTTGGGCTCAAATTTAACCATTGTATATTACAAATGTCCAACAAAATCATTTAATATTAATTTATCTTTATTACTAAACTTGTATATTATGATAGAACAATGAAGGAAAAAAGATTTGAATATAGTTTAGCACATGAAAAGAAAAAATCAATATGAAAAAATCTCAAGAAATAATGATCCACAAACATATTGTAAATCTCAAACATGTATGCCAATATACATGAAATGCAACAGGATGAGGTAAGAAAAAATATTTTTTTTATCATTTCATTGAGTCAATTGTAAGTTAAAATTTTATTATTATCACGTGTTTGCCAATCCTAGTTTTCATTAATTTAGAAAATTCTAATTTTCTAGTTCTCTTGATGTATACTGTAACTCTAATGACATGTAAGTCCTAATTTAAAAGGTTCGATTCAAACCAGTAACAACTTGTTGTGGTGAGCAGACGGCAGTGATTGTGTGTGTGCCCACTTTAAAAAGAGGGGAAGATGTAGGAGAAAGAAATGAATTTTGGGGATGGAGAAGAGTGAAGATTTAATTTTGCAATCATAAGTGAATGTAGTGTCACAACCCAAAACCTCACATTTCATTAAATCATACATTAGCATAAGCACATGCACTTATTTTTGCTAGCATTTAGCAAAGCATGATGTCTAATCACGCATGACGTCTAGATAAGCAATGAGTTTAGGTTAAGCATGCATGACGTGTAGCATTATTACCAATTAATTAATGAACAAACAATTGACGTGCTTCCCAGGACGTCACCCATCCTATAATTGCTCCCATATGAGCACGCTTAACTTTAATGTTTTGATTGAATACGCTACACTAAACCTTCCCGTTAGTTATCGGGTAAATATATTTTATACACTATGCGTCATTTACGTGTTATCTATATGTCCCGGTTAATGTAAATATATGACACGTAGAAAATATAACGTACAAATGTATAACATGTAATAAGCTAGCAGCTGTAAATAATTCATTCATTAAAATAACATATTTAGTCACCTAAAACTTAGTCACTAAGTTTTCTTCCCGGCACACATCTTTTAAAGTCATTTGGAGGAAAGAAAGGATAAGAACTATAGGGAAAAACAAAGTAAAAGAAGAAGAGAAAGGAGAGAAAAGAAAAGGGAAGAAAAATGAAGGAAAAAATTGGAGAAAAATAGGAAACAAAGAGTAGTACGTAAATCGAACTGTAAATAATTCATTCATTAAAATAACATATTTAGTCACCTAAAACTTAGTCACTAAGTTTTCTTCCCGGCACACATCTTTTAAAGTCATTTGAAGGAAAGAAAGGATAAGAACTATAGGGAAAAACAAAGTAAAAGAAGAAGAGAAAGGAGAGAAAAGAAAAGGGAAGAAAAATGAAGGAAAAAATTGGAGAAAAATAGGAAACAAAGAGTAGTACGTAAATCGAATTAAGCAAATCGACGTTTTCGTAACAAGTAAGTGTTTTACCAACAGTTTCTTTTGTTTTGATTATGAGTTTGGAATTGATGTGTAGTTTGAGGATTTTTGAAGTTTAGAACCTATGAATTTTGAAAATCAAAGTGTTTTAACATACAAGCATGTGTGTTACATAGCTTAAGTGGAAAAAGACTTAGTTTGTTAAAATTCAGAATCCATGTTCTAGGTTTTCATCTGTAATTGCATAGTTAAACTTGTGAAATTTATTATGCTAAATTTTATGTATCAAATTGCGAGTGTTTGAAACACCACTGCAAAATTTGGTAAAATTTGGAGGTACGTAGAATTTTCTAAAAATCGTGGCGTCAAATTGCCAGTTTCTTCGACAGGATTACAAACAGCCACTGTTTGGGATTATTTGACAAACCTAGGAATTTTTGTTTCGTCTGTCATATTTTCTACATCCTTATAAACATGTTAGGAAGGTTTATAAAGCAACAGGGGAATTGTTTATAAAGCAACAGGGGAATTTATAAAATTGTTTAAAACAGCTTTGTCCGTGCTGAAATTTGTACTGAAACTGATTTCAAGTGCAGTATATTTGGAGGATCAAAGGACCATATTAAAGATGTCAATTTAATCTGAAAATTCATGTTATATAATGTGTTCCCTATATTGTGGAAAAATTTGAGAGAAAAATCATATGTTTAGAATTTATTATAATTTATGTCGTAAAAGTGTTCAAGTATAGTTATAATTTTCGATGTGTTTCATAGGTCGAGATTCAAATAGAGGAGCATAAAACGCAACTAGGCAAAGACATCTCGATAAGCCACTATTTGTGATCATAATTTGGTGATTGCTATTTGACTGATACTTGATTAATTGATGGTTCTAAATGAATCATTTATTTGCCTAACTGTAGGGGTGGCAAATGGGTGGATCGGATCGGATTTGGGTTGGGTCCAATTGGGTTTGTAAAAAAGATAAGTTGGAACCAACAAGAAACCAAAATGTCTTTTCAATATGAATTGGGTCCTTATTGGTTTTGATTGGCTCCAAATGGTTCTTGTACAAAGATCCATTTAGGAACCATAAAGGATCCAAAATAGGAGGTTGGTGACTTATGGATCCAACACAATGCAAATACTTGTTATACTAATCACTAATCTTTTTTTCTTATTCACCAACTAATCCAATATAATGCAAATAAATTTTTTTTTCTTGTTCACTAACTAACTTATTACATTATATTTTTATAATTTTCTTATAAAAATTCCAATCATATTATACAAATGTAATAATTTATATGTAAAATATATTATTGACTAATGTATTTTAATTTATAACGAAAAAATTAATGTAGAGAAATTAAGGATATAATTTTTTTTTCGGTTACAAAAATTAAAAATATAATATTTTTTTCGGTTACAGAAATTAAAGATATATTAATTGATACTAAGTTATAATTTATGTTACTATTTAAAAGTTAGTCGGCTCAGAATAGAGGTGTAAACGAGCCGAGCTTGACATTTTTTTCGAACTCGTCGAGCCCAAAATTTTCGAGCTCGGGTTCGAGCTCGTGAGCATGGAATCGAGCCGAGCCCAAGCTCGCGAGCTCGAGCCCGAACTCGAGCCGAGCCCAAAATTTTCGAGCTCGAACTCGAGCTCGTGAGCATGGGTTCGAGCTCGAGCCGAGCCCAAGCTCGCGAGCTCGAGCTCGAGCCGAGCCCTAAATTTTCGAGCTCGGACTCGAGCTCGCGAGCATGGGTTCGAGCTCGAGCCGAGCCCAAGCTCGCGAGCTCGAGTCCGTACTCGAGCCGAGCCAAATATTTTTATTTATTTTTAATTATTTAATATATATTTATTAATATAATAGTAAAAATATAATATATATTAAAAAATAAAAAAGCTCAAATGACTAAAAATAATATAAAATATTTTTTTGATCTTATTATAAAAATTTATTTAAAGTATAAGTTCAAATGACTAAAACAAGTATGAGTTTAGTTCTTAAGCAATCACATATTCTCTACAAGTGAAATTTTAAATAAAGAAAACCAATTGGGTCTAAGAAAGAAAAAATGGAGAATTATTTCTCTCTTTTTTAATTGGATCCATTTAGGAACCAAAATAGGCCCATTATTGGAACCAATTTGGACCCAATCAAAAACCATAAGAAACCAAAATCTTGAAAATTCAATAAATACAAAACCAATTGGAACCATAATTCTTTTTTTTAAGATCCATCCAAACCCAAAACTAATTGGGTCGGGTTGGACCCACGGTTCCGGAACCAATTTGCCACCCCTACCTAACTGTGTTGATTGAATAGCTTATGATGCTATAACGTGGATTATGTGATGTTCAAGTGATGAAATTGAATATGGTGAATATAGCTCACTGTGTAATATATGTCAAACTTGAAATTAGTTGGACCCAACTTGGAATCAAGTTGGAACCAATTAGAAACTAAAAATAATTTTTTAGGAACCAACCCAACTCAAATTAGTTTAATTGGGTCGGAACATGGTTCCGAAACCATTTTGCCACCCCCAATTCATAATATAAATTAGCACAAAAATTATTAGAACTCATGATGGAAGAAAGGAGAAAGATGAAAAAACGACGTGATTGAGACAAGTATTAATCAAAAGGCCCACAAAAATTAGTATACAAACTGATTACATCATTTAAGCCTAAATTAAGATCAGATTAGAACCCTAATCATAATTATCTCTAAACTTTTCCTGGTTTCTATTTATTTACTCTCCACTTGATGACAAAAATTCACTCTGAAATTAAGAATTTGTTCACATCAATATGAAGTTCGGAAAAGGATTTTATATTCATTTAGAACAAACCTTACCTAGATGGAGGAGCAAGTTTCTGCGCTACAAGCAATTGAAGAAACTCATCAACAATATTCCGGCGACTGGCGGCGATGCGGCGGCTCCGTCGCAGTATCAGGTGTGGTTTGTGGGGATTCTGAGCGAGGAACTTGAAAAGTTCAACGATTTCTACGTCGAAAAGGAGGAGGAACTTATCATCCGCTTCCAGGTTTCATCTTCTTCTTCTAATGATGATTTTCGATCGTATGATTTCTCTGTATGTGCATTTTTTTAAAATTGGAAGTTGAAAATTCATGATGATGAAAGACACATATGATGTTTTAGTTTATTACTAAAAAATTTGATCGCCTGATATGTTGGAAATTGAGCTAGCTTCAAAATCATCAGGGTTATATTGTGGCTGAATTGAAAGTATGAAACTTTTTGAGTATTTTATAGAATAACTGCATTTTCTAAATATTTGTTTATCAACAAAAAATGAATTCTTCCACGCAGAAACACATAAAGATAATACTATTAAGTTGATAACAATAATAATAATTGTATTAAGTTGATAACAATAATAATAATTGTAGTTGTAGTAGAAATAATAATAATAATAATAATAATAATAATAATAATAATAAAAATAAAAGGTGAAAATCATAAAAGTTCTTTTATGTATATGTTTTTCGAGCATGAAGTGTGTGCATGGATGGAATGAGGGTGAGGAGATTTTAAGAATTTACTATTTCTGTAACTTGGATAGCATCAGGCTACTCTCCTTTTCAACGTAGAAACCGCCGAGCTTTTCTGTACCAAGAAATTAAACCTGCAAGATGAATTGTATTTCAAGTAGAAAAGCCCATTGCCTAACGTCTTTGTTTTCAACGACATAAGGAAATCTGACTTTCTAATCCATTCATTTTTGGGCTGGTTGGATGAGAAAGATAAAATGCTGATGCTATTTATAGTTGAGACTATATGAGACTGAGGAGAGTGTATTTTGCTTTAAAGATGATGTTGACAGAACTGGTACGGAAATCATGAAGTTTTGGTTGTTAAATCATGATGTCTCTGTGAAGTTGAATGGTTTAAAGAATCTCATAGGGTATATCCAATTCTCATTGGGATTTGTTTAGCACCTAATTGGGATTTTCTAACTACAACTCATGTATGCAGATGGCCCCAGGTATGCTCGTATCATATGTTTGTTAATTAATGGATATGTTGAGAATATGCTAATCTGCATACAAAAAAGAAGCGTGTTCTGCTTCGCCAGTTTATCTCCACCTGGAGTGTTCATTAGCTTTCACCATTTTTGAAAGGGACTCTTTGTTGGAGGGAGCTGTTACGTTTTCTTTGTTTTAAAAATGGTGATTTTCAAAGCAAAAGACAGAAGCTGCCTTCAGATAGACAGAATTGGCAATATTGAGCCCCCTCAAGTTTGAATGTATAAATTATTATCCCAGGTAACTATTAAGTGGCTGATACACCTAGGATACTAGAAGTTTTGTCGTAATCAATACAATTAATTAATTCGGTTATCATAATAAAATTATATTAGTTACTTCAGGAATAAAGTGGAGTCGGAAAGCATTCTTGCATAAAGCTGGAATGCAGTGAAGAATATATGTGGCATATCCATTCCGTTTAAGATTTTGTTCCCAAGAAATCGCTGATGGCACTTTATTCCTGAAGCTAAAAGATTCGTCTCCGACCTGAAGGTTAATTGTTGAACAGATCTTGATTCGTTTGAGCTAGCAATGTTAGTTCTTTCGGGATTAGTGAGAGTAGATTACATGTGTTCTATTGGATCGCAGTCCTTAAATGCTTCATTAGTTAATATCGACACTCCATTATTTTATAACCGCGTCTCTAATAGATGAACCTTTAGAAGAACCATTTAGTAATATTAGGCATGATATTTAATTTTGACATCATGTAAAATCATTCGAGTTCTTGGAGTCTAATGTAGACTACTCTCGCAAAGAATGATTGTCTTCTCTATGCCATCTTTGATCTTTAGAAGAAAGTGATTTTGCCTGATTATATGGTCTAAATTGTCTACACTGTGTCAAAATTAGAGCAGCAGCACATTGAAACGGACTAGTTTTTTAAAGCAAGAATAATACTAAAGGACACATATAACCTAGTTGTTGTCGGTCATTTTTTTAAATTTTAAAATGATGCTAATAGTTGAATTTCTTAGCTTTATGTTTTTCACGTCTCTGTAATGGGAGACACAGAGAAGGTAGACAGAACTGTGTAATGAAATACTTTTGATCATTTCCAGCTGCTCGTGGCTCGGGCACTGAAGGAGAGGGTTGTCAATGATCAAATGTTTACTTCAGAGACTGAATTTTGTGAAGAGATGATGGAAATACGCAAGGACTTTGTTTCCATTCATGGAGAAATGATTCTTCTGAAGAGCTACAGTTCCCTTAACTTTGCAGGTCAATAATCTGCTTCCCATTTCTTTCTCCTGTATATACCATACTTCACGTGAACTCTATTGTTGCTGAAAATGTCTCGGGCGTTATTGATTAGGTCTTATTAAGATCCTGAAGAAATACGATAAAAGAACAGGGGAATTCTTGAGCATACCCTTTACTCAGTTCGCCTTTCAGCAACCCTTCTTTACAGCTGATTCACTCACAAGTTTAATTGGTGAGTGTGAAGCAAATCTTGAGATCCTCTTCCCACTGGAAGCAGAGGTGATTGAATCTAACACCGAGCAGACAGGTGCAATGCCTGCTGATATGTCAAATGCTCTCTTGGAAACAAAAGCAAGTTCTATTTACCAGAGCACCATTGCTGCAATAAGTGCTATACAGCGCATAAAAAAGGCGAGCTCCACTTATAATCCTTTATCTATGGCTCATCTGTTTGGAGGCCATGATAATGAGAGTACAGGTGCTGTAACTGCAGAAAACTCGCCTTGCAACTCTGTCGTGAGCTCAGACGATGAAGAAGATGAAATGGGAATGTTTGATGAGGATGAAAATGAAGATGTTTGATTGCGCCAAATAAACACTTAAACGTTTTGGTTTTTGTATCGAGCGTTGTTCTGGAGTGTACTGTTTGTGTTTCTGGAGGATAGATGCCAGAAATTTGTATGAGCTGATTGCCAAATAAACTACCAACAGAATGTAACATTTTGATTCAATATTGTAAGTCCATTTTTATTGGTTATGAATTTTAAAGTTTACATTTCTCAAATAGTATACAGTATTATTGTTTTGAAGATTGTGATTTTGGATATTTTGTCTGTATGTTATTGCTATGTTATATATGGATTGTTGACATTTTTCTTCTGTTTTCTTTCTTGTTCTAAAACTAGGTTTGGTGCTTGGATTTTGAGGAAAGAAATGTAAAATGTTATTCTGGCTATATTACAGTGCTTTGTAATTTATTGATTGCTCAATTTCAATACATTACATCATATTTATTAGTATATAATTTATTTATTATTTATAATGCATGATTGATTAACTGAATTAAATGAATATTAAAAAAGTAGATATTTTAAATGATATATCATTAATGATCGATCATTTTATTTGACACATTTAGTTGACATTATTAATGTCAATATTAATGATATATCATTAATATCTAAATTTCTACTTTTTTAATGAGTAAAATGACATTGACAACTAAATGATCAACTAAATATCATTAATAAGAAAAGTAGATATAAAAAGTATATCCTTGGGTTTGAATATAAATTATATTGAAACTACATTATTTTAAATATTTTAGTTAACAATTAGTAACATATTTATTAAAATTAAATAAAAAATATATAATTTTAAATAGCTGATATGGCCCAATTAAATCCATTTATGCCATCCACATGTGTTTCAAATATTACTTGGATTGTTTCAAATATTACATTTATTACATAAAGAGTAGCCAAATAATATAATAACACTTAAAATTAGGTAGTTATTATCATGTATTTATTTAGAAATATTAATATATATTAATTTTATTATCCTTCTATTTAGACATTACTAGGGGTAGGGTGAAAATTTTACTCGATATTCGATATTCGATTCGAGCTCGATCGCTAAAAGCTCGGTTCGATATTTTACCAAACCAAGCTTGAATAACTTTTTCTGTTCGGTAAATTTTGAAGCTCGACTCGATTAGCAAAAAATAACAAAAACATGTACAAAATATTCAAACTACTCGAGCTCGACTTGTGATCGGCTCGATTAAAGCTCGTTTGAGCTCGACTCGATGAACAATCAAACCAAACTCAAACACAATTTATAAAGTTCGATTGTAATTCAAACAAGCTTGAACACTATGTGTTCGGCTCGACTCGACTCATTTTCACCCCTAAACATTACCTATAAGTATATATTAATTAATCTTAGTTAAATAATAGTACCTAAAGTAAGGAAAATAATATTTAATTTTTATTCAAAAAAATCCAGTGACATGTATTGTCACATTTTTTGGGTTTTGGTCCAAAGTGGTACAAACTTGATATTTTGGGAATAAACGTGTTTTGATTAAAATATCACAAAGAGAATGAATATGGATCTTTTACAACACTTTGTAAGAGTTCAAACTCTCAAACTTATAAGGTCAGCAACTACAGGCTATGAAAATACGCATGCATTTATTATGCAATGGTAAAACACTACAAACAATTGACCTGTGAAAAATCTCAACATAGTCTACTAATAATAAGTATATATTTGTATATATCTCACTATTATTATTCACAACAAATTCAAAAAATGCAAAAGAACTTAATAACACTTCTTCTTTCTGTTCAAGTTCCCTATAAAACATGTTTATATGTGCTTTACCAGTCACATAATCTTGTCATCTTCGTAGTAAAATGGCAATGGCACCGATTTGAACGCTCTATATTTTCCCACGTTGTTGAAGTGCTCGTTCTCCACCCTGTCCAAATTTAACCATAAACAAGTTTCAAAATCTGTATAATAGTTATTATAAATCCACTTTTTTTGAAGCTATTGATCAAACTAGTCTATTGTTCATTCAACCACCCAAGAAACAAAACCCGAAAAATTTAAGATACAAATAGTCGAACCTAAAGAAGTTCCATATTCCACGACGAAGTATCTCCAAGCAAGCAACGATAGCAATCATGGCTCTCCTGTGTAGAAATGGCGCCAAGATAAGATTTGTCAACCATCTTGAGGTAAGCTTTTGAAGCACTCCTCGAAGTAATCTTCACCAAAATAAGTCGATAATTTAGCGAGAAAATTAAATAAGGAAATATAAATCAAAACCATTTCTTGACTTTGCACTTACCTTGTCATATTTCTTCATCATCTTGGAAAATGCAAGCATATTCAAGAAACTGGCATGTAATGCAGCAATATAGAGTTAGCCTAGTTTAAATCACGAATAAAAATTCGGGCTAATACAACGTTTAAGGAATTGTTACCTGTAGCTTTTGAGAAGTCGAAGTTGATGATAAAACTCGATAAAGGCTAATCTCAATGTCTCTTCTGCTTTCCTCAACTCGTCCTTGCTGAACGATAGGTCTGATTTTGAACTCTTTATAACGTTCCTTAAAGTCGAGGCTGGTGTATCGGGCTCAACGTTGATCTTTACATGATCCAAAACTTCTGTAGATGCAGTCATAAAGCTTTTAGCTTGACAACTAAATGATATATGCTAATTTTAGTTTGACATATTTAGTTGATATTATTAATGTCAATATTAATGATATATCATTAATATCCAAATATCTACCTTTTTATTGAGATAAAATGATATTGACAACTAAATATCCTTAATAAGAAAAGTAGATATAAAAAGTATATCCTTGGTTTGAATATAAATTATATTGAAAACTACTTTATTTTAAATTTTAAATATTTTAATTAACAATTAATAACTATATTTATTAACATTAAATAAAAAAATATATAATTTTAAATCGCTGATATGGCCCAGTTAAATTCATTGATGCCATTCACATGTGTTCTTGCTTGGATTGTTTCAAATATTATATTTATTACATAAAGAGTAGCCAAATAATATAATAACACTTAAAATTAGGTAGTTATTATCATGTATTTATTTAGAAATTATTATTAACATATATTAATTTTATTATCCTTCTATTTAGACATTATCTATAAGTATATATTAATTAATTTTAGTTGAATAATAGTATTAGTACCTAAAGTAAGGTAAATTATATTTAATTTTTATTCAAAAAAATCCAATGACATATATTTTCTCATTTTTTAGGTTCTGGTCCAAAGTGGTAAAAACTTGATATTTTTTTTGGAGATAAACGTGTTTTGATTAAAATATCACAAAGAGAATGAATATGGATTTTTTAATAATCCTCTTATGGATAAACATGAATGCACTAAAGTGAGATGAAACTGTTATTTTAGAAATATTAGCGTAACAAAAATTACCTTAGGGGGCAAAGTTATATAAAATAGATACTTTTAAGGGTTGTTTGTGACATTATTCCTTAATAATAAGTTGGGATTTTTATTTATCCGTTTGGAGCTTATAAACTATTAACAGTTTATTTCGAGAGTTTATAATCTACTTTGTAAAAATTTACCACACTTTGTAAGAGTTCAAACTCTCAAACTTATAAGGTGCTTATAACCTCCGCAACTACAGGTAAAGAACAACCCAACTATTGAATTAAAATACGCATGCATTATATATTCCTTATATAAATGTATGAATAATAAAATTGTTTCATCCTATGTAAAAAGACTTCTACACCCTTACTTAAAGTCCTCTAATAGTTGAAAACTATTAAATTAAATATTATTAAATAAAAAGAGTTATACTAATAATAGGACACTAAATCACGTACACAAATAATAATATTTGATTAATTATTAATTAATTATTTAAAAGAACAGTTATTTATAGTGATTAGCAACTAAAAATATAATAATAATAATAATAATAGTTAAAGTAAGCCCAAAGCAGTTATAATATATTATAATAGTTGCATTTCTTCAATCAATCAAATATTTACTGTTTGTCAAACAAATAAAAAGCTTCTCTTTCATCTCTATTAACAGATTTCGTTTTATTTTATCTACTTTCAATTGATTATTTTTATTAGAAAATTTCAACGAACTCTTTAAAATACAGTTTTATAACCTAAAAACTCACAAAATTATTTTTAAACTTAATATATACATCTAATTAGCTTTTCTCTAATAAAATTTTCATAGTAGAACAAGATTATTAGTATCAGATTATTACTTCGACTAAGTAATTGATTAAGAAAAATATTCTACAAATATTAAACCTTATTGTCCAAATAAGAAAAAAATGACATTTGCAAGACATATGAATATTTTATTCCATATTAAAGAATAGCTTATTATGAAAATGTGATAATTTTTTTTTGCACAATTGTTTTTTATTCTTTTTGTTATAGACTTTAAAATGATACAAAAGTTAAAATTATAACATGCTTATGAAATTGGATATATAATCATATATTTCGAGATTCATACATATTCAAATGTATTAGAAAGAATAACAAATGCAAAAAATATATGGTTGAAAATAAATTTATATAACTTCAATGAGATATGATTAATCTGAATATATGCATATACACAAGTATATTATACTAATATAAAGTATACATTTTTTTCCTTTCCAATCTCAACGTACATAAATCTTTATATTACTCCATAAAGAAATATGAAGATAGACATTAATTTATAACACTATCGAAAAAATTGTGAGGGATGAATAAACAGTGATAAATAGGAAAGATACATAATTAATAATTATAAATATTAAATGCTATAAGCAAAATTATATTCTTCAACAAATTATTTTAACTTCTTCAATATTTAGGTTTTGAAAACATAACTACATACAAAAAAAATATAACAAAACGATATTGTAAAGGTGATGGGTATAAGTTTAAAAACATTAGAACAAAAGCTCTATTTTGTAAGTAATATACATCTCATCCCAATTTTAAAGGCATAGTTCAACCAAATAATAAGTATTTGATGAGATTAATTTAAAAAATAAGGATATATAAGTCAAACCTATAGTACTCAAATGGATTATCAATATGTGTATTACTAGAAATTCACATGTGCTTAAAATTGTAAAATGAAATATATAACAAATGTAAAACTATGAAAAAAAAAAAGAACTTGAATGTATGCACTACATTTGATATTTTTTAAAATGATTTAAAAAAATGCATAAGATAAATTTACTTGTGTGTATAAGTGATAAATTTACGTGATAAATATATTAAGTTCATGATCATATGCATGAACATTCAGAAAAGTATGATCAGATTCTTTTAAAGTTAATTTACATTTAAATAGACCAAAACATTATGCTTAGACATATCCAAAATATAGTATAACTAAGATTTATTGAGAAAAAACTTCTAATAATAGGAAATTTTTTAGCAAAAAAAATACTTAAATCCCCACATTTTAAAGATTATTTAGACAGTGTGCTTCTTAGACATAATTATATATGACAAGTTGAAATATATGATATGATCGAGTCTTTACACTTTCAATTTTTAAGCATGGTTAGAAATAAATTGGAAGAAAAATATATTATAAAAGAAGTTTGTCCATCTTATTTAACATATGACTCATTTCATCCTAATTTTATAGGTTTACTTTAATGGAATTTGAGTTGTAATTGAGATATGTAAATATAAATTTTGTTTAATATTTTGTACTGATTGGTCATTTTTAATGAGATTTAACTTATGACTTATTTTACGGAATGAAATCTTATCTTGGCGAAGAAAATAAGTAATTATGATGAAACACGTAAAATACAATATTCCATACTTATATAGATGTTTCACGTATATTTTGAAAGTATTATTATCTTATAGCACATCTTGAAGTTATTAAAATAACTTACAAATATAAAAGTATACATGAAATTAAAATCGACGAAGTAATTGGAGTGTGATTTCAGCATATAATATACTCTTTGTTCAAATTTATAAAAGATTCATAGTTATGAATTTATGAGTACTAATATTGACAGTCATTTCACCTTCATAGTATCGCATTAAGAATTATACTCTAAGTTAGGATATATAAAATTATACAAATAAATACTATATATTATACTTTATTAGAAAGGGTAATAGAAAATGAAATAAGTCTATGCAAATTAAGAAACACGAGTAAATTTTTGTTATTTTACATTCATATATATCAATTTAAGGATGCAGTGTATTGATATTTGATGACTAAATAATTAAAGCAAAAAATTAAGTATGTTACAGTAATTTTTTGTTATAATTTGGGATTTTTATTTATATATCCTTTTGGAGCTTATAAACTACTAACAGTTTATTTCGAGAGTTTATAATCTATTTTGCAAAAATTTACCACACTTTATAAGAGTTCAAACTCTCAAACTTATAAGGTGCTTATAACCTCAGCAACTCAGGCAAAGAACAACCCAGCTATTGAATTAAAATATGCATGCATTATCTATTCCTTATATAAATATATGAATAATAAAATTGTTTCGTCCTATGTAAAAAGACTTCTACACCCTTACTTAAAGTCCTCTAATAATTGAAAATTATTTAATTAAATATTATTAATAAAAAGAGTTATACTAATAATAGGACACTAAAGCGCGTACACAAATAATAATATTTGATTAATTAATTATTCAAAAGCACATCTGTTTATAGTGATTAGCAACTAAAATAATAATAATAATAATAATAATAATAATAATAATAATAATAATAATAATAATAATAATAATAATAATAATAATAATAATAATAATAATAATAATAATAATAATAATAATAATAATAATAATAATAATAATAATAATAATAATAATAATAGTTAAAGTAAGCCCAAAGCAGTTATAATATATTATAATAGTTGCATTTCTTCAATCAATCAAATATTTACTGTTTGTCAAACAAATAAAAAGCTTCTCTTTCATCTCAATTAATAGATTTCGTTTTAATTTATCTACTTTCAATTGATTATTTTTATTAGAAAATTTCAACGAACTCTTTAAAATACAGTTTTATAACCTAAAAACTCACAAAATTATTTTTAAACTTAATATATACATTTAATTAGCTTTTCTCTAATAAAATTTTCATACTAGAACAAGATTATTAGTATCAGATTATTACTTCGACTAAGTAACTGATTAAGAAAAATATTCTACAAAAATTAAACCTTATTGTCCAAATAAGAAAAAATGACATTTGCAAGACATATGAATATTATATTCCATATTAAAGAATAGCTTATTATGAAAATGTGATAATTTTTTTTTGCACAATTGTTTTTTATTCTTTTTGTTATAGACTTTAAAATGATACACAAGTTAAAATTATAACATGCTTATGAAATTGGATAAATAGTCATATATCTCGAGATTCATACATATTCAAATGTATTAGAAATAATAACAAATGCAAAAAATATATGGTTGAAAATAAATTTATATAACTTCAATGAGATATGATTAATCTGAATATATGCATATACACAAGTATATTATACTAATATAAAGTATACATTTTTTTTCCTTTCCAATCTCAACGTACATAAATCTTTATATTACTCCATAAAGAAATATGAAGATAGACATTATAATTTATAACACTATCGAAAAAATTATAAGGAGGGGTGAATAAACAGTGATAAATAGGAAAGATACATAATTAATAATTATAAATATTAAATGCTATAAGCAAAATTTTATTCTTCAACAAATTATTTTAACTTCTCCAATATTTACGTTTTGAAAACTTAACTACATACAAAAAAATATAACAAAACGATATTGTAAAGGTGGTGAGTATAAGTTTAAAAACATTAAAACAAAAGCTCTATTTTGTAAGTAATATCCATCTCATCCCAATTTTAAAGGCATAGTTCAACCAAATAATAAGTATTTGATGAGATTAATTTAAAAAATATGGATATATAAGTCAAAGCTATAGTACTCAAATGGATTATCAATATGTGTATTACTAGAAATTCACATGTGCTTAAAATTGTAAAATTAAATATATAACAAATGTAAAACTATGAAAAAAAAAACTTGAATGTATGCACTACATTTGATATTTTTAAAAATGATTTACAACAATGCATAAGATAAATTTACTTGTGTGTATAAGTGATAAATTTACGTGATAAATATATTAAATTCATGATCATATGCATGAACATTCAAAAAAGTATTCAGATTCTTTTAAAGTTAATTTACATTTAAATAGACCAAAACATTATGCTTAGACATATCCAAAATATAGTATAACTAAGATTTATTGAGAAAAAACTTCTAATAATAGGAAATTTTTTAGCAAAAAAAATACTTAAATCCCCACATTTTAAAGATTATTTAGACAGTGTGCTTCTTAGACATAATTATATATGACAAGTTGAAATATATGATATGATCGAGTCTTTACACTTTCAATTTTTAAGCATGGTTAGAAATAAATTGGAAGAAAAATATATTATAAAAGAAGTTTGTCCATCTTATTTAACATATGACTCATTTCATCCTAATTTTATAGGTTTACTTTAATGGAATTTGAGTTGTAATTGAGATATGTAAATATAAATTTTATTTAATATTTCGTACTGATTGGTCATTTTTAATGAGATTTAACTTATGACTTATTTTACGGAATGAAATCTTATCTTGGCGAAGAAAATAAGTAATTATGATGAAACACGTAAAATACAATATTCCATTCTTATATAGATGTTTCACGTATATTTTGAAAGTATTATTATCTTATACTAAAATATTTATATTTTATATTTTAGCTCTTTTAATTTATGTATATCATTATGCACAACTTCAAGCTCTAATATTCTTGTAAAACTTATTTTTCATCGTATATTAGAAGTTAGCACATCTTGAAGTTATTAAAATAACTTACAAATATAAAAGTATACATGAAATTAAAATCGACGAAGTAATTGGAGTGTGATTTCAGCATATAATATACTCTATGTTCAAATTTATAAAAGATTCATAGTTATGAATTTATGAGTACTAATATTGACAGTCATTTCACCTTCATAGTATCGCATTAAGAATTATACTCTAAGTTAGGATATATAAAATTATACAAATAAATACTATATATTATACTTTATTAGAAAGGGTAATAGAAAATGAAATAAGTCTATGCAAATTAAGAAACACGAGTAAATTTTTATTATTTTACATTCATATATATCAATTTAAGGATGCAGTGTATTGATATTTGATGACTAAATAATTAAAGCAAAAAATTAAGTATGTTACAGTAATTTTTTGTTATAATTTGGGATTTTTATTTATATATCCTTTTGGAGCTTATAAACTACTAACAGTTTATTTCGAGAGTTTATAATCTATTTTGCAAAAAATTACCACACTTTATAAGAGTTCAAACTCTCAAACTTATAAGGTGCTTATAACCTCCGCAACTACAGGCAAAGAACAACCCAGCTATTGAATTAAAATACGCATGCATTATCTATTCCTTATATAAATATATGAATAATAAAATTGTTTCTTCCTATGTAAAAAGACTTATACACCCTTACTTAAAGTCCTCTAATAATTGAAAACTATTTAATTAAATATTATTAATAAAAAGAGTTATACTAATAATAGGACACTAAATCGCGTACACAAATAATAATATTTGATTATTATTAATTAATTATTCAAAAGCACATTTGTTTATAGTGATTAGCAACTAAAAATATAATAATAATTGTTAAAGTAAGCCCAAAGCAGTTATCATATATTATAATAGTTGCATTTCTTCAATCAATCAAATATTGACTATTTGTGAAACAAATAAAAAGCTTCTCTTTCATCTCTATTAATAGATTTCGTTTTAATTTATCTACTTTCAATTGGTTATTTTTATTAGAAAATTTCAACGAACTCTTTAAAATACAGTATTATAACCTAAAAACTCACAAAATTAGTTTTAAACTTAATATATACATCTAATTAGCTTTTCTCTAATAAAATTTTCATAGTAGAATAAGATTATTAGTATCAGATTATTACTTTGACTAAGCAACTAATTAAGAAAAACATTCTACAACAATTAAACCTTATTGTCCAAACAAGAAAAAAATGACATTTGCGAGACATATGAATATTATATTCCATATTAAAGAATAGCTTATTATGAAAATGTGATTTTTTTTTTTACACAATTATTTTTTATTCTTTTTGTTATAGACATTAAATGATACAGAAGTTAAAATTATAACATGCTTATGAAATTTGATAAATAATCATATATCTCGAGATTCATACATATTCAAATGTATTAGAAAGAATAACAAATGCAAAAAATATATGGTTGAAAATAAATTTATATAACTTCAATGAGATATGATTAATCTGAATATATGCATATACACAAGTATATTATACTAATATAAAAATATATTTTTTTCCTTTCCAATCTCAACGTACATAAATCTTTATATTACTCCATAAAGAAATATGAAGATAGACATTATAATTTATAACACTATCGAAACAATTGTAAGGAGGGATGAATAAATAGTGATAAATAGGAAAGATACATAATTAAATATTATAAATATTAAATGCTATAAGCAAAATTTTATTCTTCAACAAATTATTTTAACTTCTCCAATATTTACGTTTTGAAAACTTAACTACATACAAAAAAATATAACAAAACGATATTGTAAAGGTGATGGGTATAAGTTTAAAAACATTAAAACAAAAGCTCTATTTTGTAAGTAATATCCATCTCATCCCAATTTTAAAGGAGTTCAACCAAATAATAAGTATTTGATGAGATTAATTTAAAAAATAAGGATATATAAGTCAAAGCTATAGTACTCAAATGGATTATCAATATGTGTATTACTAGAAATTCACATGTGCTTAAAGTTGTAAAATGAAATACATAACAAATGTAAAAATATGAAGAAAAAAAAACTTGAATGTATGCACTACATTTAATATTTTTTAAAATGATTTAAAAAAATGCATAAGATAAATTTACTTGTGTGTATAAGTGATAAATTTACATGATAAATATATTAAATTCATGATCATATGCATGAACATTCAGAAAAGTATTCAGATTCTTTTAAAGGTTAATTTACATTTAAATCGACCAAAACATTGTGCGTAGACATATCCAAAATATAGTATAACTAAGATTTATTGAGAAAAGACTTCTAATAGTAGGAAATTTTTTAGCAAAAAAAGTACTTAGATCCCTACATTTTAAAGATTATTTAGACAGTGTGTTTCTTAGACATAATTATACATGACAAGTTGAAATATATGATATGATCGAGTCTTTACACTTCCACTTTTTAAGCATGGTTAGAAATAAATTGGAAGAAAAATACATTATAAAAGAAGTTTGTCCATCTTATTTAACATATGACTCATTTCATCCTAATTTTATAGGTTTACTTTAATGGAATTTGAGTTGTAATTGACATATGTAAATATAAATTTTGTTTAATATTTTGTACTGATTAGTCATTTTTAATGAGATTTAACTTATGACTTATTTTACTGAATGAAATCTTATCTTGGTGAAGAAAATAATTAATTATGATGAAACACGTAAAATACAATATTTCATACTTATATAGATGTTTCACGTATATTTTGAAAGTATTATTATCTTATACTAAAATATTTATATTTTTGCTCTTTTATTATGTATATAATGATGCATAACTTCAAGCTCTAATATTCTTGCAAAACTTATTTTTCATCGTATATTAGAAGTTAGCACATCTTGAAGTTATTAAAATAACTTACAAATATAAAAGTATACATGAAATTAAAAACGACGAAGTAATTGGAGTGTAATTTCAGCATATAATATACTCTATGTTCAAATTTATAAAAGATTCATAATTATGAATTTATGAGTACTAATATTGGCAGTAATTTCACCTTCATAGTATCGCATTAAGAATTATACTCTAAGTTAGGATATATAAAATTATATAAATAAATACTATATATTATACTTTATTAGAAAGAGTATTAGAAAATGAAATAAGTCTATGCAAATTAAGAAACACGAGTAAATTTTTGTTATTTTACATTCATATATATCAATTTAAGGATGCAATGTATTGATATTTGATGATTAAATAATTAAAGCAAAAAATAAACTATGTTACAGTATTTTTTTGTTATAAAATTATGTTACAATAATAACTTAAACAAGTTATCAACAAATTACTAATAAAATTTATTTACTACTATTTGAAATATTACAAAGTCTTTTAAATATGAACTTGTAATTATTTATTTGGACTTTTTTCAATATCACAAACCACGTGCTAGGCACGTGATTTCTTTCTAATATATAGTAAATACTTCAACGCTAAAAACATTTGACCTGTGTAAAATCTCAATACAGTCTACTATTAATAAGTATATTTATATATACCTCCCAATTATTATTCACAAGAAAATTCAAAGAATGCAAAAGAGCTTAATAACATTTCTTCTTTCTGTTTAAGTTCCCTATAAAACATATTTTTGTCTCTGAAAATTAAGAATTTGTTCACATCAATATGAAGTTCGGAAAAGGATTTTATGTTCATTTAGAACAAACCCTACCTAGATGGAGGATCAAGTTTCTGCGCTACAAGCAATTGAAGAAGCTCATCAACAATATTCCGGCGACCGGCGGCGATGCGGCTGCTCCGTCGCAGATTCAGATGTGGTTTGTGGGGATTCTGAGCGAGGAACTTTAAAAGTTCAACGATTTCTACGTCGAAAAGGAGGAGGAACTCATCATCCGCTTCCAGGTTTCTTCCTTTCTAATAATAATACTTCTCGTTTATATCATCTCTCTGTATGTTTATCTTTTTTAAATTTTGTGTCGTCTGCGCTAGAAGTTTGTAATTCCTTGTTTAAAGATATGAATTAGATAATACGGCTTTAATCGTAAATTGAAAATTCATGATGATGAAAGACATATTATCCCTTAGTTTATTACTAAAGAATTCGATCGCTTGATATGTCGAAAATTGAGGTAGCTTCAAAATCATCATGGTTTATTGTGGCTTTAGTCAAACTAGGAAACTTTTGAGTGTTTTATAGAATAACTGCTTTACAAAAAATTTGTTTTTATCAACAACATATGAACTCTTCCATGCCTGATAAGTTCAAAACAATAATAATAATTGTAGTTGAAATAATAATAATAAAAATAAAGTTCTTTTATGTATATGTTTTTAGAGCATGAAGTGCGTGCATGGATGGAATGGGGGTGAAGAGATTTTAAGAATTTACTACTTCTGTAACTTGGATAGCATCAGGCTATTCTCCTTTTCAACGTAGAAACCGCCGAGCTTTTCTGTACCAAGAAATTTAACCTGCAAGATGAATTGTATTTCGAGTAGAAAAGCCCATTGCCTAACGTCTTTGTTTTCTACGACATAAGTAAATCTCACTTAGAGATCATTCATTTTTGGGCTGGTTGAATGAGAAAGACAAAATACTAATCCTATTTATAGTTGAGACTATGAGACTGGGGAGAGTGTATTTTGCTTTAAAGATGATGTTGATAGAACTGGTAAGGAAATCATGATGTTTTGGTTGTTAATTAAAGAGGTGGACATCAGTCTCTGTGAAGTTGAATGGTTTAAAGAATCTCATAGGGTATATCCAATTCTCATTGGGATTTGTTTAGCACCTAATAGGGATTTTCTAACAGCAACTCATGTATGCAGATGGCCCCAGGTATGCTCATATGTTTGTTAATTAATGGATATATTTGAGAATATGCTAATCTGCATACCAAAAAGAAGCGTTTTCTGCTTCGCTGATTATGTGAACAGTTTATCTCCACCTGGAGTGTTCATTAGCTTTCACCAGTTTTAAAAGAGACCCTTTGTTCGGGGGAGTTGTTACGTTTTCTTTGTTTCAAAAATGGTGATTTTCAAAGCAAAAGACAGAAGCTGCCTTCAGATAGACAGAATTGGCATGAGTCCCCTCAAGTTTGAATGTATAAATTATTATCCCAGGTACATTTGTAACTATTAAGTGTCTGAGACGCCTATAACACAACCAGTAGGATACTAGAAGTTTTGTCGTAATCAATACAATTAATTAATTCGGTTATCATAATAAAATTATATTAGTTACTTCAGGAATAAAGTGGAGTCGGAAATAGGAAATTGGCGAAAGATATTCGCGCTTTTTGAAATTGGAAAGCATTCTTGCATAAAGCTGGAATGCAGTGAAGAATATATGTGGCATATCCATTCCGTTTAAGATTTTGATCCCCAGAAATCGCTGATGGCACTTTATTCCTGAAGCTAAAAGATTCGTCTCCGACCTGAAGGTTAATTGTTGAACAGATCTTGATTCGTTTGAGCTAGCAATGTTAGTTCTTTCGGGATTAGTGAGAGTAGATTACATGTGTTCTATTGGATCGCAGCATTAGTTAATATCGACACTCCTTATTTTATAACCGCGTCTCTAATAGATGAACCTTTGGAAGAACCAGTTCGTAATCATTTGTCTTAAAATCATTTGTCTTAGAGCCCAACTAATGTAAGATTACTCCTGCACAGAGTGATTGTCTTCTCTATTCCATCTTGGATGCCAGACTATATTGGTTTAAATTGTCTATACTATCTGTCAAAATTAGAGCAGCAGCACATTGAAACGAACTAGTTCTTTAAAGCAAGAATAGTCCTGAACGGACACATATAACCTAATTGTTGTCGGTCATTTTTTTTTTTAATTTTAAAATGATGCTATTAGTTGAGTTTCTAAGCTTTATGTTTTTCATGTCTCTGTTTGTAATGGGAGACACAGAGAAGGTAGACAGAACTGTGTAATGAAATACTTTTGATCATTTCCAGCTGCTCGTGGCTCGGGCACTGAAGGAGAGGGTTGTCAATGATCAAATGTTTACTTCAGAGACTGAATTTTGTGAAGAGATGATGGAAATACGCAAGGACTTTGTTTCCATTCATGGAGAAATGATTCTTCTGAAAAGCTACAGTTCCCTTAACTTTGCAGGTATTGATCTGCTTCTCATTTCTCTCTGTATATACCATACGTCGTGTAGATTGTGTTTGTTGATGAAAATGTCTTTGGCGTTATCGATTAGGTCTTATTAAGATCCTGAAGAAATACGATAAAAGAACTGGGCAATTCTTGAGTATACCTTTTACTCAGTTCGCCTTTCGACAGCCCTTCTTTACAACTGATTCTCTCACAAGTTTAATTAGTGAGTGTGAAGCAAATCTCGAGATCCTTTTCCCACTGGAAGCGGAGGTAATTGAATCTAACAATGAGCAGACAGATGAAATGCCTATCGATGCATCAAATGCTCTCTTGGAAACAAAGGCGAGTTCTATTTACCAGAGCACCATAGCTGCAATAAGTGCTATACAACGCCTAAAAAAGGCGAGCTGCACTTATAATCCTTTATCTATGGCACATCTGTTTGGAGGCCAAGATAATGAGAGTACAGGTGCTGTAACTGCAGAAAACTCGCCTTGCAACTCTGTCGTGAGCTCAGACGACGAAGAAGATGAAATGGGAATGTTCCACGAGGATGAAAATGAAGATGTTTGATTTTTGTATCTAGTGTTGTTCTGGAGTGGGAAGATGCCAGAAATTTGTATGAATTGATTGCCAACAGAATGTAACATGTTGATTAAAAATTTTAAGTCCATTTTATTGGTTATGAATTTTCAAGTTTACACATCTCAAATAGTATACAGTATTGGTTTGAAGATTGAGATTTTGGATATTTTGTATGTATGTTATTGCTATGTTATAAAAGGATTGTTGAAATTTTTCTTCTCTTTTCTTTCTTGTTCTAAACTATGTTTGGTGCTTGGATTTTGAGGAGAGAAATGTAAAATGTTATTCTGGCTATATTACAGTGCTTTGTAATTTATTGATTGCTCAATTTCAATAAATTACATCATATTTATTATTATATAATTTATTTATTATTTATAATATGTATCATCGAAAATTTTAACTATATGTATTATATTATATTATCTTAGTTAAAAAATAATAATGCATGATTGATTAACTAAATTAAATGAATATTAAAAAACAGTAGATATTTGGTTGACAACTAAATGATATATCATTAATGATCGATCATTTTATTTTGACATATTTAGTTGATTTATTAATGTTAATATTAATGATATATCATTAATATCTAAATATCTACTTTTTTAATAAGATAAAATGATATTGACAACTAAATGATCAACTAAATATCATTAATAAGAAAAGTTGATATAAAAAGTATATCCTTGGGTTTGAATATAAATTATATTGAAAATTACTTTATTTTAAATTTTAAATATTTTAGTTAACAACTAATAACTATATTTATTAAAATTAAATAAAAAATATATAATTCTAAATCGCTAATATGCTCTGATGCATGGACACTTCAAAAAATCACATGTCGTGTCGGATACTTGATCGGACACGACACTCATCCGATACTATCTGACACTATGTCCAATATAAAAATAAATTTGTCTGCTTAAATAAAATAAAAAAATAAAATATGAATACCGTAATGGACACACTATGTATGTATTATTTGTGACACTTGATGTTATTTCACTTATTTTTTGTGATTTTGAAAACTGAAGTATTTATTTTTCTTTCAAACATATATAACTTTATAAATCAAATACAAATTTATAATGTACAATAGTTATTTTATAGTTTATTTCTCTAATAAGTTATATTTAAATTAGAATGAAAGACTAATTTATATATTTTAACAAAAATTAATGAATAGTATCGAGGCCGTGTCGTGTCCTAATATTTTTAAAATAATGTGTCCCTTGTCCTGTGTCGTGTCCCGTGTTGCGTGTCTGTGCATCATAGCTAATATGGTTCAACTAAATTCATTTATCCATTCACATGTGTTCTTACTTGGATTGTTTCAAATATTACATTTATTACATATAAAGAGTAGCTAAATAATATAATAACACTTAAAATTAGGTAGTTATTATCATGTATGTATTTAGAAATTATTATTAATATATATTAATTTTAATATCCTTCTGTTTAGACATTAGCTATAAGTATTATTAATTAATCTTAGTTAAATAATAGTACCTAAAGTAAGGTAAAGTATATTTAATTTTTATTCAAAAAAATCCAATGACATATATTTTCATATTTTTTGGGTTCTGGTCCAAAGTGGTATAAACTTGATATTTTGGGGATAAACCTGTTTTGATTAAACTATCTTAAAGAGAATGAATATGGATCTTTTTAATTGGATAAACCTGAATGAATTAAAGTGAGATGAAACTGTTATTTTAGAAATATTAGGGTAACACAAATTACTTTAGGGAGCAAAGTCATATAAAAGAGATATTTTAAGGCTCCGTTTGTTTGACAGGGAATGGAATTTAAAATGAAAATAATATTTCTGGTAATTTGATTACTAGAAATCGGATTTCATTAATAGTGTTTGCTTGTCTAGGGTAAGGATATGTTTTTTTTTTCTTTTTTATGTTTTGGTTCAAACAGATATAGTAAAGAATGGAATCTAAAATTAAAGACTTTGATATTATAATCTAATTATAAATTTTCAACCATAGTAGAATATTTGATATTATATATATACATAAGTGTATATACATATATATATATATGGACAAAATACAAATAACCCCACGTGAAATATTTTATTGGCTGAAAAATGATAATTAAAATGAACATATGCTTATTTTTTATTTACAATATTGTTTAACTTTTAAAAAATTGAAACATATATGGATTTTTCATATACCATATTGAATAAGTCAACATCAGCTCGTGGGTCAATATTGGTTAAGTTTATCTTATTGTTTTTAGAATAATTTTGATAAGGGTCTGTAACTTCTTGGCCTATTTTATTTCCTATAAATTAGCTATGAATAAGTCATAGATGTAGTGGGTTGTTAGCTATTTATCTTTCTGTAAATCTTGTGAAATATGTGTCTATATAAGACAACATCCAGTATCAAAATAAAATCATCTTTCACAGGCATCTCTTTCTCTTTTGTAATTTGTTTAATTATTAAGCACTTAAAGTTTATTAAAGATAAGCTTTGTAAATCTCTGTTCAACAATCTGGTACCAGAGCCAGGTCGTGAGCACAAGATGGGTGACCTTCAAATAGTTGGTGGAATCAAGAAGCTTAATAATCAGAATTACAATACATGGTCTACTTGTATGATGTCCTACATGCAAGGCCAAGATCTATGGGAGGTTGTATCTGAAAATGATGTAAAACAACCGGAGGTTGAAGATGCAAATGGGATATTGCAGAAGTGGAAGATCAAAGCAGGCAAAGCAATGTTCGTTTTGAAGACGACAGTTGAAGAGGATGTACTGGAGCATATTCGAGATACAAAAACTCCCAAAGAAGCTTGGGATGTGTTTGCCAAGCTGTTCTCTAAGAAGAACGATACGAAACTCCAACTCTTGGAGAGTGAGTTGTTGTCGATGGCACAACGAGACCTGACGATTACACAGTACTTCCATAAAGTGAAGTCGTTATGTCGAGAGATTTCTGAGTTGGATCCAGAGGCTCCTATTGGCGTTACCAGGATAAAGAGGATTATCATCCATGGTTTGAAGCCAGAATTTAGGAGTTTTGTTGCTGCCATTCAAGGATGGCAAAATCAGCCATCGCTCGTAGATTTCGAAAATTTGCTAGCTGGTCAGGAAGCTTTAGCTACGCAAATGGGAGGTGTCTCACTGAAAAGTGAAGAAGAGGCACTCTATGCCAACAAAGACAGGTGGAATTCTAAGCAACATGTCAGAGGTGGTTCCAAAAGGTATGATGACAAGGCAAAAAATCATCGAGGTAAATCGAGTGTCCATGAAGAAGGAGGCCGAAAAAAATTTGGCAATGGAATAAAGTTTGAAGGGAAGTGCTACAAGTGCCAAAATAAGGGTCATATGGCGAAAGATTGCTGGTCTAAGAAGAAGGGTATGGAAAGCAATGTTGCAACCTCCAAAAGTGAAGACGAGTGGGATGCTGAGGCGTTGTTCACTGCAGATGAAGAAGAGACAGCATGTACAACGACATTTAATCAAATTGATTATGAGAATGATTGGATTGTTGACTCAGGTTGCTCAAACCATATGACCGGTGATAAAGAGAAGCTGCAGAACATGTCAAAATACAAGGGAAGCCGGGTAGTGGTGACGGCGAACAACTCAAAATTACCAATCGCTCACATTGGTAATACAGTAGTCCCTCCTCATTGTAATGATTCAGAATTGCTGCTCCAAAATGTTTATCATGTCCCAGGTATGAAGAAAAATCTTCTCTCAGTAGCACAATTAACATCTTCTGGATATTATGTTTTGTTTGGTCCACAAGATGTAAAAGTATATCAGGATCATGTTGAGATTATAGAACAACCAATCATGAAGGGGCAACGATCGGAATCAGTCTATGTGATGTCTGCAGAAACAGCGTACGTAGACAAGGCGAGGAGGAACGAGACGGCAGATTTATGGCATCAGCGACTAAGTCACATTAGCTATTCGAAGCTAGATGTGATGATGAAGAAATCAATGCTAAAGAGACTCCCACAACTTGAAGTGAGGTCAGACACTGTATGTGCAGGCTGTCAATATGGAAAAGCACACCAGCTGCCGTATGAAGAATCAAAGTTTAAAGCCAATGAACCACTACAGTTGGTTCACTCTGATGTGTTTGGACCGGTTAAACAAGCTTCAATTGGTGGGTTAAGGTACATGGTAACCTTTATTGACACTTTCTCGAGGTATGTCTGGGTTTACTTTATGAAGGAAAAATCTGAAACTTTCTCAAAATTTAAAGAGTTTAAGAAAATAGCAGAAGCAGAAGTTGGTAGAAGTATTTGTTGTCTATGTACCGACAATGGGGGGGAGTACACCTCAGGTGAATTCTCAGAATTTCTTTTGAAGTGCAGAATATGCCATCAATTTACATGTGCCAACACTCCGCAGCAAAATGGCATAGCCGAACGAAAGAACCGGCACTTGGCAGAAATTTGCCGAAGCATGCTTCATGCAAAAAATGTTCCAGGCATCTAGATTTTGGGCAGAAGCAATGACAACCGCAGTATTTGTGATCAACAGACTTCCTCAACAAAGGTTATGTTTTCTCTCACCTTTTGAAAAAATATGGAACATAAAGCCTGCTGTTGGTCATTTTCGAGTCTTTGGATGTATATGTTATGTATTTATACCTGATCACTTACGTAGCAAGATGGAAAAAAAGGCTGTTAGATGTGTTTTTGTAGGATATGATAGTCAAAGGAAAGGGTGGCGTTGTTGCGATCCTACAACTGGAAAATGTTACACATCTCGAAATGTAGTGTTTGATGAAGCCTCTTCATGGTGGTCCTCAAACAAAGAGGTATCTTCAGATGTCTTTACTGATCCGCTGCAAATTTCTCAAGTTCAATTGAGATCGAACGAAACTAAAGAAGGTGAGATCAATGAAAGAGCAGCCCAAAGTCCTTGGCAAACCGGTGTCCATCACCAACTAAGCGAAGAAGGAGACATTAATGAAACAGAAACACAAATTACGCCTAGAAGATCAGCGAGGATTAGAAAGCCGAATCCTAGATATGCAAATGTTGCCATAGTAGAAGAAACAGATGCAACGGAACCGGAGACATTTGAGGAAGCATGTCAGAAACATGAATGGAATAAAGCTATGCAAGAGGAAATTTCTGCGTTGGAGAAAAATCAAACCTGGGAGCTTGTACCAAAGCCAAGAGATGTGAAGCCTATCTCTTGCAAATGGGTGTACAAGATAAAACATCGCACTGATGGGTCAATAGAGAGACACAAGGCTCGTTTGGTAGCTCGAGGGTTCTCTCAACAATATGGACTAGACTATGATGAAACGTTTAGTCCAGTTGCAAAGCTTACTACTGTACGAGTTCTACTAGCACTCGCAGCTAGTAAAAGTTGGAACCTGTGGCAGCTCGATGTGAAAAATGCTTTTTTGCATGGGGAGTTAGACCGGGATATTTATATGAATCAGCCAATAGGTTTTCAGAGTAAAGATCATCCTGAGCATGTGTGTAAACTTCGGAAGGCACTTTATGGGCTAAAACAAGCACCGAGGGCATGGTATGGTAAGATTGCTGAATTTTTGACTTATAGTGGTTATTTGGTGACATCGGCAGATTCTAGCTTGTTTGTCAAAGCTGAAGGAGCGAAGCTAGCTATTGTGCTGGTGTATGTAGATGATCTGATTGTCACAGGAGATTATGAAGAAGAAATTCTCCAAACGAAAGAGAATTTTTCAGTTCGGTTTCAAATGAAAGAACTTGGATAGCTCAAGCATTTCCTTGGTTTGGAGATTGATCATACGCATGAAGGAATATATCTCAAGCAGCAAAAATATTCCAAAGATTTATTGAAAAAGTTTGGAATGCTTGAAAGCAAGCCAATCAAGACACCAATAGAGCCAAATGTCAAATTATGTGCTCATGAAGGGAAAGATTTGGAAGATGCTACGATGTACAGGCAGTTGATAGGTAGCCTTATCTATTTAACTTTGACTAGGCCGGATATCTCTTTTGTAGTTGGTTTGATAAGTCGCTATATGCAAAATCCAAAGAAACCCCATTTAGAAGCAGCTCGACGAATCTTGAGATACATAAAGAGTACACTTGGCTATGGTATTATGTACAAGAAAGGTGGAGATTGCAAGTTAGTTGGCTACTGTGATGCCGATTATGCAGGTGACCATGATACTCGGCGTTCAACTACTGGATATGTTTTCATGCTTGGGTCTGGAGCAATTTCTTGGTGTAGCAAGAGACAACCGACAGTGTCTTTGTCAACAACGGAAGCAGAATACCGAGCAGCAGCGATGGCAGCTCAAGAAAGCACTTGGCTTGTGTTATTATTGAAGGACTTGCATCAATCAATAGAGTATGACATTTATTTGTATTGTGACAACCTGTCAGCCATAAGATTAGCAGAAAATCCAGTTTTTCACGCAAGAACTAAGCATGTGGAGGTGCACTATCATTTTATCAGGGAGAAGGTCTTGCAAGAAGAAATTAAGTTGGAGCATGTTGGAACAGAAAGACAAGTTGCAGATTTGTTTACAAAAGGATTGGGCAGCAATAAACTTGAAAGTTTTTGCAATCAACTTGGCATGGTGAAAAGACCAGAAGCTAATGTTGAGGGGGAGTATTGAATAAGTCAACATCAGCTCGTGGGTCAATATTGGTTAAGTTTATCTTATTGTTTTTAGAATAATTTTGATAAGGGTCTGTAACTTCTTGGCCTATTTTATTTCCTATAAATTAGCTATGAATAAGTCATAGATGTAGTGGGTTGTTAGCTATTTATCTTCCTGTAAATCTTGTGAAATATGTGTCTATATAAGACAACATCCAGTATCAAAATAAAATCATCTTTCACAGGCATCTCTTTCTCTTTTGTAATTTGTTTAATTATTAAGCACTTAAAGTTTATTAAAGATAAGCTTTGTAAATCTCTGTTCAACATACCAATGCATTGATAATTATTTTAAGTCGGGAACATATTATTGTTAATAAATAAAATAAAATTATTCATATGTGACCAACAACCATTTCAAAAGTACTATGACAAAAACAACATGACAATTTTTCAATTTCATTCAATAAATAAATATCAAATAAAATGTAAATCACGATCTATTTTTACAATAAAAATATTTCAAATAAATTAAAAATACGAAACTATTTCTTCATAAATAATAACTTAAATGAAATGTATAAATAAATAACTATTTTTGTTGATTTTGTATTATATTTGATATAGGTGTAGTAAGGGCATTAAAGTATTATATTTATGATTACCTTGATATGGTAATCACAATACCTCAATAATAAGATTTTCTAATTTCCTTATTTGGGATGATAATTTTCATATTTTGGGATTTAGATTGCATTCCATTATATCAAATAAAAAATATTAAACAATGTTATTTGATTTTTGAGAATCATATTCCCTATTTTGATTCAATTCACTTTACAAACAAACGAAGCCTAAGTGTTGTCTGTGACATTATTCCTTAATAATAAGTTGGGATTATTATTTTATCCTTTTGGAGCTTATAAATTACGAACTGTTTATTTTGAGAGTTATAATCTACTTTACAAAAATATTTACCACACTTGGTAAGAGTTCATAAGCTCAGCAACTACAGGCCGCTATGAACAACCCAGCAATAGAATTAAACATAGACATGCATTATAAAACATGTTTATATGAGTCACATAATCTTGTCATCTTCGTAGTAAAATGGCAATGGCACCGATTTGAATGCTCTATATTTTCCCACGTTGTTGAAGTGCTCGTTCTCCACCCTGTCCAAATTTAACCATAAACAAGTTTCAAAACCTGTATGATACTTATAAATCCACTGTTTTTGAAAATCGTCAAACCTGAAAAAGTTCCATATTCCACGACGAAGTATCTCCAAGCATGCAACAATAGCAATCATGCCTTTCCTATGGAGAAATGGTGCTTCCTCGAAATCAAGAACCAATTGCATCCATACAAGCCTCAGAATGATGTTCACAATCTGCAATTTTTAGTTATATCAAACTGTACGTATTAGCACATTTATTCGATTCACAATAAAAAGATAAGCGAAAATACGTATATTTTCCATTAATACTCACAATAGCCACAAAGTATACAGACTTGTTTGATATCAAAAGCTTATCTCTCAGCCATGGATTCTTGGAATTTTTTCTCAAAAGACCCCAATCAATAACAATATCCCAGTATGTGGAATAGATCGTTGTAATTCCCGAGCTCGATGCAGCCATTATCTTCCAGAATGTTCCTCTTCGAAGATCATACATTGTCCTCATGACAAGTGCAACAATTGTTGAGAAATATTTAAGGCTATTAAGCCCTTGCATGGCCTCTTTCCCCTCAAATAAACGACGAAGGCACTGAATTTATTATCAAAATTTGATTAGGGTGATAGAATTTTTTTTGCATAATTCGATATATTTTGGTTTTTACCTGAAGGGCGCGCCATAAAAATGGAATTATTGCAACAACAAATAACATAAACTGATAAATACTGCTGTCTTGACAAGTGTTTGATCGCCTTCTGAAGTCGCCCCATCCATAGTAACATACGTAAAATTGTAAACTTCTAAAAGCTTGAACCTGAAATACATGAAAACCACAATATTATTGCAATATTATTACTGATATTTTGTACTTTTTCAGTTATATTGAGGATAATTTAGCTACCTGGCTTGTTAACTGATCTGCAAAGAAGAAATCAGGAAGAGTAACCTACAAAAACAGACGAGAGATGAACTATGAGGTATAAATTTTATCTTTACATATATATATATATATATCTTCCATTTTGTTAAGAATCTGCTTACCTTGTAAAGAGGAGCACAGATACAATGCCATGCACAGCGAATGAGAAAATAACGGCTGGACCGGTAAATTATGTTGAAAGGACATAATGTTATGAGAAGCAAAACCTGTATATGGGATTATAAGAAATAATTTGAATGATTATTTGACTATAAGAATAATCAAATCTGTAAAAAAAAAAATAGCAGTAAACTTACTATGACAAGGCCTAATGGAACCAATTCAGTCAATGTTTTAAATCTTTCAGTTCTTAGATCCAATTCCATGTCTATATTTGAAAGTACAGCAGCCAATGCAAGAACTGAAAGCCCAGAAGCAAGAAGAAAAACTTCTCGAAATCCCAATTCTGTCCCTTGTTTAAATCCAAATATAAAGGGGTAATTCACACGGTATCGCCTCCAGAGATATGTATTTGCCCCATACATGATCATGTGTAGGAAAATGAATCCAAATAAGCTGCATTCATAAATATTAATATGATTAATTGACTGTTTTGAAAGCCATAATAGATATATCCATTCACTAACTTCTGCAAATAGTTAAAATTATAAACCTGTAGAGTGGAAATATATTGTTCATATACTGGTCTCGTGTCTTGCGATCAAGAAGACTTCCAAGGAATATGGAGATACCTATGGCAGCAATAAGTGCTATTGAGCAACCACTGAACAGCCCTGCATGAGTAGTTATATTATATAAACCGATCAAAATTTGAAGAATTTCAATCAGAATACGAAAAATGTTATTAAAAAAAAATCCCTTAAGAAAAAAATCCGTGACAACGAGCTTACCAAGAAAAAATGTGGTTCTATGCCTCTCTGTTTTATGTCTTGGCTTCAAAGATTTTATTCCTTTTCTACGGTTGCCATTTGCAAAGTGCTTAATGAATGTGGCTTCTAATCTTTCTATTAGTTTGGTGACCTGAGAAACCAAACCCGGATAATATATATAAGGCCGATCATGTGTTAAATATGAAACTTTATAAAAGTTAGTAGTTTTTGTTATATCATACAAACCTCATCTGAGGTGCCAAGATAAGATTTGTCAACCATCTTGAGGTAAGCTTTTGAAGCACTCCTCGAAGTAATCTTCACCAAAATAAGTAGATAACTTAAAGAAAGTTAAATAACGAAACATAAATTATAAATATGAATTTTCACTTTGCACTAACCTTGTCATATTTCTTCATTATCTTGGAGAATGCAAGTATATTCAAGAAACTGGCATATAATGCAGCAATATAGAGTTAAACCTAGTTTAAATCACAAATAAAAACTCGGGCCAATTCATCGTTTAAGGAATTGTTTGTTACCTGTAGCTTTTGAGAAGTCGAAGTTGATGATAAAACTCGATAAAGGCTAATCTCAACGTCTCTTCTGCTTTCCTCAACTCGTCCTTGCTGAACGATAGATCTGATTTTGAACTCTTTATAACGTTCCTTAAAGTCGAGGCTGGTGTATCGGGCTCAACGTTGATCTTTACATGATCCAAAACTTCCGTAGATGCAGTCATAAAGCTTTTAGCAGGCATATTGTCTTCACTGCTCATCTCAACTTCTTGTATTGCATCCATATGTTGTTTTCCTTCATATTTAAGAACAAAATACAAAATCCTCAAAATCAAGGCCAATTTTTTCCTCTAACAATGAAACAAGTATAATTTATATTATGAATTCATCTTGAAAGTGTAATCCGATTTTCCATTTGGCAAATTACTAGCAATTATTATCCAGAACCCAAATCATTTCTATGTTCGATTCCCAATAATACAGTAGAAACTCGATAAATTAATACTCGATTATTTAATAAACTCTCTAACATGATATTTTTGGCCGTCCCGACTCGGGGATAGGGTGCTAAATTAATAATTCGCTAAAATTATAAGATAATACATTTTTTATAATTTCTATAGACCCCATATAAAATATAAATAAATAATTCCTTATATACTACATGTTACATGAATGATTTATGAGATTTCTTGAAAAATGACTCAATTGTGTTTTGTTGAATCAATTTCACCTTGAATCTCGTCTCTAATTTTCCTTATCATTGTAAGAACTTCTGATGTTGTTTGCTCATAGCTCAACAAGAAAAATTATTCAAATTGGGTTCTTCATTTGATATACGTACATACATTGTACAATAATCAAGTGGAAGTTTGAAAGGTGTTTGTAAATTGAGTATTTTCATTATAAATTAATAAAATATTAATTAATATATAAATTAATAATTATTAATTTATCGATTAATTAATAACTCTTTTAAGTAATAAATTTTCATGAGTATTAATTTATAGAGTTTCTAATGTATATAAAAAAACTGGAAAAAAAAAAGTAAGAAAAAATTTCATTCTTACCTTGCCTATCTCCATAAACTGATGCAATCACAGTAGCAGGAGCTGAATTTCCAGCCTTAACTTCTGGAACAAACCTCTGTTCCACATAAGGCTTATCTACTTTAATCCTCAAAGCAATAAGTGCATCCATCTGTTTGTTAAGCTCCACAGCTTCTAATTTCACTTCTTCAACTTTTTCCTTATAAAACTTAACCACTTTATTGAACTCATCATCGAGTCTTTTGAAGAACACTAGTTCATATTCTCCACCTTCCTCAGATGACCTTAAAAACATTGTTTGGTAAGAACGATCAGAACCCTCTGAAGTTACTAATATAACTTCATCATCACCCTTATTAGGTGAGCCCTTACGGCCCGTTAGCCCGCTAAAGGCCCTGTACATGGTTAGCCTTCTGTTCAACGGCTCTGATCGCGCCCCGTGGCCCGGAGGTGGTGATGATGATGATTGTGCATTTCTTTGTTTGAGTAACATGATGTCTTTGAGCTGTTTCTTGAGAAAATTGTAATCCATGTATGCTTGTTGCCATTCTTGCACCATTTGGGAAGCTAATTCCTTCCCAAACTTCATCTTTTCTGAGTTACAAGATCAGAAATGGTCTTCAGTTTTGAGTTCTTTTGATGGGATTATAGAAAGTTTTTGGTTGATTCCAAAAGGGTGTCTGAAAATCTTGTTTATGGTTTTTGGTGATGAATGGCCATTAAATATATAAGGCTTGGTTTTTTGAATGTCAAAGGTGGTAAGTAGAATGCCATGAAACAACAAATAAATCTTATTCTTTTTATATATTTTCTTGTTTTGCCCCATTAAATTGTTAAAGAAATTTGAACAGGATTTGGTCTAATTCTTTGTACCTTAGTTTTGTACTCGTTTACTATCAAAATTGGCTGTTCATTAATCATTTGGGCTTGGAAATAGATATTTTAATGTATTATATTGTGTTATTGTGAAATATAATTTATCAAAAAAAAAAAATTGGATTAAGTCAGAATTACAGTGATCAAGTAGATAAACCATTTCCTACCAACTTAATAATTCCTAATGTTAAACATTAATGTCTCTGTCAAATTGATAAGTACAGGCTATAATAACTATTAACTACTGTAAAAAATTATGGAAATATACATTACGAGTGCTAGCGTAAAATACGACTTTCGGCTCGATTGTGTTTTGGTAAGTCGCTATTCACATTATCAACTCATTTAGTTAAATCTAGTTTACTAATTTGCTTAATTTATTATACTTTGAATTGGGTTTCACAAACTTAATCTAATTATATGATGAATAAATTTATTTACCACGTAATTAATATACATTCTTATATAGTGATTAAATGAGTCATTATTGAAAAAGGAAGAATGGGGGTGTATTAAGTTTTATGGTCTTCAAAATATTAATTTATTATAGATTATTTTAGGAGTCAATCTCCGACTCATGTAGTGACAGCAACCCAATATTTATAGTCGTGAAATTTATTTTATTTAATTAATGAAAAAGTCAAATTAATATTTTTTTTAGGTGTATAGGGCACTTGAAAGTGAGAGTATAACTGTGGTGCATTTTATATAGAACAAGTGTATTGGTCAATGAAAAGTTCAATTTGTACATTTATCAAATTACTCATTATTTTCGATTTTTTCTAATATTTAACATTTCCTTTTTCAGTTTTTGTGTTTTGACATTTTCTTATTTGGGTTGTTCGCCTCCGGAGACTTTAATGTTAAGAACAATAATTGGTTAATTTGATAATGCTTAAAAAATACAATGTCAACTTTGTTAATTGGCTGAATTAATTGATGGACTTAAGAGCAACTTGAATTTGTAATTAAATGTTAATTGAGTGAAGCATCTTTATATAATATTCAGTTCAAACTTCAAATTGTGAAAATAATATTCAGTTCATTAAATCTTCATAAAAAAAGGGCCAATTGCACTGTAAATAATCAAGTCTTGGTAAACTGTTTGTTTTTTATTCAACCATTCACATTCTCATTTCATGTTTAACTAAGCTGCATTAATTTAACAGTTAATATATTGTGATTCTCAATGCTAAGTGACCCCATTAGGTGGGTCGGGCCAGAAATTTGGATCTAGACTTGGACCCATTGGGTCAAACATGGCCCCAATATTTTGGTTAAGACTTGGACCCAATTCTTTTCGTTTTTTATATATTTTTTTATCTAATTTGTACTATTAGATGCTTTAAAAAAATTTGAAATAACAAAATATAAAAATTATATCTTTGCCCATAACATTCTTAACTGTATAAATGATATTTTAGAAAATTAAATGAGTTTATATTTCAATCAAAAAAAATTTAATATATTGACTGTGCGTCTTAATTTATTTGAAACTCATAATTGAATCCAAAATTTGTCAAAAAACAAACATTAAATATTAAACTCAAAAAAGTACAAATTAAAATAAATTGGTATAAGTAAAATAATAATAATAATAATAATATTTAAAAAATATTAATTTTTATTTTAAAAAATGTCATTGGGTATGGTCTGGGTCCAAACCCAAATACAAAGTTTTGGATCTTGATACAAATCTTCCCATAATGGGTTGAAGTCATTGCGGAATTTTTTCAAGATCTTAATTTGCGCACGAGTTGATTGGATGAATGGATATCTTTAACCCGAATTCGATTGCGACAACGAACCTTGGTATAAAAACCTCAACCCGATGAAGTCAATGAAGACGAACCTCAGAACGAAGTTATGATGACGCCACAAACGAGATGGAAAATCGTTTGATAAGTCGGGAACGAACGCCATGGATATAAAATCCGATAAGTTCAATAAACGTTCTTGAAGAACGACGAGAGAATAAACTCACCAAATTTAATCAAAAAAATTTTATTTTAAAAAATGTCATTGGGTATGGTCTGGGTCCAAACCCAAATACAAAGTTTTGGATCTGGATATAGGCCCAACTCACACAATATCACCCATACCACCAAGTATCAAGTGAAGTGAAGAGGAGACCCATTTTTTCTATTTCATGCGTTTTATTTTTCCCCTTTCAATTATTTTGGTCATAAACTCTCACTTTATTTGAAGGTAAAATCATAAAAACAACTTTTAAAATTTAAATCAAGAACCGATATGTATTTTAGCCTTTAAATTCTTTAATTCTCCTACTATATGAATAAGCAATTTATGCATTGCGAATGACTTGCTCTTCCAAATGTCTCATAGTTTAATAAGTGAAATGCACAATCCACAATGTAAAGTGAATACATTCGTCATTATTGATTTATTCTTGTAAATATGCAAGTCATTTCATTTCATATCTATTAATATATATATAGAAGGGCTATCGGTTATTTTTGTTGACCCTCCAAAACATTTTAAAATTAAATTCTAATTTTTAAATAATTTAGAATTAATTTAGTATTTAAAAATCTTATTGGTGTGGCAGTTGGTTTCAACTTCAAATCCCACTACAATTTCAACTTCTCAATTCCCACCATTATTGGTTTGAAATTTAAAAAACAAAATGGTGACAAACAAAGCACCGGATTGGATCATTCAATCAATCAGATGCACATATCTTTCTCTCACAAAGACAACTGCCAATTCATTTTCATGTAAGCAATTTCAATCCGTTCAAGTTCTAAACCCCTATTTTGTACGTATAACTCTTTTTGCTCATTTTTTTTCTTCTTTTCAATGTAAGGATTTTCTTACAGTTATGGTTATTGGTTCCAAGAACATAATTTTAATATTTTAATTTAAGATTTGTACTACAGGATTTCAAAGTTTGGGCGAATTTGATCGCCGGCGCCTAAATGCTAACAAGAGCGTTGAGGTTTGAGGATATGAGTCAGGCATTAAGGGTAAGCTTATACAATTAACGTTATTTTGTCTTCGTTTATATTTAGATTTACTATACCGTCTTTGATTTTAATGTTGAAGGATCCACTTTTTCATTCCGATAGAGGAGTTCCGGTAAATTTCATTTTTCTCCATTTTCATATGAATTATCAATGTATGTGTGAGAGGTGATTTGCATTGATCTAAATGATAACCATTCCAGTTTTTCCGTTTCCATATGATTTTTATATATATTTTTCTTCATTTCGAATTTCTGCTTGAGTCACAGTTATTAATATAGTTTCAAATGGCATCAATAAGAAAATTTGGCAATATCAAATTTATCTATCAATTGTGGGTAGAAGACATTATCTCAGTTTTAAATATTTTTTAAATGTGTATTAATTTGGATTCAACCAAGATTTTGATTTTAAATAATTTACACTTCTTTGCCAATATTTATTTATTGTCAGTGATATTTGTTTCGTTCTTTTAGGCTACGTCTTTGAGCTATTTGATTTTTGGTGGATACCATTTAAATACCAATGACTTAAATCTCAATCTAATCACATGTTTGTGGTGT
Organism: Verbascum thapsus; assembly: GCA_963669365.1. Classification (NCBI taxonomy): domain Eukaryota; kingdom Viridiplantae; phylum Streptophyta; class Magnoliopsida; order Lamiales; family Scrophulariaceae; genus Verbascum; species Verbascum thapsus. The sequence goes on from OY770107.1 coordinate 21,484,157, forward strand.
AGATCAGTCTCAATAATTTCGTGGGAAAAATGAGTAAAGATTTGTCAAATTCAATAAGTATGACTGTATAAGGAAGATAACTGGCTTCATACTCTTTATTACAATTTTTGAATTCCAATTTCCAACAAGTAATTCCCACTAGAAATTTATAAGTCAATGTGTATTTGGGAGTTGTTTTTGTTCGTTTATGGTAATTAATATTTTCGATTTGGTCATTCTTTATCTTGGTATAGCTAATTCACTATTTCAATGACGAAGAATGATCCCACTGACGTCTAATAATTTTGGATGCAGAACACATATGTGAGAGAAATTTAAGATGCGTTTGGATCGATGGATTTGGATTTGAGAAGTGGATTTGGAAGAATGATTTCAAATGACACCTAAGTTGTGGAGAAAATAGCTTAAATGAATGGTGAGGGATTTGAAATCCATCATCATCCAGACGAACTTAAATGGATTTGTCGATGAATTTGAAATCTATGGATTTCAAATCCCTCGATCCAAACACAACCTTAGGGAACATTTTTATTTATTATTTCCATACCACTAATATTTGTGAGAACAAATATTTGTTACACAGTCATTTTATTTTGATCATGAATTAGTCTGAACAATGTTTACATTTTCCATATATATTACGTTCTCTGGGTAAACATTGTAGGTAATACTACTTCTTTTTGTGCATTTTCTCACAATGCTTTTCTAATTTTTAAAATATAAAATAATTTCAAATTGTTCTAATTTATTTATACGTTCATAATTTTTCTCTATATTTGACAAGATGAGCTTTGAAGGAGGATTATGTTTTCTAATACATCACAATGTTTATTTGTTGAGTTGTAATATAATATAAGTTGCTTAAATTTTTTTATAGATATTTATGATTTTTATAAATATTGATAATGTACTTTTATTGGTTTAATGTATCAATGACTAACTTTGGTTTGTATTTCATTATTTTGGCATTTACAATTAACATCTCGATTTTGTGATAAAATAATATAATCTGGCAAATTTTTAAAATTTGTATAACTTTTTGTAATATATTTTTATTTAGACTTAGGCCGTGCATAGCACGGGTTTCAGTTTTTTTAAAATTTTAGTTTTGATGTTATTTTCTACTACATGTGATAATTTCTTATATTGAAAAAATATTGGGATAAATAAATCAGAAATGAAGAATTTGGTATATGATTTGGGAAAAAATTAAGATGGCTACTTATATTGAAGAAATTATATGTACTATTGTAAGTAATTTTACTTTGTCAAATATTGACAAAGTAATGTTAAGTTTGTGTGAATGCCTTCTCTGATACAATTATGAAGTCAAAATATTGTATATCGACTCTTAGTGTATAGAGATGGGTTTTAATATCAATGAAAGAATCATAACTATAAAAGTTTCAATACAAGGAATATCCCAAAAAGAAATTTAGTTTTGTTTTAAAGCTCATGAACTTTTTTTTTTTTTTTAAATAACATCTAATATTTTTAAAAATACAAGATTGCAACGTGATACCACTTTTAATAACTATTAATCTAATACTATTTATATGTTACTTTTTTATATATTAATAATATATTATATGGATAAGCACATATTATAAAACATTTTATATTTTTAAATTACATATAATTCATATATTACTTCATAATTTGTTTTCTATATTTCATAGGATAAGCTTCGGAAATAAAGATTATGTTCTATTTAATTTCACAAGGTCTCTTATTGTGTTGTATATAATATTAGTTGTTAGAAATTTGAAAAAGACATTTATCATTTACTGTATAGTGTGTTTATAAATAATATAATGTATTTTAGTTAATTTTAGATGTCTATGAATATTTGATGCTCAATATTAACAATAGATTTCATTATTTTTCCATTTACGATCAACATCTTGAATTGATGGATCAAAATATAACTATATCAAGTTACTTAATCAAAAAAAAAATTATAATCAATTTTTTATTAAACTCAGGTTGTGCGTAGCACGGGTCACCCACTAGTGTAATATGAATATTAGAGATGGAAAATGGGTGGGCTGATTTAGGTTTGATTTTGTTCCTAACTCATAATTATGAATACGAATGTTGATTAAAAAAAAAATAGTAGCATGTTGAAGTGTGTGTGTGATATGAAGAAATGGGAAAGGCAAATTAGTTTAATGAGAGATACTGGAAGAAATATTCTTAAAAAACATGTTGAGATTGAGACATTATCTAGCCAGGGTGAAAAAAATGGAGATGCGGGGGATCGAACCCCGTGCCTCTCGCATGCAAAGCGAGCGCTCTACCATTTGAGCTACATCCCCGGTTGTTTGTTTGCTTTATCCAACAATTTAAATGCGCTACTTACAATTTTGTAGTCAGTAAAAAATAGAATATTTTAGGTGCTAAAAAAAGTTAATTATTGGCGTATAAACTATTTCTTATCAACCAAAATCAACAAATCAGACAAACAATTATTATATGATAGTGAATCACAAGCCATGTTGCAATTATTTACAGCTATTAGAAACTTTTGGAACAACCAAATTAACAAGATACAAAAAAAAAAAATGAAGCTAGCAAACAACACTGCACCATATGGTCATCATTTGGCATGTTTGAAATACAAGATCACAACAATAACAACGACCAGTACTCATCCGAGTTTATTCTGATTCAATTTTTTAAGGTATCAATTGTAAGTATTTATCTAATGGAGGGGGTTAAATGCAATTAACATTATCCTCAAGAGTGTAACTAATAAAGAGTCCATATATCAATTTCATGTGGTGCTTTTTCTTGATAATATTACGCAAGAATGTTTAAAAAGATAATATTGTTATTAATTATGTATATTATCATGAATTAGTAAAAACTAAGGCCACGTTTGTTTATGTTTTCAAATTCTATTTTTAATTTTTTAAATTACAAAATTCAAAATAAACTTAACACACCAAATTTTCATCTCAATTCCCCCTTTTTTCAACTCTACTTTCCCAATCTACTATATAACTATTGATTCATTACTTTTTTATTTTTTAATTCACATAATCATTATATACACCACTAACATTATTATATACATCATCCATCAACCAATCACTATTGATTTGACTTGTCTTACAACTTTCAACCTATTTTTAAAAACTTAAGAGCACTCACAATGGGGGCTTTTAGGGGGATTTTTAGCTACAATTGAGATTTTGGGGGGTTTTGGTGGGCTCCTTAGGGACTGTTCCTAAGCAGCCCCTCCAAAATACGCTGACTCGGCATTATTTTTAATTTTAATCCTTGTTTTTATTTAATTGTTATTTTATTGTTCTATATAAATCAATTTCAAAAAAAAATTATTATAATTTTATTAAAAATTATAGTTCTTATTTATATTTTTTATTAAAAATTTATATATAAATAAAGTGAATAAGAATTTTTTTATATCAATATTATTATTAAATAAAAAAGTATTTTTATTAATTTTTTTATTATTATCGTATTTTTAATATATCGTCTAAATAGCAGTAATAAATACTTAGATAATTATGTATTATTATTTAAATGAAAGTTGAATTTATATAAGTGTTTATTCAATACATTATTAGTTATACTTTACTAAACATGGAAATGAGGTTATAATTCATTTTTATTATAAAATTTATAATTTTTGTCTATACTTTTTTGTACTGAAATAACAATACCTATAATAAATTCTATTTATACTTTGAGAATAATAATAAAATTATATTAAATAAATAATTTTAATTAAACTAAGTTTACAATAATGTATACAAATATACTATATTTCTTATGATAATAATATTTTCATAGTTATTTATATATATTATTAAATTTAAAGTAATACATGGTGAAAGATGATGTGATATTGTGGGTCCAAAAGAAAGTATTTACCATTGTAAGTAAAAATTTATGGGACTTTTTATTTTGAAGGGAGATGACTTGGCATATAGAAAAATGTGAAAAGCCCAAGGATAAAGCTTACCATTGTGAGTGCTCTAAACAAACACCTACCATTCTTACACGAATTTCCGTAACACGCGATTTCCGAGAAAAAATTAGAATTTCATCTCAAAAACATAAACAAACAGAGCCTAAAATACTCTAGGACTAATAATTTTGAAAATGTGAAAAACATATGAAAGTTCTACAAATCCTATGAAATAAAATAAACTAGTAGAGTATCCATATTCCATGTAATTTGACCAAAAAGACAAGAATTACAATTGAATATAATAAAATCGTCCTCCTGTAACTCGATCAACCTATAAAGTCCACTGTAATACTATACTCAATGATCTGTGTTATTGTACAAAAAGTTAATACTATATGGGCTATCTTACAACACAATGCTGCAAAAAAGTTCCAACAAAATATCACCCACCCCCCCTTCAAAACACTAACAATAGAGCTAACAAAATAAAGCCCTCCACCACAAGGTCTTCAAGTGCTTCCAATGGAACTTTTCGACATAAGATACCTATGAATAAACATCCTTAAACCGTTGTTTCATTTGGTGGAACAAATACATTTCCATTAGGGATAGGACTACATCCACCTGTGGCATGTTTCTCCATTTCTTCACTCGGAAAAACTTCTAACTGCAAAGACGGGGCTATATTATTCACGTGCAACCAAGTTAGTTGCCAAAAGCTATCTCCTCCAACAGGGTCACTCGGCACAAGTATGCCACTATTCTTCATTACTAGCAGTGTGTTTTTTAGGAGCTCAGGTACTAATTCATGGATCTTTTCACTCCGTTTCCCTCTAAACCTCATTTTCATGTATTTTTCCAGACAACCAAGCACCCTTAACCAAAGCTGGCAAAATGATGTCGAATGAGACAAATCAAGCAATGACTGCAAAAATGTTTTCGACAAGAGTTTAAGGGACACGACAACTGTTCCTTCCATGCTTCGATATTCCTTTGGAGTATTTTGCTGCGTCATTTCTGGTAATTCATCGAGCAACGTGAATATCACTAAATCAAAACATTGTTGCCATAAATCAATTGGTATATAGATACCATCCACCCCAGTCAAGCATCTTTGTAACAGCATAATAGCATGATTTCTGATTTCCTCTCTCTGATCTAAACATACTTTTCTTATTCCCTGCACAAGCCTCATCCACATTTCAAGTATATCCTGAGACATCTTAGCTGCAGCCTCTTCGCCTGCAGCTTCCTTAGTCTGGTAAAACCACTTCACCAGACAAACAACTGAATCAGCCATCAAATCTAAGGATTTGGCCGATCGATCAACCTGACCAACTCGAGACTCAGCAAATTGCCTTGCAGCATTCACACAAAGCACGTAATTTGCAGGCGAGAGGTGGGCCCCATCGGACATGATATAAGATAGAGTCTCGAACCCTGCTTCAGATGCTTCCGGATGTCGAGCTGTGATAGAAAGTAAAGATATGATTGTTCGCCAACCCATATGAGATCTTATCTGCATTGCATTTGCTTTCACGAGATGCATCACTTCCTGTGTGATTTGTTCACAATAAGCATCAGCTACTCGAGCATCGAGTTTTAGTACTAGTTGCAGGGACTTGAGAAGTTCATCAGTGAGATTTTCCTTGTAAGGAAGCAACCGCTGGCATATACGAAGGAGTCCAAAAACAGCCTTTTCCACAAGAGTACAAGGCATCACATTAGATTGAACGATGTTCGCTATGTGCTCATAAACGTTTTGCCACAGAAGCATAATTCTGTCCCGGTTGTTTAAAGTGATTGCAATCAGCAACTCTAGACAAAAAACTGCTGTGTCTTCATCTTCTATAGAGTTATTTCCTTTGATAGGACGTCCAGCAGCCATAACAAGAGCTCGGACAAGCTGTGATAAAGATTCTGCTTGTAGAAACTTGCTCTCAGCAAAGATGCTATCAATGTCGCAATTTTGTATTGTCTGGAGAGAACGTTGACGGGCTGCCAGCTGTTCTTCTGAGGGTTGGGGTGCCGGTTCTTCTTCAAGAGATAAGAGTAGGCTAAAACGTCCCATAATCCCAGATGACTTCCTGGAAGGAGTATTTGTCAGCGCCTGCGATGCTGGTGAGTGAGTAGATGATGCTTTCACTAAATCATTATCGGTAGAGGACTCCAACTCATCAGTAGCATCGTTGGCAAGACGTGCAGGAAGAAGGCCTATCTTCTGCAAACTCAGGATGCAATCCAGTATGTTTCTCCAGCCAGTACGAATGTGGTCACCGTAATTGTTTGCAATGGTAAAAACTGCAACAGTAGCCATCTTAGCTTTTACGTCATCCCCGAAATAAAGAATTGATTTCTCATTGAAAGATGGATGCAACAAGGTTGTAAATTTGCAAAGAGATACAACCAAATCATCCACTACGTCACCCAAATTATACGAGGCGGAAAGTTTAGCGATGGCCAAATATCCATCAATGCATGACTGTAGAACATCTTCCTGCTCTGCATGATCAAACACCACAGATATAGCAGCAATTGCGGGACCAGACAAAATAGTGAACATGTCATAGTCAAGGTGAGATCCGGAATCACAGACAATAAATGGAGATGTCTGCTTTGCTTTGTGAGTTAGACCAATACAGTGGCTTCTTGTAAGAACAGTACCAGGACCACCTTGATCTGGAACCATACGAATTTCATTTTCACAGATAGAGTGATAAAGCTCAGACAATAAATCTCGAGGAAGATCATTTCCACCATTGATTTTCCGATTGTTCCGTATAAAATCTTCTTCACTCATCTTCTTTTTGACCTGCGCATTGTGTTGATCCGTGTTGAGCATTATTACAGAATACGACAACAGGAGGGCGGCATCTTTGTTCACCAAAATATCTGGTGATTGCTCAAAATAGCTCTCTGCAAATGTTTCAAGCACTCTCTGTATCTTCTGGGACTCTCCAGGCAACCTGAAAGTTTCCAAGAAAATGCGCAGAGCCGTGTCCAAGTTCATCTCCCGAAATTCAAATGTCCTAGCAAATTCATGAAGAACTTGTATACAAAATTCATCATGACTTCCTAAAAACTCCCCAATAAGATTTTTATCTAATCCTGCTGTATATCTAAAGAAGCATGCTACACTTCTGGCTTCCAGTTTCTCAGGCAACAAATGTAACCCTTGAAGAAATTCCAGACCCTTTTTCGGATCCCTGTTAAAGTGATCAACGCCAACCATTAGCTTTCTCTTTATATGCTTCATATTGTGAACAAATGGGACCCAGGAAAGAGGTTCACTGTAATCATCACATTTCACAGTCCAAAATGGCTTATATTCTTTGCGTTCTGAGGAGGCTTCCCCTGAATCTAATGAATCTTGGCCTATTCTTTCAGCCATACCCTGAACCAACGCAATAAGACCATCCAGAGCAAGAGTATTCATTGCAGATAAAGGGCTGTTCACCGGAAAGGCACTCCTGGATAACAGGTTTGCAAGGCTTTCAAACACATTGCTACAGGATATGTCACAATCATAATTTGCATACAATTCAGCTACAAACATAGGCTGCCTGCAGAAATCGATAAGAGCTTCCATGGCAACCTCTTGCTGTTGGTAAGAAGCTCCATGCTTACTTTGAGCAATCCTCAATAAAACACTGGAAATAAAAGCTTCAAGCTGTAGCTTTAGTTTAGTACAGAGATGATGATACAGATTGAGAACGATGCTACATACTGTTGAAAGAATTAGTGGACTCAATGACAAACCAAATTGCATCAGGTTGTAAAACAATTCCTCTTGTATCAGAGCCAATAATTTAGGATGATTCCCGAAAGAAGCCCCGCCTAATTCAATTGCAGAATTAATCAAACCCAGAGCAAATAAAGGAACATCTTCATGATATGCTATCGGACTAGCTCTGGGACCGATTTCTATGTTTTCCATTACATTTAGAAGAGAGCACAAGAAATGGAATATTTCCACCATTGATGGCACCCCATATCGTTCCATCATTAAAGAATCAGCACTTACGGTGCTATCTTTAACATGAGCAGTCTCAGTTTTATTTTCAGATTCTGCAGTAATGTGATCAAAGTTTTGTTTTTCTTCAAGATTTTGACTCTGTGCTGTCACATCACCCTGCAAAGGATATAGTGCTTCATGCATGAATAACCTAGCATAACTTATATGTAACACGTAAAGTTGTCATAAAAAAGGAAAAGGCCACTGAATTTTATTGAAATTAATCTTTTCTGATGACTACTGAATTTAACCTCAAATTATCATTCCTCGGATTAACATGAATGTTTTACGAAACAGAAGAGGCAGTACACAACTTAAAATGATCATCTTTATGAAAATAACTTTTCAACTTAACCTTATAGTTAAAACTTCATTGATGAAGATTGCTAATCTATTTGCAAAAGCCAAAAGGTCACAATGTCCCCATCAATCACCTGTAAATATCTACAGACTAGGGAAGACTATATTTCAGTTACTTTATCCAACACATCTATATTTTATCCACAGTGAAAACTTTTAAAGCAAATCAGAGTTTAAAGTTTATGGCTTGTCAAAATTTATCATGTTGCCGTTCTATAGCTGGTCAAATATGCTGCATAAAATGAGAAGTCGTTCCTTACCTTTATGTTAGGAGGAGACCTGTTTCCATGAGTCAATTCAGACTGTTTATCATCCAAGTCAGGGAGGTGTGCAAATATACACCTGACCAGTTCATGCATTGTGTGGCGGGATATTCTTTGCAGCAGTTCACTTTTAGAGCTTGCCTGATGAACTATGCGGAAGCAAGTATTCACTATGCTACATACATGATGATTGTTTAAACTAACTGATGCCTTATTTTTCATGCAAGCCAAAAGAACTTGAAGAATCTTCATCAGTACAACTTCTTCAGAGGCAGGATCAGTCACCTCGAAACGACAGCTTGTCACGGCATCAACAATTAGGTGCAAAGCATTATCTACATTCAGAGTTTCTGAATCAAGCATCTCAAGATTTAAGATTTTGTAAACAGATGACAAAGCGACACCAGTAATTGGAGCACCAGTTTCATCAGATTTAATGACTTCCAAAAAGGGCTGGAGGTAGAGAACTGGATCGATAGTATGCCAATGGTTTCTCCATGAAAAGATTTTCTTCCTGAGTTCCTTGAAGGAAATTATGAGAAAATGCTCTATCTGCTCATCATCAGAAGCATATTGAACTCCCCATCTCACATTTCTCCGCATCACAGCCAAAACTGCACCAATTTCTGAATTCAGCATACAGGCTAAGGCTCCACCAGAAGGCTTGACCAAACAATTGGGCTCAACCAACCCATTAATTTCATTCTGCTGAATTAGTAAACTCATAGTGATCTTGCTTCTAAATTCTCATAAACTTAAACGCATAGTACACTCACGAAGAAAACTCTCCAGCCGTTGCCCTTCACAATTTACCAAAGATCAGTATGATTGACTGAATGTGACTTTAGTGAGATGGAATATACAGATAGATAATTACCTAAGAAGACAGCAGAACCCAAACGATCCAGAATAAAACTATTTAATGTAACACTAAACAGACTAATGGCAGTTAAAAAACATAACATTGACCATCATGAAACTTTTCTGTTTTGTAAAAGATATCTCTAAACAATCACCACTGGCACCACAAGATCAGGGTTCACATGCTATTCTGAACAACCGTTAACATCATTTCAGCAAAAGCAACTACACAAGAACTGTTCCTATTAACTAAAGGATTTCGTTGATGGGAAACGGACAACAGATTCTTTTCTCTTTTTTCATTTTTTTTTTTTGGGAGAGGGGGATTGAAAGTTACCTAAAAATAGTTATTTGATCATGTTATTGCACTTTAACACTACATTATTTTCTTTGCATATTATTAATTTTTCAATTCAAATCAAGGCAATAGGAGTCATACATCGAAACTAAGATTCCGATCAGTAAGTTTGTGGGATTGACAGCCTATAGTTTCCTAAAAAGCAATCATCATTCTCAAGTAGAGTAAACTGATGATCCTTTTTGTGTGATTCCACCAGTCGGTAAAAGCAAAGATATAAGTATACATGCAATCTGCTTAATCATTTTTAAATTCAAAATACAATTCAACGAAAAAATTCCCCAAATCATACTACCACACCTAGCTACATTTGACTCCACCATATATCAAACCTGAAGACCAAATTACCTAGATCTAAATCAATGGCAGCAGAATCCAACACTCAAATAAATCCAAAGCAAGATCCATCCTAACCCCTTTAAACAAATTAAAAAGCAAAAAATCACATCAAACGATTGGAGGTGAAAGACAACAATCAAACGTCACCTAGAAGTCAATAATGAAATGCGAATCGAGAAAAACCTGAGGGAAATGTATTACCAAACCTACCGGTTGTTTGAGATCAGAGCAACGATTACGGAAAGATGTGTCTGATTCGTCTTCTTTTCTCCGCAGGATCGTCGCTTACTGCCTGCCTGCGGTGACAGAGGGGACAGTTTTGGCAATTTTTGTATAATTTAAACACGCGATTCATGGAGGAGAGCCTTGGGATTTGAACAAACCACGTTTTTGCTTTTGCTGCAAGTGCGTTTTCTGGAGGAACGGAATTGTTTCTTTAATAGATTCCTATGTGCTTCATGGTTGGCCGAATGCCTAAGCTATCCTCATTCCTCAGGGCTATGCAATTATTCTCTTTTATTAGACTATGAAATTGACTTAGTACTAATTTTGCTTGCATGAAATGGAAGTAGAGTTTACGTATCATAGGGAGTGCTTAGTAGGATAATTTTCTTTTGTGATAATATGCAGCATACTCGAAATCTGTCTAACTCATAATTTTTAATACCCCAACTTGAACATCACTCAAATCCGTTCCGAATTTGGGGATACACTAAAAATACAATTATTCATACTTAAATATAAATTTATCCACAATAATTATAAATTTAAATAAATAAAGTCATTTCTAAATTTTAAATAAACCATCAATCCATGGAAGCACAGGCAGAAATTGAAGGTAAATTACATTTTAAACTCAACTTATTTTTTATTACGCTCTACTTTATCTAATGATCTAATAGTATAATTCAGAGCTCTACAACATCAAAAGTTTAAAACTATCAGTAAATATGACATGAAATTTAATATATGAATAAATCTATGCAACTGAATTAAAAGAAAACATTAAAGGTAGGCTAATTAAAGGAATATAATATAATCCAAACACACTAAATTAAAATAGTAAAAATTATAATGACTCAAATTAACACATTATGGATCATCACATCCTTTACTCCTTAAAAGAATTAGCGAATTTTCTGAGAGTTTTAGTTCTTTATATGTATCTGCTTATTTTTTTAATAATTCTTCTAATTATACACATGATGATTTTTTTACCATCGATGATGACCTTCAAATTGGTTGATAAAGTACGACATGAAAATTCTTCAGTTGTTGAGTGGCAGTAAAGAGGGGGCGTGATATGCTCCATTTAACTATTATCTCTTTTATTTTTGAACTTTTTAAAACAAAAAAATATTGTTTTGTTCTTTTTTTGTATTTTATTTTTGGCCCCAATTCTTTTTTTAAAATTTTCCGTTTAGTCCATAAATCCTAGTTTGGCCTGTAGTGCACGATGCAACTGTATTTTCTTTATTATTCAATCCATATTATATTCGAAAATTTGGACAATATATTAAGAAATTCACATTAAATAGAAACGCTGCATCGAGCATAAATCCATAAGCTTATGGTTCCATTAACATGAATAAAATAATTGAATAGGATCCTCTACTCCAAAATTATGTTTCATCTTCTATTCCATCCGTTAGATTTTTGACATGTGTAAAATTATTCTAGTCTTACTAATACTTGTTTGGTTTAGTATAATTAAGATTTGTCAAAAAAAGGTTTATTAGCATAAGAATCTAAAAAAATCATGATGAGAAAGGAAATGTGAAATATAATAGGGATTAATTCCTTAACTTTAGTTTATTTTCCATATTTCACATTTTCCACCAATGTTTAACTTTTTAAGCGAAACAACAATTCCACCCGATTTTATTCTTCATCTTTTAATGAAATTCTAAATTTCTTATTTTCTATCAAACTATCTCACCATGATTTTTGTCTCTATCAAACAACAATTATCTTTTCCCGTTTCCAAAATTCTAACAACGTTTTGATTTTTTCACATGATTAAATTTTTATTTCCAAATTGAATTTTAAATTTTTATAAATTTTCTATATATAAATTTAATACAAAATTTAATTTTTATTAGTTTGAGTTATTAATTTGAGTCTATTCTTTGTCCATTTAATTAAATCATCTTTCATGAAAGAAATGAGCTTGAAATTGACTTGATGAAATCGTTTATTGCAAAATGAACTTATCTTGACTGTGTTACGCTTGAAACGTTTAACATAATAAAAATTATTAATTTGAGTTTATACAAATTTGAATTTTAACTCCACCCATAAAAAGATTTTCCATAATTATATTATTAGTTTTCCCTAGTTATCTATTTTCCATTTTTATAAAGTAGACATATAGAGACAACTGATATAAACCAAACAAGTTTTAATGTGTTTTACACATATCAAAAATCTAACGAATGGAGTAGAAGATGAAGCATAACTTTGGAGTAGAGGATCCTATTCGAGAATATAATCACTTTTAAGTTATCAATCATTTTGAAAACTTAGTTAATATTGGACGATTTATTAGTTTTTTTCTCAAGAAATTAACTCATTGGGTGCTATAATTTATTGGATATTATATCATGCAAACCTTACTACTTTAAATTAATATACAAGATGAAGTAATGTTTCTAAATAAAAGATTAGCTAATTTTAGTTTGTATTTCGAAGCAGTAAAATTACCAAAATAGCCTCTAACAAGGTTGTAATTGTCCCCTGATATAATAAACTTATGTTTATATTTTCAGATGTTTTTACTAAGTTACAAAAAGTCTTTATCCATGAATATAATTGATGATTCCTATGTCTTTGTCCTTAAATAAACATAGATCGTTTACAAGCTAATAGTCTCATTCTCATTTGTGTATGTTCTTTAATGATGTAATATGAATAAGAAAATCAAGTAAGATGGATTAGCAAGCATCTCGCCGTAAATTTTGCATTTTAAAAATCAAATTTATTTCAGTACTGCCATCAGCCATATGAAGAAGAAACAAGAAATTTCACTCTTTGGCCAAGTCAAAGTATATGTTTAATATATGTTATCTGACATGACCCATTATTTTATGTGAGAATTTTTTTAAATTGGACTCAATTTTGTGATAATAGTTAGTGAACCAGTTATTTATATTAGAGTATATATATTGTAAAAGATCTATATATTGCACCTAGATAGATTTATAGATAGCCTTTCTTGTTATTATTTTTCTTCCGATATATATTCGTATATTGCTTTGTAATTTATTCAATTGAGAATTAAGATAACACGAATTCATATTCTTACGTGCTATAAATTCTAGCAATTTACATGGTATTGGATTTGTCTCTTATTTTTGTGACATGTTCATTTTTTTTTTTCATAATAGTTATAATTCAGTCTAAATAATGGAGGTTTCTATTATCATGTCTGATTAGAGTTACTAAAATGATAACCCAATCCAATTTTTTTTTAATAAACCAAATAAAATATCTACTTCACAGACTTCATAAAGTACATAAATTAAATAATCCTCACTTGAAAACCCATGGAGAAATTCCATATGTCTAAAACAAGCCGAAAAACATAAGCGACAAAAGAATATAAACAATCACAAGGAGACCATTTCAACTCTAAATTCCATTTGACAGGATCTCCTGTTTCATGATATAAAACCTAACCTAAACCCATTCCCCACATCAACTAATACATCTCCATAAATAAAACCACTAATCCCAATCATCACTAATTAACCATTATTAATCCTTAATCCCAAAAAACCAGGAAATAAAACAATGGCAAGGAAAAGAAAGGTCAACGAGCGAAATGGGATTGATCATCATCATTCAAAGCTCAACTCCGGCGAAGCAAACAACCCCGCCGCCTGGGACGAGATGGTGAAGGAGGCGGCGCTAGGCGGCTCGAGACGAGCGCGCAAGCGGTTCGTCGGGGTTCGACAGCGGCCGTCAGGGCGGTGGGTGGCGGAGATAAAAGACACCATACAAAAGATAAGAGTGTGGTTAGGCACATTCGACACGGCTGAAGAAGCCGCCAGGGCTTACGACGAGGCGGCATGTTTGCTCCGGGGAGCTAACACCAGAACTAACTTCTGGCCAAATTCATCAACCTCAAATTCCACTCCAGCTTTACCCTCGAAAATCACGAATATTCTTCTTAGCAGGCTTAGAGCTAGAAATAATGGCAATTCAGCTGCTAATTTGATCAATTCGGCTCCATCTGTTGATCAGAAACATGGAACTATTGAGTACACAGATGAAGCGCCTGAGTTTTTGGGATCTCAGTTCACTGATTTTCTCAACGATACTGACGAGGGTTTCGTGATGGAAAACGAAGGCAACTGCGCGTTTGAATCATCTGTAACGCAAGCTGACAGTTATAGTAACAATAACTGTCAAACCAGTGAAAATAATTCTGCAGAAAATTTCCAGGTTGAAATGGAAATGGCAAACGAGATTGATCAGGAGGATTATATTAATACAACTGGCCTGGAATCAGTGGATTTTCATTTTGTGGATGAAATTGGGTCGATGATTCAGTATTCGCCTTTCGAAATCACTGAGGAGATTGCGAGACCGATGCATGAAGAAGATGAGGAGCCATTGATGCTGAGTGAAGCAATGAAGAGGATGAGTTACGAGAGGAAATATTCGGCTTGTTTGTATGCGTTTAATGGGGTTTCTGAGTGTTTGAAGATGAAGCTTGGGAATAATACGGGGAATTTTGACAGGTCTGAGCAGGTAAACAGGCTTAAAAATGCATGTAAATTGAATCAAGAAGAGAAGATGATGAACAATATTGGTGAAAAAGAGAATAAAAATGATGATGATAATAATAATAATAATAATAATAATAATAATGATGATGATGATGACAATGAGGATGAGAATTTGGGAGAATTGTTGCTATGGAGTTCGATTGATCTTCCACCTATATGCTTTGTTAACTAATTGGTTGACCATATTTATGGATATGTGATCTTGTTCATCATGGTTTCTTAATTCTTAACAATATAGGTTCTAATTTTTCTCTTTTTGTGACTTTTGGCACCCGAAAAGATATTGCGGATTATGGTCAAAAAATTCTAGCTCAAATCTGATTTGATTGAACAAGTATGTCGTTCACAAGACTAGGAATCAATCATATGATCAAAGTAGGTTTGAGTTAGATTTCTTAGGAGGAGGCTCAATGGAAGATATGTTGGTAAGTTAGATTGTTTCTAGCGATTCTTTAAAGGCGACGAATAATTTAAGTGTTTGTTGATATGAAACAATTAATAAGAGATAAAGAGAATGAATTTGAATAATGAGTGTCAATTCTTTTCAGTTTTAATTTTATCTTTTTTTGTTTAAAAAAAGGAATTTAGGGAGTTTCATATTTTTTTCATCTTTTTGATGGAAATTACTATTTTTGACTTAGAAGTGTTAAGTAATAATATTGAAGTGTTAATTAAATATACATAATGAGTGGTAATTAAATTTTATTTTATTATTATAATAAATTGAGATAAACTCAAACACCTCTAATAAATGGGAGAGGGGTTGTTCACTTTGTCTCTCAATGTATGAAAACGTACATTTGATATTTTCACTGTGTGATAATTGTTGCACTTAAACCGCTTTAGCTGAATTTGGCTAAATCTCATGGAATGTTCCGTCGTAAATTTGATTTGTAGATACTTTAATGTATATGTACTTCGTCATCAAATATTTGCACTTAACCCTCGATCATACGCTTTACTATTAAATTACTATTTTGACAACATAAAATTGAATGTTTTCACTAATATTTTAGCGTGTGACTTCTATTCATACCATATATGAACATTTAAATCAGTCCGAATCTTTTTGTTAATGTAATTATTTTACATACATGCATGCAGTAGCTAATTTAACATATATGAACTTCAAAAACATAACTATAAAAATAATTTATAATTATAAGATGAGTTGAGTTGATTGAGTAAAATCTCAATATATAAATCTGAAAATTAGTACATAATGGTATTTTTACGGAAAATATTTATTTTTGTTCAATTAAAATAAGGGTTCCATGCTAATGTGAATATTAAAAAGTTATAGGATCTCAAAATACCAACAAATCTCTTATTGTATATTCCTTTAGATTTCGCATCATATGGCCCTTTTGCTATATCTTTATTTAAATAACATGGTCCTATTAAACTTAACTTGTTAATATTGTTTTTGGGTTATAGCTTCAAGTTCATGTTTATAATTGGCCCAATAACAGCCTGTTATTGGCCCAATACTTCAATTCCTTTTTCTTTCTTTTTTCAACCACGAATTTAGTTTTATCACATAAAAATAAAAGTGTTATTAACCACGAATTTAGTTTCATCGCATAAAAATGAAATTATTATCTCATTTTTATGCGATGAAACGATTTCATTTTTATGCGATGAAACTAAATTCGTGGTTGGAAAATAAAAAAGAATTGAAGTATTGAGAAAATAAAATCCAATTATTCATGTGATTGTCTAAATTTGGTTCTATATATTTTAAACTTCCAACCAAAGAAACACAATTTTTAAAATAAGACAAGATTGGTTTGCTAGTATATTTGTAATGGAGAAATGTACATTTGTAGTATGATTTCCTTTGTATTAGTAAAATATTAAAGTAATCCATTACTTGAAAAAAAAATAGATTAAAAAGGAAAAATTAAAGACTGAAGTTATGATAATAAAAGTAGTTCCATTTAAAGTTTTAAAAAAATATTGCGCGTGATCCATGGCAAGAAATGTCTGGAATATAGTTAATTCACAATCATGAGACATGAATTTCAACTTTGAACAGTGAAAAGGAATCTGCAAGCTGACAACAACTTATGAACAAAATATTGCAATCCCTAGAAACCAAAATGCCAATACTCACCCATCACTCTAATAAAATCGATCTGTTATTTAGCAACAAGGATTATTTTACAAAAAATCTACAAAATTTGGCTTGATTGAACTCGATTTTGTGTTAATATTAATAACTGACTGCGAAAATGAATCTGCAAATTGAACCCGATAAACCAAGATACAAATGCTAAACAGTCAATTCGTTCAATATTTGTTGTATTGCAACATAAGCTATTTTACCAAAACGTTACACTATCTAATAATCAACAAAATCAACTCTATTGAACTCAATCTATTATATAATTTATTGTTTAATTTTTATTATACAATTTATCGATTTAACTTTGGGTGCCTGACATCTATCTAATCATAGTTGTACAGTATAGTCCTAAAGTTTAATTATTAGGATCCAAAAATAATTTATCATTTAGTTTTAAATTTTTTATTTTATTAACCACAGAAATCCCATTGTGTCCTACATTCGGTTAATCATCAAATAAAACCTAATCCGATAGCATGAGCATCTACTATTGTACAAAATCTAAATGGACTGTAAACTCAGTGGAAAAACAATATTTTCACTATTTATTATTTATTATGTCCTCTCTTTTTGCAGCAAGAAAATGTAAAAGGATAAAAGAGCAATAAAGAGATCAAATGGCCCATAAGAAGTTAAAATATTCATAATACATCTACTATATTTATTCTCAAGTTAGGATTATATGCACCAATCACAAGTTAAATATCTCCCACTTTATAAATCGAACTTTTCATACACCATGCTAGTTTTATATGATTTAAAATAATATCCCAGTGGACAGTTTTTAAACAAAGTTATGGGCATGGCACGAGACATTATTAGTCATTGACTCATTGGGTTGCACTGCCATAAATATGCCAACTCTTGTCCAATTAAATTTAATCAAAGTGCTTGGTTTATTGAAATCCAAAAATCTACAATTATGAGGTTTGCCAAAATTTTCATAAAAAAATCAAAGTCATCAAATTTTGTATTATTAAAATTTTGTAATAGTTATTGCGGGCTTTGTATTATAATTGTTCATGAATCGGAATTATACTTTTCTCTCGCCAAAATAAAAAAATGAAATTATTTGTGATTGTTAAAAGATAGATGAAATCATATTTCTTTATTGAAGATAAAAGTGAAGAAAAATTCAATTAATGTACAATAAGGGTTCATAAGCCCTTTATATAGAAAAACAGAAGAAGAAAGCGTAAACACGCTTATACCCTAACAACCATAACTGCCGCCAAACTTGATTTTAACTGAATAACCGAAAATACAAAATCTAACACTCCCCCTCAAGTTTGGCCTTTAAAAATATCAAACAATCCAAACTTAGACATCAGATATTTATGTTGATCCTTCGATAATCCTTTTGTTAGTAGATCGGTGGGCTGTTCCTTGGACTGAATGTATCTCGTTGTAATAACACCTTGTTGAATCAAATCTCTTATCATATGACAATCCACTTCAATGTGTTTTGTCCTTTCATGAAATACGGGATTATTCGCAATACTCATCGCACTCTTACTATCGCTTATAATCTGCGAAGGTCCATCGATTTTTATCCTTAGGTCTTTAAGTATTCTGAGAATCCATATTACTTCACAAGAAGCATTTGCTATGGATCTATATTCTGCTTCACACGACGACCTTGAAATGGTTTGTTGTTTCTTCGTTTTCCAAGAGATCAATGAACTTCCAATCTGTACAAGAAAGCCTGACAGCGATTTCCTTGTCATCAAGCATGATGCCCAATCTGCATCGCAATGTGTGATTAATTCAAGCTTACTTGCTGCTGGCATGAATATTCCGACACCAGCAGTCCCTTTCAAATATCGTAGCACTCTATAGGCAGCTTCCATATGTGACACCTTGGGGTTGTGCATGAATTGAGATAGTAAATGCACAGAGTAGCTTATATCCGGTCTAGTCATCCCTAAGTAAATAAGTTTCCCAATTAACCTTTGGTATTCACCAACATTTTCTAAAGGTAGGTCATCAGCAGATTCATGAATACCTTGATCATATTCCACACTGGTCAACTTCAGATTTTGTTCAATAGGGGTTTCAGCTGGTTTGCAGGCTGTTAATCCAACTTCTTGCAGCAAATCCAAAACATACTTTCTTTGATGCATGCATATTCCATCTTTGTTCCTTGCTATTTCTATCCCAAGAAAGAATTTCAGGTCTCCAAGGTCCTTAATAGAAAAATTGTCATGCAAATATTTCTTCAACTCCTTGATCATGTCCATGCTATTCCCTGTAATAATTATATCATCTACATACAATAAAAGAATCACAATGTTAGAATTATGATGCTTAATGAAAAGAGAATAGTCATGTTTGGATTGGCTATAACCAGCCTTAAGAAGAGAATCAGTAAACTTAGCATTCCATTGTCTGGATGCTTGTTTTAAACCATATAAACTCTTGTGCAATCTGCACACTTTTGTACCAGGCTCCCCCTGATTGAAAAACCCCTCTGGAATGTTCATGTAGACTTCTTCAGACAAGTCACCTTGAAGGAATGCATTTGCCACATCAAGTTGATACAATGGCCATGAGTGTATAGAGGCTAAGGCAAGCACTATTCTGACAGTCACAATTTTAACTACTGGACTAAATGTTTCATGGTAGTCTAATCATTCCTTTTGAGTGTAGCCCTTGGCTACTAATCTTGCTTTGAACCTCTCTATTGTTCCATTTGATTTCAATTTAACCTTATAAACTCATTTACAACCTATGGGTTTTTTACCATAGGGAAGATCAACCACAGTCCAAGTCTTGTTTGCAATCAAAGCAGACATTTCATCATTCATAGCTTTCCTCCATCTGTGATCCTTAACTGCTTCAGAGAAGGTTTGTGGTTCTTGCACATTGGCTAGAGAACAAATAAAATTTTGATACATAGGAGAAAGATGAGAATAACAAACATATGAAGACAAAGGATATGTCACAGAACTGGACTGTGTATCTGTGCTTAAACAGGTATAATCCTTGGCCCAAACAGGAGGATGAGTGACTCTCTTTGATCTTCTGATTTGTATGAGATCATCTTCTGAACCAGTGACATGTTCAGGTTCATTAGGTGAATGTGAACTGTGGCAATCAGTATTTTCTTGTGTAGATGTCTGAGGGTCAGAAGCAGGCATAGGTGCAGTTTGATAGGGAAGAACCAAATCATCATAGAAACTTTGGGTCTCAGGTATCAAATAAGAATCATTAGAGACAGAAGTAACAATGCTAAAAGGAAAGATAGTTTCATGGAATATAACATCTCTTGAGATCAAAATATCATTGGTGTTCATATCAAGTAATTTATATCCCTTTTGTGTAGAACAATATCCTATCAGAATACACACTTTGGACTTGACACTGAACTTGTCCATATTAGGCAATATTTTGGCATAGCAAAGGCAACCAAACACCCTTAGGTGATCAATATTAGGAATCCTATTGAAAATAATCTCATAAGGTGTTTTTCCTTTTAACAGAAAGGAGGGGGTTCTATTGATTAAATATATGGCAGTTTGTATACAATCACCCCAAAATTGGATAGGAGTGTGGGATTGAAACATAAGGGCCCTAGCAACATCAAGGATATGCCTATGTTTTCTTTCAACAAGGCCATTCTGTTGAGGTGTGTAAGGTATGGAATTTTGATGAATGACACCTTGAGATTGAAAGAATGAGGTACAACTATTGCTAAAAAAATCCCAGGCCCTATCTGTCCTAACCATCCTGATTTTGGTGTCAAACTGAGTGTGAACATAGTTGAAAAAACTTTGAATTAAAGGCAGCACATCAGATTTGTTTTTCATGAGAAATCCCCAAGTTCCTCTAGAGTAATCATCTACTATAGTGAGGAAATATCTTTCATTGGAGTATGTAGGGGTTTTGTATGGTCCCCAAATATCCATATGTATGAGCTCAAAAGGTCTTTGACAAGTGTGGTGACTGGTAGGAAATTTAGTTCTGCTGTGCTTGGCCATGGGGCAAGTAGGGCATATAGGACCATTTATAGTCATAGATTCACCTATTTTAGGTAAAAGCTTAAGTCTAGGATAAGAAATATGCCCCATTCTCAGGTGCCACAAATGTGTTTTAGCAGAAGTAAAGCAGGTAATGGGAGCAGTGTAAGAAGTAAGATGTCTTTCATTAGAATCTGAATCAGAAGGTACATTGTCTTTATTACAGTAATGATCAACTTTTGAAGATAAAATTCTGTCATTGCTAAACATGGAATTAGACAAATCTTTGAGATTTGAGTAGTCATGTGGAGAGTGTAAAAAATAAAGGCCATTCCTAACTTTACCAATCCCTTTTATCTTGCCATTCCACAGGCCCTGAAAGATACAAAAAAGAGGATAAAAGGTGACAAAGCAATGGTTATCTTGTGTTAGTTTAGCTACAGACAGAAGATTATATTGAAATTGTGGCACATATAAAACATTCTGTAAAATCATGCCATTAGATAGCTTAATATTGCCTATCTTTGTGACTTGAGTGATAGTGCCAGTAGGTAATTTAACTGAAGTATAAGCAGTAGTGTCATGCATGGTGTCATTATAGAGAGTGATATCATAGGTCATGTGGTGATTAGCACCACTGTCTAAAATCCAACTATCATTGTGAATGGTAGTAGACAAGGCATAGGTTTCAGGGATACCAATTTGAGGTCCAGTGATAGAAGCATTGCTGTTGGCAACAGTAGTATTTGCAATATGTGAACCATTAGAAGGAAGGGCTCCATTGGAGTGGTCTGATCCAATCATCTGCAACAGTTGTTGGTACTGTTGTGGTGTGAAAAATGAAGGCTGGCCAATGTTGGAGGATTGGAAAGTAGGGTTATTCTGTTGAATCGGTTGCCCAATGGGGTTAGAAGGGCCATTTGAGGACTGATTATTTGAGGGCTGATTGTTTATCTGCTCGGCCTGATTTGAGTTGTAAGATCGTCCTCGTCCTCGGTTGTATCCATTTCTTCCTCGTCCTCGCCCCCTAGAGGGTGGGTAGCCAATGATTTTGAAACACTTATCTTTTGTGTGCCCAGGAATCCCACAATGCTCGCAGATGGGTTTCTTGTCATCTTGAGTAGATGAGTAGAAACTAATAGGATCAGACGAATTGTTACTAATAGGATTTTGGATTGCGCGCTGTGATTCTTCATTGCAAGCCATAGAATAGGCTTGTTTGTGAGATGGTACAGGAACCATGATCAGGATTTGAGAGCGCAAAGCAGCGTATGAATCGTTCAGCCCCATCAAGAATTGTAACAGTTTATGTTCTTGAATGAATTCAGAATACTTCGTTGAGGCACTGCATTGACATGTGGGTAAATTCACCAAAGAGTCATACTCTTCCCACATGTGCCGTAATTTCGAATAATAATTCGTGATGGTGGAAGCACCTTGAGTATGTGAATTGATTTCACGGAATAGCGCAAAGATTCTTGCCCTATTTGTCTTACTGAATTGTTCTTCCAAGTCTCTCCATGCATCGGCTACAGTATCGCAATAAACTAGACCATTGTATATCTCTCGACTTACACATTTGAGGATCCAAGAAAGCACCAAGGAGTTACATTTTTCCCATTGCATAAGCGACGGTGAAGTGGGTTCTGGTTTTTGACATTGGCCTGTGATAAACCCTATCTTGCTTTTGGAGTTAAGGGCAATGCGCATGGCTTTGCACCAGATGCTATAATTTTCCGAACCCTTTAACTCATGCGGTACCAGATGTAAACTTGGTGTATCGGATGGGTGAACGTATAATGGATCATTGATGTCGAGTGCGGTGGATGAGGGTCCAAGATTGGTGGTGGATGAAGGGGTAGTATCAGCTGATGACATAGCGCCGAAGAACAATTGCAGATGAATGGAAGAATGCAGATAACTGCATGAAATATCTGCAGATTTGCAGAAGAGAACTTGAATCTGGATATGAAGGTTTGAAGATGAAAGGAATCTTCAAGAAGAATTCAAGGCTCTAGATACCATGTTAAAAGATAGATGAAATCATATTTCTTTATTGAAGATAAAAGTGAAGAAAAATTCAATTAATGTACAATAAGGGTTCATAAGCCCTTTATATAGAAAAACAGAAGAAGAAAGCGTAAACACGCTTATACCCTAACAACCATAACTGCCGCCAAACTTGATTTTAACTGAATAACCGAAAATACAAAATCTAACAGTGATTTTTATAATTATTTGACCCTAAGTTGAGTATGTGGGGCAATATATAAATTGTAAAAGTAAAAAAATCTACATCTGAAGGTCATAATAAGAATTTGTTGACAACATAAAACCCCAAAATATTATTGCTGAGAGTTATATATATAATTACAAAACTTGATGATTAATGTAAACCTAATTAAACTAAGATTAATAATACATAAAAGAAACTTGAACTTGGTGCCTTGGTATAGATTCAATTTTTTTGAAAAAAATGCTTATTTGACTTTACTGTCCACTATTAACAATATATGTCATATGCTGATTTACCTATCTGATCTGATTTGCATACTATTATATAGAACCAAAGTTTACTCAATACATGGACAACAACCTTAGTAGGTTGATCGAGTAGCTAAATCTTATGACATTATTCACGAGTTAGATTTCTGTGAAGAAATGCCCATTTGGCATCCTACTGTGAGTCTGTCGGTTATTGCCCTCATGAGCAACTAGACTGATTGAAATCTATGTGGTTTGCAGGCTATTACATAAGAGCGAGATTAACCAATGTGCGCTCTAACGACTATAGAATTCTCTCACCATAAAAAAAACACACTTTAAAAATACTAATTAATTTTTTTTAACGTCATAAAAAATAATTTATGTGATAAGTTGACATTGAAAATCTATGCTATTGATTCTTCAACTTGTACCATTATTAAATGATGATGATGCTATAGCCTATAATAAACTTTGTATGTAATAGACTTCTACATATCAAAATAATAGAAATATATATAGTATAGAATTTTTTGGGATTGCACTTGCACGTTAATTGAGTAATTAGTGAAGCAACTTAATTCATCACATGGGGTAGTTATTAAATTGTTGGCTAATTAGGGTCACATATGACATTAATGTGAGCCTTTAAAGTGTTGCTTGTCCATCACATGATCTGTTCTCCTTTGAAAATTCCTAGAAATTCCATATTTTTATATTATTATTATTATTTTTGGATAAAATATATGTTTTATATATTTTACTTTTTGAAAAAACAAAAACATAAATAAAGACTTATGGAAACAAGGTATATGAAGAAGTCATTGTACTTCATGGGTTAAATCAAAGAGTTTTGACTCAAAACAATTGACCAAGTAAACCTTTAGAAATTTCCAATCAAATTCTTATAAAATTACCCCCAAGTGATATTCTTTTCTTTGAGTACATTAATGTTTGATTTGTAATTAATTATTCTATTTTTTTTATGAAAATATGACAACTTTAAAATATGAAATAACTTACTTACCATATCATTTTATTGAATTTTGTCGTATCCTATTCAAAATGCAATTTTCTATCTCAAAGACTCAAACCTAAAAAAAACTGATTTTATCGAGTACGAGTATCTTTCTTTTCCAATTAAATTAATAGACGAGCGAATTTCATGCCAAGTTGTTAGCTTGACTTAAACTATATTTCATAGAGTTAATATGCTAAACGAATCTTTTTTCTCACAATTAAAATAAATGACAGGGAATTATGTCAATTGACAATTTTTTCCTAAAACCGAAAATAAAATCTTTTTGGTTGATATATATACTGATTCATCAAGGGAAAAAATTAAACATTTATGTAGAAATACTATATTAAATCACGAATTATCCATTTCATATTCTTATAATTACAGAACACTTAAAAAATATGATTGAAATTACATGTAACCCATTTTACAAAATAACAATATCTAATTAAATCATTATATTTTGTTACTTATATTGAAATAATAAATCTCATCGCGTTTTAAAGTTGAACTAAATATACGAAGTGTAATTACTAATTAATAAACACCAAGAACATAATTACACATAGGACTGTAATTAATCCTAATATCTATCCACACCTGTCATAATGGCGAGAAAAAAGTGGCGGAACAGACTAATTAAAGAGAGCAAAGTACGTTCGTCTGTATCTATCGCCATTGATACAGAAAATCCCAAGTAATAAAAGCTCAAGAAAAAGGAAACATCAGGAAAAAAAAAATCAGAATTGAAGAGAAGAAGAAACGGGTCTGGAAGTGCATATCGGATCCCACACAATCGGACCCACTTCTCGATTGCCCCACAAAAGCCCTTTCTCAAGGTCCTTTTCTCTGTTCATGCATAGATACAAACACGTTTGTATGTATATGTATGTTTGTGCAATATATTTTGCTTTTTTTATGACTGTTTATTATTATGATTGGGTGGTTTGTTGATGTCTTTCATTTGTTCAGTTGCATTCCAAGAATTTCTTGTGAGATGGTCCTTTTTTTAAATTTTTTTTTTGATGTTTTTCATGATGATATTAAATTAGTGTGAATATGCTTCATCATAGGGTAATTTACAGCTTTTGAATCGGTTTTAGTATTTTTCTGTAGGGGATATTGCTTGATTATATTTTTATTCTGTTTATTGTCTCAACTCTCAAATGAGATGTGGATTTGTCTTCACATTTTAATCTATTTGTATATGTAATTCTTTGTGCTTTATATGTTCTTGATAATGACCTTAGTCTGTTGTGTTTGTATGTGGTGCTTTGAACCAGAGGCATACCCCATTATTTGTCCTGAACCTTTTATCTTCGTGATCCGTCTTGTATTGCTCATTTGATGGGGACCCATATGGATCATCTTCTTCTTTTCTATAATTCCATATCTTTTTCCAATCCATTTTATATTTGAAAGTGAACATTCCATTGTCATATTTATTAGCACTTTCAGAACATATTTGAAAAGGCATATGAAAAGGTTGGGTGCATCATGATCCCTGAATATGTTGTTTCCACTTTTACTTTTTTCACTTTTGTTTTTATGTTATCACAAGAGCTGTTGAATTCTCTCTCTCTCTCTGAGTGTGCTTCTAACAATTTGTCCTTTGAACTTGTTTTAGTTTCAAGTTATTGATTTCAATATTTGTTCTGATTTGAATATTTTTCGCTCTCTCTCGACAGGTCCTAAGGAAAAGAGGAGAACCCAATTTATGAATTTTGATCTGAAAAGGTTTCTGGCTGGATACATTTTTATCTAACCATTAGAGAAGGGGACCTTACCAGTTGCAGTCACACTGCAGTATGCTTAAAGAGCAGGCTAAGTACTAAGGTATCCCATTGTTTTGCCAAAATGTCAGCATATATTTAATACCTAAGAGCTAGAAAAGATTAAGAATGGGACTAGAAAATGTCAAAAGATTCCTCATTTTTTAGACGAATTGGTATATTATAATTATTCGCGCTACATATGTCCGTTAAAGTGTGTCCTGCAACTATTAGTGAAGTCTTATATGTTGTTGCAGATATTTAGAAACTGAGTTTCAGTAATGGGTGCTTGTGTATCATCACCAGCTATAGCAAGTAAACCGTCAAAAGCCCTTAGAGTGAGAAGGAAGTGTCGTGGACGGTTCAGGAAGCACCGTCAGATTTCAGCTAAAGATGGAAACAGAAAAAGAAACAGTGATGGTGGAGCTCGAGTATCAGATTTCGCTGTTAGTGAGTTTTACCACACGACTACCACTTGCAGAAGATCTGAGCCGTCCAATTCAACATTCCATCTCACACAGTTGCAATTGCACCATAGCCAAATCGATGCTAATGGTATATATTTGTTTAGCCACATGAAAAATAACCATTGTAATGGCTTAAAAATGATGTGGGTTTGCACTTGTAGGAATTTGCCAAGAAGAATCGTATTTTGACACACTCAGCATACTTGAATCGGACTCAGATGATGAGTATAGTAGTGTTCATGGAGGTAAAGAACATTGAATAGCTTTCATCTTTTTAATTCATTTTTAGAGCAAGTGTAAGTCCTTACTATGAATAATATCTGACAATAAATAATGGTTAAACAGAACTGATATTGAGTAAAGATGGAGTAAAAGATCCTACATCAACGAATATCCAAGGAAAAGAACATGCAGGTTTACCGAAGAGTGATGAGTCTTGTATCAAGAGGAAGAAAAACTTAGAGCGGGCCCACGTAAGTTTCAACAGAGTGAAAGATGATAGAAACGAGCACGAGGATAAAGCTCCAGAAAACTTACTGAAGTCCGTCTTGCCTCGACTGGTTCCTTCTATAAGTTTTAATAACACCACATCAAGTGCAGGCTCACAATCTCAAAGAAAGAAATCAGCTGTTATTCGACTCTCTTTCAAGAGGAAATCTGTTGATGGTGAAGAAAGTGTTTTAGGTATTGTGTCTGTAATAAACCACAGTCCCTTATTGCATCATAGTTTGATGTTAAGCTATTTCTGAGATAACACTGGTGAATCAGGTGGATCGACAAAATATGTTTATCGTCCCAGAGCTGGATTAATGATCCCGTGTTGTACTGAGGAGAAGCCAACTGCTGGAACATGGTCCGAGATTGAGCCCTCGACCTTTAAGCTCCGTGGAGATAACTACTTTAAGTATGCTGTCAGCCCTTTCTGATGACCCTGAATTTTTTTGAGCCATTTCTGATTAGGGGTGGCAAAATGGATCAGGAACCACGGTTCCAACCCAATTAAACTAGTTTGGGTTGGGTTAGTTCCTAAGAAATTTTATTTGGTTCCTAATTGGTTCCAATTTGGTTCCAAGTTGGGTCCAACTAATTTCAACTTAGGCCCAAATCGCTTACCAATAATCTAAATTATAAAGAACTGAATGTAAGGAATTGAGTCGGGTTGGGCTTGGTTCCCTTTCGGATTGACTTTGGTTCCATTTTGGGTTGAGTTGGTTCCACCTTAAAACCATTTAAGAACTCAACCCATTTTAGAACCAAACCGTTGGAGCCAATCCAAACCCAACCCTACCCGCCCATTTGCCACCCCTACTTTTGATACATAAATTCTGCTTTAGCGCTGTTGATTAATTTCTAACAATTTAGTACAACAGAGATAAGAAGAAATGCCCTGCACCAAATGTCTCTCCTTACACTCCAATTGGTGTTGATTTATTTGCAACTCCGAGAAAGATCAACCACATTGCACAACACCTTGAGTTACCTTCTTTAAAGGCAGATGGAAAAGCACCTCCACTGCTAATAGTTAACATTCAGGTAATGTTTTTAAAATGTTAAATAGTTATTAAACAGAAGTTTATTTTCTGACACATTTATTTGTCTTGTTGCAGCTGCCTACTTATCCGGCACCCATGTTTCTTGGTGACGGGGATGGAGAGGGCTTGAGCCTTGTATTATATTTCAGACTTTCTGAGAAATTTGAGAGTGATACATCTCCTCAATTTCAAGACGGTATCAAGGTGATATTTCCAAATTTTTTGTAGTTGTAAAAGTAGCCTACATAACTTTGTATACATGCATGCTCACATGTATATGTAAAGATATTAACTCTGGTGAAGTTTGATGATGATGACTTCAATAATACATTTTGCTATGTTCACAAGATGGTACATATGCAAGATTCCATGAAATCATGTATAAGATGAGAGCAATACAATGCTTCTTTAGTTATTGTTCTGTAGATTACTGTAACAAATAGTTGATGAACAAACCGAGAGGAAAAAGGGACTTCTTCTAAACTCAGGGAGGTAGATAAGATTATCCCATTATACAGATGAAATTTATTTACACACATGTGTATATATATATATATATATCAAATGCGGCTTTAGTAACATGCAAGTATATCTTTATTGTCTTGATAGATGATTGTAGTTGAAATATCTGCATTTATCTATACATCTAAAACTGGATGAGATGAAGGGGTGACATTAGTGGCAGCAATTATGTGTTATCTTTGATTAGTCCTGTGTGGTTGTTTACCAAAAGCATTGTGATGCAGAGATTGGTTGAGGATGATATAGAGAAGGTAAAAGGATTTGCTAAAGATTCGACCGTCCCTTTCAGAGAGAGGCTAAAAATTATGGTTGGGGTGGTTAATCCTGAAGATCTTGTCTCAAGCTCGACAGAAAGAAAACTTCTGAATGCGTACAATTTTCAGCCTGTTCTTTCCCGACCTCAACACGAGTTTTATCAGGTGAGACATTTGTACTAATGTTATTGCTTTAATCTGGTGAATCTTGCATTTTGCTGAAATTATTTATATATTTGTTTGCTTATTTATTCGGTTGTCTACTTGTAACATAGTACAATTCTTATAATCGGTTCTTTTTTATATAGGGGCCCAACTACTTTGAAGTAGACCTTGACATTCATCGCTTCAGTTACATAGCAAGAAAGGGACTTGAAGCTTTTCGGGAACGTTTAAGGACTGGAATACTCGACCTGGGATTAACAATTCAGGTTCGCAATTCTTTATCTTCTCGATATTGGGAATCTCGTTCATTCAATATTCTAATCATTTACCTACCTTAACTGGGATATGGCAACATTTTGTTAGTCGATATTATAACTAACGAAGCAGGACCCACATTGTGCTGATGTGGCATAATCTTGTTTAATTGATGAAGTTACTTTTTTGGCCTTGGAACTAAAGTCTTTCTGAACACACAGGCACAGAAGCCGGAAGAACTACCGGAGAAAGTCCTTTGTTGTGTGAGATTGAACAAGATTGATTTTGTCAACCATGGACAAATACCCACAATTTTCAGGCATGATGATGAGTGATGCATGCTAAAATGAGCCGCCCCGTCTGGTGCTAACGTGCATGAGACAGTTCTCTGGTTGCCGATGGCTTCTGTTCGGGGTACAAGCAAATCCCAGAATCAGCTTTTATGTGATCTACTAATGCATATGTACAACCATTGTTCTATTATTGATTCAATAATTTGTTAACATCTAAATCCTCAGCCTTTGTGTAACATGTATTAAGTCTTAGCCACCCAAATCTTTGGTACGTAAATTCTATTCATTATTGGATGATATTTGATTGAAAAGCTGGTTTTATGATGGGAAATTCTATGTAAAATTAGGAGCAATGATCTTTGCTTCTATCTAGTAATTACAATTATATATATAGTATAGTTTTTGTTCATTTTTCTGTGAGAACTTTTCTTTTAAAAGAATAATTCAGTACTCGATATTTTGAGAATGAAACAAACACTTAAATGAAGAAGAATGAGCATCTTTGGGGTCAATATCAAATAATCAATAAAGTAGGAGATATCAACAATTAATTAGAAATTGAAAGACTACATGGAACAATTTGCAAATAATACATATGTCAATATTTACACATAGACCCTCTATTTATTATGTAATTACCAAAATTCTCACTCAATTTTGGAAAATTACCGACACTTTTTTTTTGGTTATAATGAGAGAAAAACATCATGAAGAAAAAAAACAAGCGAAATTACTGGTGCTCAAGGATTAGAAGTCTCAGCTCCTCCGTTGACCCCTGTTATGATTCAGGGGCGGGAGGTACTAATTAAACAGGAATTTAAACACAAATGGGCCGAAAGATTATTCATAAACAGCTGGGCCGGGAAGTTGGGACTGGACCGTGGGAAATTAAAACAAAGATTCAGCCCAAAGAAGTGAAGCAGCCGTGGGCTCAAACATTGGCAGGGCATTTCTGTCATTTTCATTTTTCCTGCCAAATCAGTTAGGATTTCAGAAAGAGGATATAGGAAGGAATTTTGTAACAGACGATGATTATGAATTTTGTGAATGAAACTTCATTTTTGCTGCATTTTTCTTCTTGCATTCATACCTTTGTTGCATTTTTTTCTTGTTTGCATACTTGAATTGCATTTTTATTTCTCTAATTAGCTTGGTAGTTGTTACAGTGGCCTCAGAGCAATAGATCCTAAGCTGCAACTCTGAAAGAAGAAATGGCAAAAAACAATTCTAGGTTAGATGCAATCGAAGAGCAATTAAACTCACTGTTGGTGAAACAAGTGCACTGGGAAAAGCAACAAACCGAAATCACGAGAATCAGAAATAACCAGGAAAATTGCATCAAACAACTTGAAGGCATGAAGGATTTTCAGCAAGAGACAAAAAGCCAAGTTGATATGATCCTACAGAGAAT
This sequence comes from Verbascum thapsus, assembly GCA_963669365.1. Lineage (NCBI taxonomy): Eukaryota > Viridiplantae > Streptophyta > Magnoliopsida > Lamiales > Scrophulariaceae > Verbascum > Verbascum thapsus. The sequence goes on from OY770107.1 coordinate 21,515,349, forward strand.
GGACGAACTGTGCCGGCTACAGAAAGGTAAGGAACCTCACCATGACATACCGACTAGCTCCACTTTTCCATCTCCGAGAGGTACTAGCAGTAACATTAATGCTACGGGACCAAACATTCCACCTGGAAATAACACTGCTATGAATGTAAGAATTCCCAGGTTTGATTTCCCCAAATTTGATGGTGAAAACCCAAGGGGTTGGATCAGAAAATGCCATAAATATTTTCTAGTTCATCCTATGACTGATTTTGAAAAAGTGTTAACATCTGCCATGCACATGGAGGGTGTAGCAGATAACTGGTATTTGGATTATGTAGAAGGGAGAGAACTTATGGGCTGGCAGCATTTTTCTGAAATGATAATGAACAGGTTCTCAACACCTCAACAAGACAACCTAGTAGGGGAATTCAACAAGTTAACACAGACTGGCACAGTGGAGGAGTACATTGAGAAGTTTGAGGAGCTTAAAGCTTTCATGGTTAGTATGAACAGGTTCCTAACAGAAGAATACTTCATTAAGAGCTTTGTGAGTGGGCTGAGGAAAGAGATTGCACAGATGGTGGAAATGTTGAATCCCATATCTCTGGTGCAAGCTCTCCATTTAGCAAGAAAGCAGGAAGGGCTGCTGGAAGCCATGGGGAAAGGCTGGAAAGCAACTAACAGATTTACCACTAACCATAATGGTAACAAGGTGTGGAAACCTGATAGTATGCCAGGAGTGAGCCACAAGAAGATCAATCCTGTTCCAGAGAACAAATACCCTCCTATTAAGAGGTTGAGTGGGGAAGAAATGAATGAAAGAAGGAGAAAGGGACTTTGCTTCAACTGTGATGAACCATATGTGTTGGGGCATAGATGCAAGAAACTTTTTGTGATATTGGGGGCAGAAACAGAGGACAGTGACTATGAAGACTCAACAGAAACCGTAGAAGAGAACAAAGAGGAGCTTCACATTTCTGTTCATGCTTTGGCAGGACAGATTACACAAGACACCATTAAAGTCATAGGGAAGGTTAAGAACACTACACTATCCATTTTGATTGACACAGGCAGTACACACAGTTTTTTGGATCCCACAACAGCCAAGAAGCTTAAGTGTGAACTGGAGTATACAAATCCCCTAGTGGTGACAGTGGCAGATGGTGGAAGAATTCATTGCAATGCTAAATGTGTGGATTTCCAGTGGATTATGGGGGGAGAACAATTTAAGGCCAATGTGAGAATTTTATCCTTGGGAGGGTGTGATATGGTTGTAGGAGTGGACTTACTCAGGAAACTTGGACCTATTACCTTTGATTTTAAGGCTCAGAAGATTATGTTTGTGAAGGGAGGCAAGGATGTGACTTTACAAGGAATGCAACAAGAGATGTCATTAAAGATGATGAATGGTAAACAACTAAAGAAATTGATATCACAACAAGGGAAACAACTATTTGGATGCATGTATATGCTTAACAGTACAGAACTCACAAAACAGGAACAACTTAAACCAGAACTACAGACTATTCTCAACAATTACAGACATGTGTTCAAAGAACCAACTGACTTACCACCAGTAAGGTCTCATGACCATCAGATTCCAATCAAAGCAGGAACAGAACCATTCAAGATAGCTCCTTACAGGTACCCCTACATCCAAAAACAAGAGATTGAAAGGTTAATACAAGAGATGCTACATACTGGTATTGTACAAGCAAGCAATAGTCCTTACTCATCACCTGTATTGTTAGTTAAGAAGAAAGATGGAACATGGAGATTCTGTGTAGATTACAGGAAGCTCAACTCAATGACTGTCAAGGATGGTTTCCCAATTCCTCTGATTGAAGACCTATTGGATGAGTTAGGAGGAGCTACTATATTCTCAAAAATAGACCTTAGGGCTGGCTATCACCAGATTAGAATGGCTAAACAAGACATCCACAAAACAGCATTTGTCACTACAACTGGACATTATGAATTCAAGGTAATGCCTTTTGGCCTTACCAATGCTCCTGCCACCTTCCAATCATTAATGAATGAGGTATTTAAAGCTTACTTAAGAGATTTTGTCCTAGTGTTCTTTGATGATATTTTGGTATACAGTAAGGACTTCCCAAGTCATGTTCAACACCTCCAGTTAGTCCTACAGAAGCTAAGTGAGAACCAACTCTTTGCCAAGGAATCTAAGTGCTGTTTTGGAATGCAAAAAGTGGAGTACCTAGGTCACTTAATCAGTGCAAGAGGTGTAGAGGCAGATCCTAGCAAAATTCAATGCATGAAGGAGTGGCCTACACCTGGTTGTGTTAAAGCCTTGAGAGGATTCTTAGGCCTTACTGGGTACTATAGAAAATTTGTAAGGCACTATGGTGTTATTGCCAAACCATTGACAGAACTCACTAAGAAAGGGAGGTTCTATTGGTCTGAGGAGGCTGACACAGCTTTTCAGAAGTTGAAAATGGCCATGAGTTTTGCCCCTGTTCTGAGCTTACCTGATTTCTCCAAGCCATTTACTATAGAAACTGATGCTTGTTACTATGGTCTGGGGGCTGTACTAGTACAAGAAAAACATCCAATTGCTTACATTAGCAAATCACTTGGCCCTAGGAGTTTAGGACTCTCAGTCTATGAAAAGGAGTTCATGGCTATACTTCATGCAGTGGAAAAGTGGAGAGCCTACTTAATTCAGGGGCAATTCATCATCAAAACAGATCAACAAAGCCTAAAGTACCTACTAGAGCAGAAGATTTCAACACCACTACAGCAGAAATACATGACTAAACTCCTAGGTTATGATTACAGAATTGAGTATAAGGCTGGTTCTGAAAACAAGGTAGCTGATGCCTTGTCTAGGAGAGACCAGGGAGCTTGTTTAGCTATATCCACAGTTAGACCTCACTGGATGCAAGAAGTACAAGAGAGTTATACTGGAGATGAGACTGCTCAGGCTATCATTGCCCAGTGTTTGCTGCAGCCTTATGATGTGTCATTCTACTCTTATCAAGGTGATGTGATCAGATTCAAAGGAAGATTGTACATTGGTGAGAGCACCAACCTCAGGGAACAAATCATCCTCTGGTTCCATGGTTCAAGTATTGGGGGTCACAGTGGGGTACAAGGGACATATCAAAGGATACAGAGTATTTTCTTGTGGCCAGGGATTAAGAAACTAATTTGTACTATTGTGACTCAGTGCCTGGTTTGTCAACAGAGTAAGCATGAGAATGTATCTAACCCTGGATTGTTACAACTATTACCTATACCAGAGCAAGCTTGGGCTCATATTACTATGGATTTCATTGAACAATTGCCACAATCAGAGGGAAAAAATGCAATTTGGGTCATAGTAGATAGGTATACTAAATACAGTCATTTTATTGCACTATCTCATCCATTCACTGCATCACACTTAGCATCTATTTTCCTTGACACAGTATATAAATTGCACGGTCTACCTCACTCAGTGACCACTGACAAGGACAAGGTTTTTGTTAGCAAATTTTGGAAGGAACTTTTTCTTCTCTGGGCATTGATCAACACCTTAGCACGGCCTACCATCCTCAAACTGATGGGCAGACTGAAAGGGTCAATCAATGCCTAGAATCCTATTTGAGGTGTATGTGTGGGGGTGCTCCAAAAAAGTGGGCAACTTGGCTGGCTGTGGCAGAGTGGTGGTATAATACTAATTACCACACTGCCATAGCTCTCACTCCTTTTGAAGCCCTCTACGGTTACAAACCGCCCCAAATAGGTTTTGGCCCTTACATTGCAGGTACGGTGATTGGAGTGGGTCAACTTTTACAAGATCGACAGAACATGGCTCAACACTTAAAGTTTCAACTCACCAAAGCTCAACATCGGATGAAGCAGCAAGCGGATCGCCACAGATCAGAAAGGGAGTTCAATGTGGGAGATTATGTATTTCTGAAGCTCAAACCCTATCGCCAGAAGACTCTTTACAGCCACAAAGTTTGGAAGCTCAGTCCGAAGTATGCAAGACCGTTCAGAATAATTGACAAAATTGGGGCCGTCGCTTATCGCTTACATCTTCCAGATTCATCTCGGGTACACCCAGTGTTTCATGTGTCCTTACTCAAGCGGGGAAAAGGCATCACGTCAGCAACTCCTACCATTCCTCCTTTGGACGACGACGGTCAATTCATTTTGAAACCGATTGCCATCCTAGCTCGTCGCATCGCCAAACGAAACAACACCGCCGTCACTCAGCTACTCATTCAGTGGGCTCACCTACCGGAAGCTGAAGCCACTTGGGAGGATTGGTCTCTTATCACTCAAAAATTTCCAGAAATTAAGTCTTGGGGACAAGACTTAGCTCAAGGGGGGGGTATTGTTATGATTCAGGGGCGGGAGGTACTAATTAAACAGGAATTTAAACACAAATGGGCCGAAAGATTATTCATAAACAACTGGGCCGGGAAGTTGGGACTGGACCGTGGGAAATTAAAACAAAGATTCAGCCCAAAGAAGTGAAGCAGCCGTGGGCTCAAACATTGGCAGGGCATTTCTGTCATTTTCATTTTTCCTGCCAAATCAGTTAGGATTTCAGAAAGAGGATATAGGAAGGAATTTTGTAACAGACGATGATTATGAATTTTGTGAATGAAACTTCATTTTTGCTGCATTTTTCTTCTTGCATTCATACCTTTGTTGCATTTTTTTCTTGTTTGCATACTTGAATTGCATTTTTATTTCTCTAATTAGCTTGGTAGTTGTTACAACCCCAAACATGAATTCTTAGTAGTCAAGCTGGCTTGCGAACCGGGTCGACTCGGCTTGAATGAGCTCGACCCCACTTTTCTATGAAAAAATATATATTATTATTACTTTTAATATATTATTATTTCAATCGGGTCAACTCGGCTTGAACGAGCTCGAGCCCATTTTTCTATGAAAAAATATATATTATTATTACTTTTAATATATTATTATTTCTATTATTATATTAATGAATATATATTAAATAATTAATAAAAAATTTACAAAAAATCGAGTTTCAAAATTTTCCACCGGAATTTTGGATTTTCAAGCAAACTCGGCTTGAGTTTAGGTTGGCTCAAGCTTGATCTTGAAAAAATTGTCAAACTCGCCTTGAGCTCGATTCGTTTACACCCCTAGTAATGAGTGGCCAATTTTCATACCGCAACTAAAGTTGCTTTCTCAGTAAGAAAATTATAGTCGATTATTATTTGTCAATTTTAACAAATCTCGACGATGATCTCTCCAATGGGTGACCAACAAAACTTTCAAATGGTATATTTATAAGATTAACATATAAAGAGGTATAATCGTAAAAAAGACCTTCATATGAGGGGTACTTTATCTAAGTTTTAAAAAGTGGCGGGGCTCTTAATAATTACACAGTAAGTGAGGGGAACTGTGTGTAATTTTCCAAAGAAAGAAAAAAAGGCAAGAGTTTTTTGTTGAACACTAGTCAAACGTCTAAACCATCTTCTTCTAAAACCCTCCCACGCTAAAACCCTAACTGAAAATGATTGGCAGAGCTTTCATCAATGGCTGCCGCAGGACTCTACTCTCACCTCTCAATCACAACTTCATTACGAAACCCATTTCTTCAAATCCATGTCGTAGGACGCGGCACACCTCAACCGCCCCTCAAACTCAAAGAAAACAATCTTCTCCTATCGAATTTAACATACTTAGAATCATCCGCGATGAGATAAAACACAAGATCGATTACGCTTCTCCTCACGAGCCCGTAACAGAGTTCGACAGATTTTCGGTAATAGATCGACCTGGTGAGCAGTGGATCACATTAAAAGGCAAATCGGGCGAAGACGAGAATATCAAAATCGAAGCCACAATGTTTGACGGTTCATCAATTGATACGAAATCTGGTGAAGAAAATTTGCGGCTTCACATTAGTGTGCTAGTTGATATATGGAAAGGAGAAGCAAATGATGATTTAATGGAGTTTGTTTGCTCAGCCTGGCCAGATTCTTTGGAAATTCAAAAGGTTTACATTTTTAGGCGTGAAGAATGTTTGGTTCAACCTTACATGGGACCTGATGTTAAGAAAATGAATGCTAATATGAAGACTGGGTTTTATGAGTTTCTAAATACAAGAGGAGTGGATGATGGGCTTGCTGAGTTTTTGCATGAATATATAATGAACAAGGACCGGATTGAGCTTATAGCGTGGTTAAGGAAACTCCAATCTTGTATTGGAAAATAGGTAGATAAATTTCATCATGTATTTCTACTATGTTTGTCATGATGAAATAATCTGCAGATGTATTTGAGTTCAATTCGGGTCTTATATATATACACCATATATATATTGATTTATTGATCGACCTTCCTCGTTTCAAATTTGCAGTAGCATCCATTCTGAGCAAAACTACATTCTTTAATGGACCAAAAACATGGAAATGAAACATCTGTACTGTAGTGCAAAATATACAGTATGGGTAAAGGACAATGAAAACAAGTTAAATGAACAGAGTTGGTTTGAGGCCTGAGGCATTCTTCTGTTACAATGACTGTTGTTAGAAGATTTTTGGCTGTCGTGCTTCACTCAAAACTGTTTCATACCATGTCAGTTGTGTGTTCCATTTGATCTTTTGTTTTCTCAATACTATGAATAGACTTTTTGGGCCAAAACACAGTCCAATATGGAGATCCCTTGAAATATGAAGGGCTTTGAGGGGGATGTCGAACAAAACTGAACGATAAGTTTATGCAGCACTTTTATCCGTATGAACGACTGAGCACTCTTACAACCTTTTGCATCATAAATCTGCAGAAATGTAGCATAAGTAGCTTATTCCTATGATCAAGATTAACCTGCCATGTTTTTTAAGGATAAATTCTTACCTTTATAGAAGCGGGATCTATGATGATGTTGGCCATTCTGCCTTGAAGTTGCTTCTTGAGGCTGATATACCAATGGTCCTGAAACTGCTACTCTGCCTTTCCTCTTGTTCTCATATTCCTATTCAAATCCAGAGAGTAAAATTCAGTGAATGCATGAAAAACCGAAAGATTTCAAAAAATAAATCATTTTGTGAAATTAATTGCAAAAATGTACCCTATTTTGAATGACTTAAGTGTGTTGAATGTTTTTTTCTATGTATTTTAGTTTATATTGGTTTTGTATTATTTATATTAGTTTTAAGTATATTTCTGATAAAAAAAATTGAAAAAAGTCAAATTTTAACCAGGTCCATCGGGTAGGACCCGGACTCACCGGGTACCCGCCGGGTCCGGGGCGGGACCGGGTATTACTGGGTCCGGGGCGGGTCCGGGTCCTAAAAATTCTGACCGGGCGGGTCTCGGGTCCAGCATTACCCGCCCCAGACCCGCCCCATTGCCATCCCTATTTATCTTCAAGCAATAACTGTAATTCATGGACAATCAGCCTTGGGAGTTCCCAGCTAAAACATGAATCATGAAAACCATAGCTCAGTTATCACAGAAGAGAATACAAAAAACCGAATAAAAGACATTTCGATATTATTGATATAGAGTACAAGATACATAGAATGTACAAAAGACACATAATCCATTCTTACATCATATAACTCGGACCAGGATTTTGTCAAGAAGAAAAGCTTTCAAACGATCATCTACTATTCATTATTCACTCCTATTGTGTCTAACAGATACATAACAAGTAAACAAGCTACATATTTTTCGAGCACTTTTCATGTTTATGAGATCATGCGGCAATTTGTTCGTCTTTTAGCTGTAGAGTCATTGGTATCTGATCTTTGTTGCTCCCAAATTCCATCTCTCTACTTTGTGAAGGATTCTTAGTACTTATCATCTTTTGTGTTTTTAACTGCTGAGAACTGGGATTTGCTGAGCCATGGCCACTGTATTTTCCCGCTGGGAGTTCATGATCATGTTTACCTTCATATGTAGTAATCACAGCTTTGGGATCTGATGAAGCCCTTTCAACATGTTTACGGACATTACACCCAGCATATGTACATCTGTAGTAACTCCTGCAGAAAGAATTTACATGCATTAGTAATAACCTATGTCCTATTTTATCGTGCTAATATTGCAATTAATAAAATGATGTCATAAAGTGAAATTCTGACATGACAATCTAACGGCTCACAACAACAGTCGCGATATCAGATCTTATGAGAGGCATTGGTCAAAACTCGTAACTTTCAACATCCATACCTTGGATGTGGATTCCCCTTAACAATTTTCTGACCATATTTTCTCCATTTATAGCCATCATCCAAAAGATCAACCTCACTTCTTGTCTGAACGATAATCTTTGAGTCCGTAACAGTTAGATGTGATGAAGCCGGCATAGAGTGCCCATTATCCAAGCTCCTGCACCCAAAAAAGGAACAATCTTCACATAAGCAAACGCCCAAATAAAAGACTAACGCAAGAACATAGGAAGATATTAATTTACCTTCTTTTGGCAATCGGTTCATCATTATCTGCATCATTCAATGCTATTGCAGTATCTTCCCTTTCATCATTATAACTAACAATAGATTGATTCTCAGAAGATTCTTGTGTGTTCAACTGGAAATTCTCGGGCTTAGAATTGATATGTACTGAATCGTTTAACCTGTTCGTTTCGCTCTGATCAAGAACATGCTTCACCTGGGAGTTACCTGTCCTATCCAAACCAGAACTATCTTTTCCCCGTTTATTGGATTGAGGAGGGTCGTGATTATGCTGGCCTTTATATATAATCTCAGATATTCGTCCATCAGTAGATCGTTCAACCTTCTTCTTAACAGGACAATAGAGATGCGTACATTTGTAGTAGCTTCTAGGACATTCACTTGTCTTGACATGCTTCTGCCCGTATTTCCTCCAGTTATAACCGTCACTAACTGGTTTATCGCCAATAATAGAAGCAGCTTTGTTATCAGATTGGGAAACTTCAGAAGGCTCTATTGACGAAGGATTTGCCTGATGTGTCAAAGTTTCAATGGGTGGAGATGCTGAATGGTTAGCCAATGGATCTGCAGTTGTTGTCGATGAAGAATGTTGAAATTCAGATTGCATTTGCATGTAAGATTGAGATAATGCCGCCTGAGCTGTAACGTGCGCGAGTGCTTGCTGATGGGACATTCCAAAAGGGCTCTACAAGAAATTTTGGAAGCAATAATCCATCATTTCAGAAGTCTCAGTGCATTGAAAACAAAAATCATCCTACCATATGATGTCTTGACAAGAAATCTTATGTCTAAACTGGATTTGGTTCAGCCAATGATGTCTAGGTCATTGGTTCCATCCTTCAATCCTACCATATGATTTGTGGATTATTTCTCTACTATATACAGTAGTGTGGTAGGAAATTATTGGTTCATGATAATTGATCTGATACTTAACGTAACAATATATCCTTCTCGTCAAAAATAATGGACTTAGTTTGAATTTTGTGAAATTTAACAAGCAACTCCCATGGAAACGAAGCTCTAAAACATACAGTTATCTATATTCAAATCGAAAATAGTTTCAATAAATTCAATACACTAATCACATTATCAACAAAAATTCACATGATAAATTGAATTAAAACCTTACCTGAAGTGGGGATAAAAAGCCAGGTGAATTAAGCAACCCAGAAGGACTCAACCCCGGCGGCACCATGAACAAAGGGCTCAAACTGTCAAGCTGCTGCTGCAGCTGCGGCTGAGCCACCACCAAATTCATCGGCCTATTCCTCTTATACCCAGAATCACCACTCTCCTCACTGTTCTTTCCACCATCACGGATAAAATCCCCTCCCTTTTCATCATTGTTATTACTCAATAAGAAACTCGGGTTTGCAGCCGTAATCGGAGAAGCCATGGCTCCAGCCAAGAGCTGAGAGAAAGAAAACGGACCCTGCTCCGAGAAGAAGCTCGACACTAAAGTCATCGGACCCGGGCTGAACCCGAAACCCGGCCCGTTTGTGAATAGGGACTCCATTGAGCCACGTGATGGAACCAGGATCGTCGGCCTGGCCTTTGCAGCCGCCGGATCTTCAACACTAGTCTCGCCCATCTCTTGATTCTAACTTTTCTTTCACCCAAATTCAAAAATAGCAAACGTGGAAAAAAAAAATAGTGATCTCTGTGTGTTAAATTCTTCTTCTACTCGCTTAATCCACTGGTGAACTATATATAATTATATATATAATTGTATATATATACACAATGGATAGATACAATGGGCCACTTGTGAAAGGAGTAAATGCAGGGATGGGTGGGGCCCAAGGAAAGTTTTATTACAATACTCAAAGTAGTCGGAAAATTATTATACTGCAAGTTGCTCTCTCTTCTCTCTCTCATCGGCGTTGATTGGTTTGATTTTCTGTCTTATCGGGTGGAAAAAAGTGCGCTCATTTTTTCAACGTGAAAGAAATTGTTGGATGCCCCTTTCCTATTAACTATATATATATATATATATATATATATATATATATATATATATATTAGTTTTTTATTCAAGTTTGAAATTGGAAATTTCTTTAAGTGATGATAGAGTGACGCAAGCTTACTCGTCATGTTGTTTTTTCAAGTTAGTTGGACCCAATTGGATGTCATATCCATTTTCGAGAATTTATTTTCAGGATAAAAATGAGAAATGTGGTTTAAAAGATGAAATTGAATGAGATTTTTAAAAGAAAAATAGGTAATGATTTTGATTGATGTGATATGTTTTTGTTGTGAGAAATTTATTTGAGTTGATATTTAAATATAATTTTTATTAAATTTGTTTAGTCAAAACTCGTTGATTTACACGTCAGAAAATAGTCATAATGGATCTTATTTTAAACGTTGTATTATTTTGCATTATATGTAATTAATTTAATTTTTGGCTTTGAAAGATAGTCGGAAAAATCCTTTTAATTGATTGTATTAATTGTCAAATCATGAATAGTAAAATTTATTTGTTGCAAAACAAAATTTCAAATTATTTGTAATTTTGAGAGATTTTTTTGTAAGATTTTTCTACTAGATGCTAAACTAATGGATTTTTCGTAGTTTTTTACTCTGAAATGATTTTTTGGGAGTATGAATGGCCAACCAATTGGAGCCTTATATTGGGATTTCGTGGAATCGGAGTAAAAGAGTGAATAATTTAAACTTAAATATGAGCTTTTGATGAATTTACATGGATATTATCACGTATTTTGTGGCTTTGGATATTACCCTGGTAGAGTTGGTAAGGGTATTGAATGTTGTGGCTTTGGTCACGGGTTCGAATCCTGATGAGGGAATGTCTATTTGCCTTCTCTACTGTGAGCCTGTCAGTTATGGGCAACATAGGCTGGTTTACCTCTCTTGTGTGGTTTGCAGGCTATTGCACAAGAGCGGGGTTTACTCAGTGCGCACCTAACGATAGCGGTTGCGGGTTCCCTTGTCATAAAAAAAAAAAAAAAAGAGAACAATGTCCATAGGCCGTTTTGGTTTATCTCATATATGTCGTCAAAAAAGAAAATTATCTCATATTGAGTTTAATAATCGATATATTATGCACCACAATTTAAAGTTTATAACAATTTTCACCAACCCTTATCATATCTCAACTCCAGAAATATTAATTGAATTATATATTAAGTTCACAATATATTGAGATCATTGAATTCCACATGATATAAATTTATTTAATATAAAACTTCAACTTGGACAGCCTGTAATTATTTTATTTAATTTGGGCACATTGTTTCATATCAGCCGCCAGCTACTCAACTAAAAAAAAAAAAGTACTATACAAAATAAAATTATTATTATTAGTAATGATATAATAACAACATGCATGATTATTGGTCACATTCGCCCATATATAGATTCGGATGAACACATCCCTCGGGAAAATATCTCATTATATCTTGCACATCTCCACTTTTCATATTGTAAATTCACAATAAGTAAGTAACAACAGTCCACTCATGCAACAGACTATTACTATATATAAATTGTCTCTAAATAATCTTAATCAATTTTAGATTTATAGTCTGCACAAAAGTTTATTAATTTAAAAATATATATTCATAATAGATACTAATTATAATTTTTCTATTTTTAAAATTTTAAAATCATTTAAAAAATTAAAAAATTACATATTTAATAATAATCATATCATATTAAAAATAAATCATATAAATTATTTGAAATGTTTAATTATAAACTAATATTTATATTATTATACGATCTATCAATGTAAAAACATTAAAATAATAAAATTGCAATAGGAAAAATCAATGATCAATTATCAACTCACTGAATGAATGATAATTTACTTCAGAAAGTTGTTAATTTCAATATTTAAGTTGTTTAAATTAATGAATTTGTAGAATGAATTTTTGAGATTTAAAAATTTTTTGATTGCTAAGAGGTAGTGATGTGAGAGTTTGATTTGGAGGACAATCGGGCCGAGCAGACGGGTCCATAAAGTTAGAGCAGCACATTTGGGCTGTAAACAGCAACAAAAAAAAGGCCTAAGCAGCGATGTGGATAAGAGCCAGCCCTAGGTCGAATTTAGCTTTCAACATAGGAGTGCTTTTAGCCTATTTATTACATACATATATATCTTGTAGAATTATCTAACTTTACACAATGCAACACAATCAACAGATATATAACCATCCATATAAAAAAACCTTTGCTAATACAAATATTTCATTTTCATAAAAAAAAACCTACACTAATAATCTTAGTAGTTAGTACTTATTCGGGTTCCAAAATCACAAAATTTTCAAGACCAAATTCGAAACCAAAGCAATCACAACAAATACAGTAAAGTACGTAACTTTACTAGCCTTAGTCTCCAAAGAAGCGTCATTCTTTTTAGACGATAAAGCTGGACTAGGCGTAGGTACAAGTTCTTCGACATTGATTGCAAGTTTCATTCCATGAAAACAATACCCTCCGCTGCTCAAAAAATAATATGGTTTTGGTTCGGTCAATTGAAACACATCTCTACCGCCCCTTGTAATATTTTTTTCAAACTCATAATCGATGCATTGCTCGTAATTTGTTCTGTTTACTTCCAGTACGTTGTAATAGTGCTTGTCAAATACAAAATCTGATTAAAAAACAACAAAAAACAAATTCAATTAATATATAATTTTCTCTCAATAAACAAATATATATATATATTATATTTGTAAAATTTACATAGCCAATCTCCGACGTAGAAACTCTGCTGAGCAGCCCAATCAGTGTAGTTAACATTTTGTGTCCACCCATACTTCCCTCCAACCTTGATAAGCTCGCCCACGGCGCATGTTAGCAACGCCGCCGTCAACACCGCCACTAACCACCGCCCCATTACCTTATTATGTCTATTTAGAGCCTTAGGTATGAAATGTTTAATCTGCTTAATTTTTGTCCTCTTTTTCTTTTGATTGTACTATGCTTAAATAGCAAATCAGCAATTTATTTATAGTACAAAATAAGCAGGGATAAATTGAGCAATAAATCGTGACTGTAGATGGAAAAATGGCCATATTTGGCAAGAAATTATGGCACCATTTAAAAGCTGGCCAGCAGCATAGTACAGTTGTATACAGTCAAAAAATTAGAAATGCATGATTTTTATGATATGGTACAAAAAAATAGGTGATATTATTTTTATATAAGCAGTAAATTAAATGATTCTGAGTAAATTACGAGACTATAATATAAGTTTTGTTTAATTTGATAAAATTATGTGCCAATATTTTTTATTTTTGTCTGGAAAATTAGCTTGATGAATTATGAATAGTAGATCAAAGGCCCAATTAGGCCAGCATGGGAGTCCAGCTTCAATTGTAGGCCCAATGAGACCATCCAAGTCCAAATGGGCTTGCTAACAAATATCCCATAGTTTTTGTAATATTTTTCAAACCAATTTTTTTCAAAACATTTTGGCTGAGGTGGCACATCATGGGTTTGTCAACTAAACTCTATCCAATTCATAAAAATTTTATTTTTTTTCTTTAAAAAAATAGATAGAAAAAGAAAGTACAGATAAATCATTGACCAAAGGGAAAATATATTTTCAGGCAATCTTACATGTAAATACCAAGATTTGTCTAATTATTTCATGGATAACAAATGAAGATTTTATTTTCCTATAAAAATCAAAATATTAAAACCCAAAAATTACTAAATTTAAAACAGAAATACAACAATTATAAGATCTATATATAGAATGGTACGAAAAAATCTCCTAAAAAAAGGAGAACAATATCTGCAGTATGCAAATATCATGTGAGTATATATAGCTGTACAGACAAGACTGAACCACCACATGTAAAGAATTCGAAATTAAAAGGAGATATGTAATTTTAAATTTCAAAATTAAAATCAAACTTAGGGCCAATTAAAATATTAAAGTTAAAAGTATAGAATTTTCACATGGTATAGGCCCCAGACAGAGTACTCCAACTATTATAGCTAAATCAAGAAAACACAATTATTTCCTTAATTCACGTACTTCAACCAATCACTTCACCATCTTATATAATAATAATTGTCTACCTTATTTTTATAGAGATTATATTATTAAAGTTTCCAACTTTTATTAATTAACTTTTTTTTTAAAAAGTAATTAGATATTTTTTTTCACTTTTACCTCGTGATTTACATTTTCTTATATTTTTACATATTCGGGCAAAATATTGAGCGGAGATTCATCACTGCTATTTTCATAGTTAAATTTATCAGTTAAATTGATATGTTTTGATAAATTACAATTTCACCCCCACATCAGATAACTTAGGCCTTGTTTGTTTATGTTTTCAATTTCAAATTTTCAAGTTTTTAAATCACAAAATTCTAAATAAACTTAACACACCAAATTCTCATCCAAATTCTTTTTTGTTCAACTCTATTTTTTCAATTTCTATATAACTACATATCAGTCATATATATACATTTACCAATCAAATCATTTATTATAATCAAGTTTTCACTCTCTCTTTCATACTTTACAATTTGTTATCTATATTTTTTATTTTTTAATTCATATAATCACTATATACACCACTAACACATTTATTATACACATCATCCATCAACCTATTATTATTGATTTGACATGTCTTACAACTTTTAATTTATTTTTAAAAATATAAACAAACATCTACCATTTTCAGACGAATTTTCATAATACGCGATCCCCAGAAAAATTTTAAAAATTTATCCAAAAAACATAAACAAATCACTGATAGCACATGCATGGCATGTGATAAGATTCCGGTAATTTCACCCAGATGTCTTTATATAAGAATTTGAAATAACGGTAGACTTAGGGGGGTAAAGTGAATTTTTTTTGAAAAACGTGTAAAAAAGTCAATAGTTCATGTAAATTATAAAATAAAACAAAGAGTTTCTTTAAAAAGTTGTTGAACAAACAAACAAACAAACAAACAAAGAGTTTTCAAGACAATTTGCTACAAAAACCACTAAAAAAACCTGGATCTGAACAATTCTTAAATTTATGTCAAATTCATGACAAATGTAAACTAAGAATAACAATGAAACACAAAACTCAACAATTCCTTCACAATTAGGAGATCAAATTATAGGCCCTTACAAGAGCATAAGAAGCGAATCCCAAACAGCAGCAACAGCGAAAAGAGTTGGCACGAAAACTTGGCTTCTAAAAGCAGAGAGCAAAACAGGGGAGGCACTTCTTACAGGCGAAGCAGATGGTGGGGGCGGGGGATTATGAACATGAATTGCCACTTTCATGCCTCCAAAACAGAACCCTTTGCCACTGATGAAATAGTAAGTTCTTGTCACGTTCAGAGGAACCACATCTCGTCCTGCACCAGTGGTCCAATTGTGAAGTGGATGGTCCGAGATGCAATTCTCATAATCGGTTTTGTTGACCTCGAGAACGTTCATTTGGTTCCTATCGTACACGAAAACTGAAGAGGAAAAGGAAAATGCATGTCAAATCGTGAAAACTCGAAGAACTAGTGATATTTTAAACTTTGAAATTACGGGACTATGAAATTTACTTGTAAAATTATCCAAGAAGTGTGATGTTTAGGGTGATATTGGCTGCAATAATATGTATATATTTGTTGCATTTTCTGATAATCTCCCAAAAACTACCGCATGGGCGAGTTGTTTCTAATTGATTTGATTTTTGGAGCTTTGGGATATCTAATCGTTTATGGTTGTTACAAGATCGAAGTTATTGAATATCAGCAGATTGAAGACTGAAATAAAGTGTGTTGATGGCTAAATTAGCAAGCCTTTTGGGAGTTTAGCAACTAATCTAAGTGGGAAACAACAATAACTAATTGATGTAGCATTGTATCAACATTAATTAATTGGTTAATAATCTACATATCCACAGATGCACTGTAATTAACATAAGATCAAAGATGAAATGAATCAATGAAAAAGCTGGTTAAAAGCACATCATCAATACGATTTATCTCAGATTAGATGGTCTTGATTAATACCAGAAAATTGACAACATACAGTTCATCAGCGTTGTAGCCAAAAGAACTATAACAAGGAGATTGAGACTGTTTAAGAGATATAGCAACTCAGGCAAAGAACAATAACATTGAAATGGTGAAACTATTGCAGTGCAATTTATTCAGGTGGATAAATTTCAACTACTCTATGTTTTCTAAATCAAGAAAAGGCGAAAAAACGGAGAAAGGAATATCAGGTGAAATTCAGCATTTTTCTTCAATGAGTACGCATCAAAGTAAAGTAAGCTATAGACGCAGATCTAAATAGCAAGAACACCATTTACATAAAAAAAAAAAAAAAAAAAAAAACCATTTTCAAATCTTTTTAAGTATAATTAATCAAGAAAAAATGTTGAAAAGAAAACCCCATAAAAAAGGTAGTAGATCTGAAATAGTTAAAAAGAGAAGAGAGCATACAGAGCCAATCCCCATTGTAAAAGTGCTTGTCCTGAGCCCAAACGGTGTAGTTCACATTAGAGGTCCACCCCATATTCGCACCCACTATATACCTCACCGCCGCCACCTCCGGCACCATCACCGCCGCAAACATCAGCACCACCGCCACCCCAATTCCCCGCCTTAGACCCTCCATTGTTTTCTCTTCCCAATATAACTCTCCAAGTGTTTTGCTTTAAGTCGCTCAGTGTGTGTAGAATGGAGCCGAAGCTAGTAGATATAGCAGCTGAGTATAATTGGATGGGGTGCGTTAGTATGCGTGTGGGGTATACCAACAGATCTGTATTCTATTTATCACATAAATTGTTAAAAGTATAATATTATTATATGTGTATTTGTGGGGTGTTCTTAATATTTAATCCTAGGAGGTTGTAATTAAACAGTTGGATTTATGAATTTCAGTAATATCTGATAATGTAGTAAGACCAGTGCCTCTGTTTATTACCCTTAAAATAAAATAAATGTTAACCAGTTCTCAAGCAACGTTCAAACTGCATTTGTACAGCTCATTGTCAGTGTGGATGCTCTATTTATATTACTATTAATTAAATCTATGGATGCTATTTTTCTTTGCTTCTTCAGTTTTATTCTATTATTTTAACACCTTTTGGTACTGATTTTATTTTAATTTTCAATAATATTACAAGAAAAATGTGTTAGACAATTTATGTCCAAATAATATCCCGGCTTAGATGAGTTAAAAAATCGATTAGTTGAGCCCACATTTGACCGACATATAAAATCAAAATTTGTTTTATTTTATACTCCTAAAATAAATGTAACTTTATGCTAAGCACCGGATACTAAATACTAGTATACGTAATTTTTTACTTAATATATACATATTATATATATAATTATATATTTCATTTGTTTATAATCTACAAAATAAGTTGTACATTATTTGCAAATCTAGTAAAAAGAAATATATGAAATGAGGCAGCACGTAAATGATTTTGCATTAAACTTGTCATTTAAGTAATTTGTTAAATTTAGTAAACCCTTCAAAATAAAATAAAAGTTACTGTTATGTTCCCTAAAATGCATATGAAATTGACAGCCCATATTGCTGCTTAATTAGGGAAAAAAATTGTTAATTATTGAAAATAGTTGGCAACAGCTCTCTATATAAATTGCATGACGTGTTGATTGCAAAGTCAATTAAATTACTTATCCCCCAAATTAACATTGTACAACTACAAATTGTAATATTATTTCAAGCCGTAATTGGTGACACATGGGCGTGCTATTTTCCCATTTGTTACGTTTCAACTTTTGCTGCAGTGTTATTTTTTTCCTTAATTTGAATTTAAATAAAAATTGGGCTCGAGTTCAATAAGTGCTCTTTAATTTTTGTATTTGCAGTTTATTTATTTAATTTTAAAACAAGCATCATATGGGGTTCTAACTTAAACCATGGTAGATTGATTCCTCACGTGCAGTCTGACAAAATCTAAATGGGCCATCTCATAGTGGGCCGACCCAACTAATTGACCCCCGGGTCACTCTCAAAAGGCCCTCCAATTTGGCCTGATACAATTACCTTGTCTATATTTGTCAGATCATCCGATTTAAATCCAATCATTTAGGATATATGCAATCAAATCTTCTGATATTTCAATTTTCAACCAAAGAGAAAATAATGTGTCTAAATTGGAAGATTCATAAGCACAATTGAAACTATTTCTGTATCAAAATCTATATAAAATTACACAGTAACTTGAGTTATACATCTATATCTATATCTATATATATATTATAGCAAAGCGGTGTGAGACCCACTTTGCTATCTATATTTTTCTCATAATTTTGAATTTTTTTAATTGTTAAAAGATTTATTCATTGATTTGATTGACTATATAATTTGAAATTTCGAATTTGACATAATATATGGATGAAAAAAGAGAAAATAACATATTTGGTGTTTATAATTGATAATAGCTATGGTAAGTCTTTAATTTTCTAAATCTCAAAAACTCAAGCAATCAAGATTCAATCTTCTAATTTGTAACAACTCTTTTATTATTTAAAACAAACAACCTTAATTTGGAATGTGTTGAATTTTAAATTTTATTCATCATTAAATTCACTCCAATTTCTATAATAAGATTGGAGTTTTTCATACTGAACTCATAATGAAATTATAAGATATGCTAAATTTTTGTGTAAAAACTTTCAAATCATTTCTTTATTTCTAAAGTTTTGAATGGTTGTTCATCAAGAACTTTCAAGGAGAAAAATTCATGGTTTTTATACTTATCCAAATATGTATTCACGGTTAGTTAATTTTTATTGCATTTATAAGTTTCGAGTTATTTTTTGATTCATTATGATTCTCTTTCATTTGGTTTTTCTTGAATTGTATTGTTAGACGTTTATTTTATTTTAATCTTCTATTGTTTTGTTTTCTTGAATTGTATTGTTTGACATTCATTTTATTTTAATCTTCTATTGTTTTCTTTATATTTCCTTATATTTCATATTTATAATTAACAAATTTGTCTAATTTATTTTTCTTTTTTTATTTAAAATAATTTGGTTTTCATCTCTCGATATTTTTTGTTTTTGTATGTCATATTCAGCTCTATTGGCGGATTTATCAGCTTAAATATAATTTTTAAATAGATTTTAGTTTTTATTCTGAATTAGTTTAGTGTTGAAGATGATTGTTTGTTTTTTTTAGTTTAATTTCTTAATTATACCTTTATTTTGATGTAAAAGTCAAATTTGTTATAATTTTGTTGCTTGAATATTGACAATTATTTTATTTCCTTTCATTTTTTTTCATATATTTGATTTTAATTTTGATTAAAATTAAAATGTATTAAGAATCGACTAATCATTTGATCCTCCGATATGTGTATTTTCATATAAGTTCATATTCATTGTAGGTACTCACCTATTTTATATTCATATAAGTTTTTTATTATTTAACCTCACTTCTTTTATTTCTCCAGAGCTCATCTTCTTGGAATTCACCAAGGTAAATCACTTTCATAATTTAACATAATTTTCTTTATATTTAAATTACTAATGCTAAGCATTTGGGATGTCCATATTTTCTAATACTTCATAAAATCACCATCAATTCCACATTACACATATTTAATAATTCCGAATTTTATAAATATAATATAAATTGATTGCAAATTATTTTTTCTCAATAAACATGCATATAATCTACATGTATGAACACTCTTTTTTCATTCACTATTTTGGTAAAGTTTTGTTTTGTTTTTTTTCTTTTCCATTTTGGTGTTGTTTATTTTAAAAAGTGTTCATTGTTGTAAATAAAATTTTCTTTGTTCTATATTATATTGAAATGTGAGAGTTTGTGAAGAATACTTGGGTCCAACTATTAAATTTGTTTTGCTAGACTATAATAAAAGATTTTCATTTAGATATCTTTTAAAAAATTGTAACATTTTTTTATTTTAATGTTAAATTGATGATAATTACTGCATATATTCCTCTTTGAAAATCTTTTAAAAAAGTTCCAATATTCTTTTTTATTTTAGTATTGAATTGATGATAATTCCTTCATTTATTCCCTTTTGCTATTTCGATTTGCATGGCTTGGTCGAAAGATTTTTTCTTTATAATATTTTTTTTCACAATTTAACTTTAATATATTATTTTGGTATTTTAAGTTGTGTGTTGTTTTGATTTTTTTATTTTTATATTTTTAAAATGATTAAAATAAATGTTAATTTTTTATTATTTGTTTAAGCACTGAATTTTTTATTAGCTTTATAGCTATTATTTTATATGATTTTACGAGAAGAATCTTCAATTTTATTTTTAAAAAATAAAATTACACAATAATATATTTTAAATTTGAACAAAATAATATTAACCTTATAAGCTATACTGGATCGTGCATATAGCACGGGTCACAAGCTAGTAAATATTGATTGAAAAGTATATGGGCCTAAAAATTTCAAATCAATCACTATTTTAATTAATCAAGCTCTCAGACGATTATTTAGCAACCAATTTAGAATAAATTTTCAAATAGGTTGCTTGGTTTTCTAGCACTAGTTATGTGCAACGTTTTCTTAATGCACTAAACCATCAAAGGAAAGAAATTAATGATTTCACAAAGAGAGCTAGACCCCTGGAAAAAGATAATGCCCCCTTTTGTGTCACATTTAATCCTCCTAATCACCATATATGTCACACATATACATAGTCTTAAAACCGTCCATACTTCAAACAAATTGTATAATATATCAAGTCCAATGAAATCAATATGTTAAATACTGTTGAATGGAATAAAATACTTCCACTGTTAATATATTCAATGAGCTTCAACAAATCGACTTCATTAAATTCAATCTGTTGTAAAATTGCCCCAATACCTTATTGTTTGTGAAGATTGTGAACTTTACCCGATTTAGTGGTTTATTTATTTATTTGAAAAACAAATCAAAACTAAAACGAAAGCAATAAAATGTAGTCAAATCAAATTAGATGTGAATCATTTTTTGCAGCCAACTTGCTACATCTTTTAATCCCATGAGATCCCATCTTACCCAACATGCATATTCTATAATACTCCAAAACATTTCACTAGTCAACCCAAAATTAATTAAACACCCCAAACATTACTACAATTTCATCATCTGAAAACTCATTTTAAAGCAATCAAATCAAACACAAGAATTAGTGACTAAATTTCACAAAAAAAACTATTTACCTAAGATGGATAGACTAAGTGCAATAGCTGATGCTAGCTACAAATTGGGCCCTCCAGGCGTAAAGGCTCTCGCGCAAGAGTTCTTTCAAGCGCTAGACATGGATCGAGATGGCCGTGTTAGCCTGTCCGAATACTTGGTGTTCATGACACAACAAGGCCACACAAGATTCAACAACCCGAAATTTTTTAAAGAGCTTGATAGGGATAATAATGGCAGTTTAGATTTTTGGGAAGTTTTGACACTTTACTACATTGTGAAAAGTGGGAGGCCAGTTTGTGATTGTTGTGGAGTTCTTATACCAGGGACGTTTTTCTCGTGCGTTGAATGCTTCGATAGCGTAACGATGGGGGCTTATTCGTTGTGCATGTATTGTTTGAGGTCTAATTACAAAGGTAATCACGGTCATAATGGGCGTCAAGGGGTGTTCTTGGATAGTTACACTTTGTTGGAAAACAAGAGATGTTCATCCTTGGTTAGAAGAGGAAGAAATGCAAACCTTAATCAGGTAATTTAATATTACAAATTTAGATTTAGTTCTTGGATCTCTTATGTGAACATTTTTATTTTCTAGAAAATTGGTATGTGATAGGGCAAATTTGGCCACGAGATGGATCGAATATATAAACGAATTGAATGAGAGGATAGATAATGTTTTAATGAAAAATTCACCTTGTATACGAGGTGAGGTGAAACGAAATAGACGTCGGTTCCCAGGTCGGATACCCATTACACCCGACCCAACTACGTTGTAAACGTGGACCATCAGCTTTTGGACAGATGGTAGTTCGACATTGACCCAAATGTCACATCATGATAAGTGAAGTTAGATAACTATAAATACCACATTTAAAACTCATTGTAGGGACGGATATTAGACCTACCTCTACGAGCTACAATATTCTGATATACCACATTTTAAATCTAAAACTACGTTAGACTTGATCTCATTCGATGTACGCAGACAGCTTGTTATAAGAGTACAGTCTAAAACATCTAAACACCAATATTTGACCACATTAGTATGCAGTTTAGATATTTGATTTGGGTCGTCGATTCTAATTCTACCCAAGCCGTGTGTTAACCTCATGGTCAAACCAAGTTTCGAAATAGATTACGTTATGGATTGCATTCAAGACGAGAGTTATGCTATTAGGTAATGTGAAGCTATTGCATTCGAATTGATGCTTATACGAAGTTTTAGAGAGAATTTATTATTTAGTGAACCTAATAATGATCAAATGGGTAATCGGCTATTTATATACTGAATGGGGGTATTATTTATGATTAGACATTTGAGTCAAGCATCATGTGGCAACATTTGTATGGTCACATATCTTGGGTCGTATGAGTCTGGATTGGACCCTACTCAACTAGGATCACTCAAGCACCATAGTACAATTTTTTCATAGACGTACAATTTAAATGGTTTAGAATCATTTAAACAGTTTAAATTCATATAAGTGCTAATTTTGTACCCCTTAAAAAATTACAACGAAGCATTGCTACCACATTAAGTTATGAATCGTCTTGAATCGTATTGATAAACTAGAAAAGGTTTATATAGGTTACAGAATAAAGAGAACAATAAGGAAGGTAATAATGAAGGCTTAAACAACTGACTAAAAATAAGTTAATGAACCAAAAATAAGTAAATAAACTGACATTAATTAATCTAGTTTTGGGTTATCCTTCAAAGAACGATCTTTAATTCCATTATTGTAATTGACAAGTATCAATTGAAAATATATTAATACTAATAATTCAAACAAATGACACTTATCAATTTCGCAATAATGATGTAAAATCATTAGAATAATTAAACGATAGAAAATCTGCTCCGGCCGCCTTCAATATTATATATAGCTGGAGGGATTAAGGAAGATTTCTGAAGCTGTTAACTGTTGAATCCATTCTCCATTTCATTTATTGTAAAAGTAAAGTTATATTTGATTTACTGTTATTTTAATGCTTGAAATTCAACTACATCCAGTTGATGCAGACAATATGGATACCAGCAAAAGAGCTCTCAATAAGACATGCACAAAATCCTGCAAAATGGCAATGGACTTATCATCATCATGGCCACAGGTACTCACCCTAAATATAACCTAATGCTTATGAAATTATTGACATTTAACACCACCTATTGATATTATCGGAATTTTCATGCATGCAATATTATTTTTCTATCACGTGCAGTTTAAAGGAGGATGTGGCTAAGCTATTGGAAATACATTGGCTAGAAATAAAGGCCATTGTTGATTTGAAAAGATTGAAAACGACTAGTTATTCTGCGTTTCTTGTGTTTAAACTTGAAGATCCATTGCAAAACCTGGAGAAGGTAACTGCATCTATAAGATATGCCGGAGAAATTACAGACTGGCCGGAGCAGGAAGAGGGCTACATTATATACCTCGACAAAAAACGAAATCATCCTACAGAAAAGGGTCGATTTCCTCAACTTCGAAGCGATGGGTGGATGGAGATTAAACTCGGAGAATTTTCCAACAAGTTAGGAGATAATGGTGAAGTTGAGATAAGATTGAGAGATACCAATATTAGTAACCGGAAATCCGGTCTTGTTGTAAGAGGTATCGATATACGAAGTCACAATTTCACTGAGACGGAGTTTTTCGACTGTTCCCCATACGTTGCCAGAGACTAGATAAAAAGTATGAAATGTGTGTTTGAATGAGTTGTTCTCTGAGGAGAAAATATCGAATGTTAATGTTTGTGTCTCTCTGATTCATTGTAATTGATATGACATTTGTTTACACGACATGTGTATGAATATTTGTTATGATATGATTGAATGACATTCTTCATGAAACTATTTGTACCAAACTTATCTATTAAGTTGAGTGGGATTAAGGTAAAATGGATCATATTTTGTACTTTGCATCGTAGTGAGTTATATGCTATGTGCCAAATTGGATGCTCAATGTTGAGATAGTTTTTCACGGAGTTGACTAAGATTGTTAACAGATACGGTATGATTAAATACGAGATATTTTAAAAGTTACGGAACTAAATATGAGAAATTTATAATAATAACTATTCTGATCAAAATTGAACTTAAACTAAGTTAGATAACTGAAAAATGTGAGTTTACCTTTAATTCTTAAAAGTTGAATAAACATTACTATCAACTAGCTAACCACAATTTAAATAGTAGTTAGTTATTCAATTTATAATAGTTATATATATATCTAACCCCTATATAAATGTGTGAATAACAAAATTGTTTCGTTCTATGTGAAAAGACATAATCGTCCTTACTATTAATTATGTTTCCTACATTATTAGGACTCCAATTTATATTGATGAGAAACACAATTTATTAGGACTCTAATTTATTTAATGTATAAAATAAAATATATAAAGTAACCTGCATTATTAGGACTCCAATTTATATTGATGAGAAACACAATTTATTAGGACTCTATTTGTTTAATATATAAAATAAAATTATATATATATATAAAGTAACTTATTATTATTGTTATTATGATTCCATCCGCCGTAAACATTGAATTAAATTATTGATGAGAAACGCAATTTAATTAGGACTCTAATTTATTTAAAGTATAAAGTAAAATTAAATATATAAAGTAAATTATTATTATTATTGTTATTAGGATCCCACCAGTAAATTGGGATTCCACCAGCCGTAAACATGTATTAAATTTAAAATTAAAAAATTAAATGTATAAAGTAAATTATTATTATTATTATTATTATTATTAAATCCCACCAACAGTAAATATGATTAAATTAATTAAAGAATCAAATGTATAAAATAAATTCTTATTATTATATATTATCAATTAAATTAAAATTATAAAATTATTTCATCCTATATGAAAAGTCATACATACACTTATTTGATTTTATAATTCTTTTAGTAATTTGAACTAGAAACTTATTAGTATCATAACTCTATATAATTTATTAAAAAGTCACTTTACCTTAAATACCTAATAAATTAGAAAACTAATAAATAAAACCTAGAACAAAATCTAAATATAATAATCATGATATACATATATATGTATGTACCCTATAAATGTGTGAATAACAAAATTGTTTCGTTCTATGTGAAAAGACATAATCGTCCTTACTATTAATTATGGGGATAAATGCAAATAACCCCACGTGAAATATTTTATTAGCTGAAAACCCCATGTGAAAAAAATATAAGCTAAAAACCCCCTGTAAAAATTTTAAATTGCATAAAAACCCCTGTGAAAAAAAATTGGCTAAAAACCCCCTGTGAAATTTTCAAATTGCATGAAACCCCCTGTGAAAAAAAATATAGACTAAAAATATCCTGTAAAATTTTTAAATTTACAAATTAATTAATAGTACTAATAATCAAATTTTAGGATATTAATTAAATTTTATCCAACAATTAATTTTCAATGTAGTTATATTTCGTAATGGTAAAATTTTACAAGGGCTTTTTAGGTTATATTTTTTTTCACATGGGGTTTCATGCAATTTGAAAATTTCACAAGGGGGTTTTATGCTATATTTTTTTCACAGAGGGTTTCATGCAGTTTAAAAATTTCATAGGGGGTTTTTAGCCTATATTTTTTCACAGGGGGTTTTCAGTCTTCACGTGGGAGTTATTTGCATTTATCCCTTAATTATGTTTCCTACATTATTAGGACTCCAATTTATATTGATGAGAAACACAATTTATTAGGACTCTAATTTATTTAATGTATAAAATAAAATACATAAAGTAACCTGCATTATTAGAACTCCAATTTATATTGATGAGAAACACAATTTATTAGGACTCTATTTATTTAATGTATAAAATAAAATTAAATATATATAGAATAAATTATTATTATTGTTATTATGATTCCATCCGCCGTAAACATTGAATTAAATTATTGATGAGAAATGCAGTTTAATTAGGACTCTAATTTATTTAAAGTATAAAGTAAAATTAAATATATAAAGTAAATTATTATTATTATTATTGTTAATAGGATTACACCAGTAAATTGAGATTTCACCAACCGTAAACATGTATTAAATTTAAAATTAAAAAAATTAAATGTATAAAGTAAATTATTATTATTATTATTATTAAATCTCACCAACAGTAAACATGATCAAATTAATTAAAGAATTAAATGTATAAAATAAATTCTTATTATTATTATTATCAATTAAATTAAAACTATAAAATTATTTCATCCTATATGAAAAGACATACATACCCTTATTCGATTTTATAATTCTTTTAGTAATTTGAACTAGAAACCTATTAGTATCATCACTCTATTTAATTTATTAAAAAGTCACTTTACCTTAAATACCTAATAAAATTAGAAAACTAATAAATTCTAAATATAATAATAATGATATACATATGTATGTAATATTCCTATATGATATTCCTAAACAACAATAAAAAGAATTAACTCCGTTCAATTTGAATAAGTTTCATATGCAAACACGTCATTCTAAGGTTATTTAAACAGATATTAGCTAAAATTTAAAGAATATTTAGAAAATCAAAGTTGGCATAAACAAACAAAATCTAAATAATATAATAATGATAATAATATAATAATTATTATTATTATAATTATATCTCTCTTCTATGTAAATATGTGAATAACAAAGTTGTTTCGTCTTATGTGAAAATACTTTCATACAACCATTTTTATAATAATTGAATTTATATAGAAGAATTCTAATAGTAATGGAAAATTATTTATATAGCAAAACAATGTTTATAAGGAAAAAGACATTGGTGTCGTTATTATAATAGTTGAATTTATTATATAAATTTTCTTTAATACTAATGAGTAATGAGAAATCATTTATATAGCAAAAACGATCTCTATAAGAAAAGAAATATATTTGTTGTTAGACACAGACACTGTTTAAGAAATAAACTATATATATACTTAAATTTTCATAATGTCTGCCTATAAACAAAACATTTAGTTGTCTTTTACTTATTTGATGAACATAATATTATTGTGGACATATTTATATATTACATTATATATAGATACAGTAGAAAATTATTTAGTAGTAGGACTTTCATTATATTAATTATATTAATAGGACATTGTATAAATAAATAGTAGAACAAAATTAAGAACACTAATATAATGAAAATAATTGAATTTTTTGGACTCATATTTGCAAGTATCAAATTCTTGCAACCCATATATAGTATAGAAAAAATTATGTGGACTCAATTATGTGGAGTCTTGATTTGTAGTGGTCAAGTTCATTTAGCAATAATTCCACTAGCATCACATTATATGCAATTTAGCTACACTGGATAAGAAATTGACACATAAATATCAGACAAGGTATTAGAGTGTGAAGACCACCAATGTGAAAGTAAAATTGATTCGTACATATCCATGCATAGCCATGCATTATATGCCAAATTAGGGAAAGATTCCCCACATGAGTTAAAGATGCGAGATGAGTAATATGGAATTGAGCCATCCACGTAGCCAAGTAAATTATGGTTATGAATTATTAGGTATAAATGACATTTTTACAAGAGATAGTTGTCTGAGTTAAGTTTATTTTGGTAACATTAAGGAGAGATTATGATGAGAGTGTGGCGGAAGACGGAGGAGTTTATGGTGTGAATGATGAGTGGGAAGTTGTGGAAAATATATAGCATGCAAGTTAGGATTTCCATGAAAGATGGGCAGAAGATAAGGTTTGGAGAAATGGAGCGACAACAAGATTTGTGTGCATGTGAAATTGCGATGATGGATTGACTTAATAGGGTTTTGTGCGTAGTACATCGTCGAGATAGGGAAGAGCAAGTTGGTGTTTGGATTTGTAGTATGAGAGGGCTAGGTTTTAGTTTGAGGCACCGACTTGGTCGGGAGGTTAGGCAACGAGTAAGGATTGGAATCAGGATGTCAAATGTGTAATATATGTTGGCGACTCTGGGATGGGGAATTAGGGTTAGGGTTAGCATATAGTTTAGGGTTGGAGTTTGTATGAGAGAGACGCGACATTCGAATTAACAACAGTGGAGAGAGGGGTACTCATACCATCTTTGGAATGAAAGATTGAGGGGGGCAACAAGAGTAGGTGATAAATCAGAGAGAGATTGTGTGAGAGAGTGTCATCAAGAAGGATGAAGTTTGATGATTATGATGATATCGATCGTCATCTTGAAAAATGATAATGAAGATTAAACATTATTGAAAAAAATTAGATTTCTATGAGGAAGAAGAATGATGTCTCTGATAAATTTTAATATGATGTTAATACAACATACTAATATTTTTTGGTCAAAAGTTTCTTTTACAATAAAGTAAACATAATAGGTTGTTTAAAAATAGATAAAACAAACATAATAACGGTTGGTTAAGAAAAAAATCTATTAATAGTAGAACATCATTTAGTAAAAGGAATTCAAATAGTTTCTTTGAAAATTATTTGAAAAATGTGAGTTATATATATATATATATATATTCAATTGCAAGGATTTGTGAAATATATCAAATCAAGCGTAATTATATTTGTGAACGATGTTTACGTTATTGCTTTGTATTTTTGTGATGGTTATGTGATTTAAAGTATCAAATAAGAGAAAAAATAACAATTTAATAATGAAATTGTTGATGAGAGATGTGAAATTATGAGGAATAATGTGATGTAATTTATGTTGACTAATAAGAACTATACATGAACATAATAAATTTGAAAGAAAATGAATTAGATTGAAAATATGTTATATTTCAAACTTTGAGAAACTTGTGATGAAATAATTTTTGCAAACATACATGTAAATAATTTTTGAAATATAAGGTGTTAAAAAAAACTGAGAGAAAAATATAAATTAACAATTAGATTTGGCTCATCTTTGAATATGACTTATTTTATTCTAATTTTGTAAGTTTATTCAAAACAAGTTTAAATGTTTAATGTTTTAAATGATTAATAAGAATTCAATTTATTTAGTATAGTAATAAATTAATAACTATGAAATCATTTGATAGAATAATAATAATTTATTTTAATTTAGTTCATTATTAAAAGAATCACGTGCGAACCACGTGCGACGCACGTGATATTTTCTAGTATATATATTATATATATATGTGCACTCAAATCTTTGGATATTTCAACCAATGAGAAAATTCTAAATTTGGAAGATTCATAAGCACAATTGATACTATTTCTGTATCAAAAACTCTAGAAAATTACACAGTAACTTGAATTAGTATACAAATATTGATTCAACAAGTACAAGGCCCTGGAAATTGCATATCA
This sequence comes from Verbascum thapsus, assembly GCA_963669365.1. NCBI lineage: Eukaryota > Viridiplantae > Streptophyta > Magnoliopsida > Lamiales > Scrophulariaceae > Verbascum > Verbascum thapsus. The sequence continues at coordinate 21,545,202 of OY770107.1, forward strand.
ATCACTATATATAAACAGCAGAACATCAAAAACACAAATACTCAGAATCAAAAGCTGTAAAGCATCTTATTCACAGAAATATAATGTGGATGGATAGTAATGTATGATGATTTGTTCGTTCGATTTTAATCAAGCCTCCTCAGTAAATACTCAACCTGGACTTGTTTGGTTAGTGGCATAATCCAATCCCCATATAGATCAGCTATTAGGCTCGGGTTTATTTTGTAAACTGGATCGATGTTGTCTTTGTTTCCATTCATGGTTACTTCTTGCCCATAGGTTCGAGTCTTCATCTCAACTCTGTTTCTAACTCCCTCTTCAACTGCTGGATATGTCAGCAAATGCATCAGTTGGCCTTTGTCCTGCAAATTAGCAAACATATTTGGTAAACAAAGTTCTAAACTCTACCATGTAGAATAATATCATCTTACTTGTGCTTTGATGGCATCATTATAAACATCAGGAGATGCTCGATATTTCGCTTCAGCAACAAATTTACCATAATGAATTCTCTTCGAGAGGGTCTGCAAAAAGATTTGAGCATTTAATACAAAAGCTCAAAGTATTGATACTCAGTATATGTTGGCTTTATTTAAATTTTTGGCATTATGTACTTTTAAGTTAAGAAATTATTTCATGCAGATAATGATTTCTCAATGTATATACCTGCAAGCAAATCGTGTCGCAAGTAGCAGCTGAACCGTGATTACCATCATCGCCTTCCTTGACTAGTCTAGGGAGGAGGTTTTTGAAGTACATATCCCATACTTGAGCATTTATATTGATCGAATCTGCCACTGGATGCAGAACCTGTAGAGTTTCAATAACATTCTCTCTTATATAGAGTCAAATCGATCAAAACCAATAAAGCAAACCAAAGCTATACACATATGTGTTACGATAAATACGTGGACGATAATCATTCTTAAGGCTGGGGCTACAACATACATGTCAACATCAGAGGAGGTTTGTATAAGATATCCAATTATTCATTATTACCGGTGGATACTCAAGTGGGGGCAACAAGGGCTCGGGCAAGTTCTCTGGAAAGAAAGGGTGCTCATCCGGGCTCTTGTATCTTCCAACCTGCATCATATAAACAATTAAACACATATGTTATAAACTACTCAAAACATTCAAAGATTCGATATATACCTTTGCATGAAGCTTTTCAGTTTCTTGCATCATGTACTCGACTAAAGATCCATGAAACCCGTCAACAGAGAAAGAATTAGGATCATATGTCTTCTCATTGTAACAGAACTGGGCTCTCTCGACTAGATTGTATATAATGCTATCCTCTTGGCGTATCAAGGAGTTTCTGATACCATCGAGAGTGTAGCTCTGGGTCTCATCTACCCTACTTTTTGATGCCAATCTGAAAGAAAGCATGATTGCGTTAAGAACTTGATTGATTTCATAATATTATTTTGATAAAAGGATTAAAAGGGCACAAGATTTTCAAGTAATATGTATGAACAGGTCACTTCTCAACTATCAAAATCGAGTGACATGAACTTAAGCCTTAGACACTTCAACATGCTGAATATGGAGAGCTAAATATCTGCTGCAATTTGTTACATTTCATATTCTAGGCAACAATAAGACACATACAAGGAGGCTGGCAAAATTAGCATAAAAAACCATAGACGTTTTCTGTTTTGGTGTATTATAAAAACCCTGAAAATGTCAATTATACCATTTGGGAAAAGTATTCCAGGAATTATGGCCCTGTTTTATCATGTTGAATAGAAATCCGAAAGGGAAAAACTTGAATAGAAATCATTACAATAGACTATTCAGCAATTCATTTACATTACACAAGGGTATATATATATATGATAGAAATTCTTATATAACACTATCTCTGTATTCCAAAATTCATCTACATTGTGCACAAATTAGAATATACCCGAAAGAAAGCTCAACTTGATAAGCAATTGTTTCCAGTAATCCCATAAAAGAAGTCAGAAATTTGAGTAAAGCCCATCGATCATCCAAACCATGGCAGGTCAAATTTAAACCAAATAGAAGAAGAAAATTTCGAATCACAAAAAAAGATATGTTAAATTTGTACCCAACAGTAGCCGCTGAAGCTTTTATTGCCAGACGAACACTATTCTTCATAATAACTCTTGAATTGGGAAACTGAAAGCCGCAATTTTTACTTTTATCCCATACTTGTTGGTGAGTGGTAAAAAGGGCACTAGTTCTCGAAACCTCGGAATTGCTAGATGGGCTGAGCAAGGAGGAAGAGGTAGCTCTCAAAAGCTTCATCTCCATTTCTCAAACGAAAAAACAAAGATAATAACCAGAATTCACAAGGGTTTTGCGCTAGAATAAGAATAAAAACTCCAAAATTAAGCAAAAGAAAATGCAGATTACAGGGGTCTGCGTTTGGTTTGAAGCAGAGAAGAACAAATGGTTATGGAGAAAGTAGAGTTGTATTAGTAGTTGAGTTGTGGTGGTAGGTGCAACCAACCTTTGTTTTCGGGTTGGTTGGCATTTTCAAATTCTTAACCCAGATATGTGAAACAAACACGGTCTTGTTAATGTGTTCTCACTTCAACTTATATTTAATTCTATAAATTAATTAGTTCCAATCTATTGTTTTGCGAAATTTAATAATATTTAGTACCACGTTATCTGACTTTGATTAGTTGCTCTAGTTTGGTAAGCACTTAGCCCACCTTGACGGGCTCGGGTTATATTAGGTATATTCGGAGGGTTTTTTTTTTTATATAATTTCAGATAAAGGGAACACATAAATGGAACACATAAATTGATAAAGTCCATAGCTTTTTTTAACATGAGTTTATAAATTTACAAAAATTATAAATATAAACCAACAATCACAATTTGTGACAATCTGGGATCAAACTCATGACTGTCTACAAGCAAGTAGAAATTATTATCACTACACTATAAATATCTATAAAATTTTAAAAATTCCTCGTATTCTCATATACTCATTTGGTTTAGGTTGAATCTAGGTTGTATTAAATCAAGTTGAATGACCCTGAATTAAGTGCAAAGAGTTTGTATATTGATATGGATCATCAAAATCGACTGAAATGAAACACATTAACAAGTACATAAGAAAAAGGCAAAAAAGGCCAAACTCACCTCATTTTCTTCACCTCCGGGTGATGGCTCAGCAGCGTCAACCTCTAAAGCATCTATGAGAGGCTGAAATTCAGGGAAATCAATGGGATCTATGGGTTCTTCAACATTAAAGGAGGGACGAAGCAGATCCTGATCTTTAAACTCGTCCGCAAATTCCTCAACGTTGAATGAAGCATCGAGCTTGTTTGTTTTCTTCAAATAATCCAGGGCTTTGTAAAACCCATCGTGCTGATCATTCACAGCTTTGGAAAGCATCACATAATCTAGCTGCTCAGATCGAAGGAAATCTTTAGCAGCGTTAAGTCGAGCCTCCGAAGCTATAGCATGCTTCTCATTCTTCAACTCATCAGAGTTCTTATACTGCACAGCCCCATCCTTTAACCCTTGACTATATGCCCTGTTTTTCTCAAAAAGAAGCATCGTCTCGGATGCATCAACCTGTTTCTTCAGCTCGGTCTTGTCCGAAGTTAACTGTTCTACGAGCTTGGACAACCCCTCCTCTCTTTCTTGCCTCTTCTGTATATCCCGAACCATATCATCGAATTGACCTTGCTGAGCTACGCATTTCTTTTTTTCCTCTTTGAGGATTAAACGCTCAGCAAGGGTCTCACCCTTGTATTTCTTGAATGCTTCGGAGATTCGGGCGCACTCATGTTTGTAATGAGAGCAGGTCATCGACAATTGGTGCATGCATAAGTTCATCTGCGTACAACAAAATCCAGTAAGATAATACATAAGCACATATCAGCTATGTAACGTATAAATAAGCCCGTACCTGATAAGTCAGTGAAGCTCCGTGCTTTTCCACCCATGGATGAGCATTCTTTAGCATGATAGTCTTGTCTCGGGGCAGCAGACTATACCGATACAATTCAATAGCCGTATCGCCACTCTGGTCCAAGAGCACGCTGCTATCTTCATAGATACGGGGCCGATGCCTGATCAGTCTACCCTCCTCTCTGGGCGTTACATAATCGGGAATCTTTAGTTCCAAGAAATCAGATACAACTCGTGCCTCCAAACCATTCAAAACCTCAAACATTCTCTCTCTATCACTCGTATCATACGATCCGGGTGCGGGAGCAACGAACTGAAGAGAGGACGAAGATGCCTCACCATAATTGGTTCGTTTATGGGGCCGCGAGTCCGTTAAAGAATGGGGAACAGATCTATCGGGGGAGCTTCGTTTTTGCTTAGGCCCGAAGGATAGCGCTTCTTTATCCTTTAAATGAGAACTCTTCTCTATTGAAGTTCTCACAGTGTTGATCTCCTTATCAGCGGGATCAATGATTTTGAGACCTTGCTTCGTGTTTTTCTTGGGCAAAGGTGCCCCTTTCTTTTTTCCCTTGATTTCAGCCACCTTCTTCAAACGAGCATCACAAGCTGTCATAGCTGTTGAAAACAGAAGAGAGATTATAACCATTGAAGGGTCTATCAGGTCTCAAGAGGTAATTAAGAGGTAATTAAAAGGAAAAAAGAGCTCCTATACCTATATCGACGCAGGGCTCGATATCAGCAAGACTCAGTCCACAAGCCCGTAACACGTTTCGTTTATCAACTCAGAACTAAAATACGAAGTAAATATTTCTTCTAAATCCTTGTCAGGAATAGTAGGTTTACCTATACGAGACAGTCTAGTAGGAGCATCTAAGTTCCATAGACGAGATACGGGCCAGGGAGCAAAGTCAGGCTGTGAAATAAAGAAGAATTTGTATTTCCAAGCACCATATGAATACTTGGGCTTATCTTGGAGTCTACAACCCTTACGAGGAAAGAGGTAATAGAACCCTCGATCATTTTTGGAGGTGCATTAGTTTAAGGTAAAGAAAGCATTAAAGTTTTGAAGATTCGGCTCCGAACCATAAGCGGTCATAAGCACTATGAAATACACTAAATGGCGATATGAGTTTGGTAAAAGTTGAGTGGGACAAAGGCGAAATCTATTCAAGATGGTAACGATTGCAGGGTGTAAAGGAAATCGAAGGCCGGCCATTAAGTGCGCTATATGAAAGGTTCAGAATTTAAGAGGGGGGCTATGCATACAACGATGCGACCAAGGCAACATGATTTCGTAGCCGTCGAGAATATGATACTTCCGTGAAGCTAATAACATCCGATCCTCTGAAAGAGAAGACCGTATATCCAACCATTTTATGGGTACCCACTCATCTGGTACCGAGGCAAAAATTAGTTCATTGGTTTCACTACGCCCTTCCAAATCTGATTCAATACTTAATGAAGTAGTAGGATCCAAGTTATTACTATCGGTATCATCATTATGGGCTGAAGACCCAGGATTAGAACTTGTATTATCGTTAACACTACGTTCTACGCTCACCCCACCAACAAAATCCACTATTTCGTTTGATCCCTCAGATGCCTTGAATGGGGGTAACTAGTACAGTAAAAATAAGTTTAAAAGAGTCACAGGAAAGTACCGAATGTTGATCGGAGAAGGAATAGGATGTCCTTATTAATCGTTTGAAATATTGCTCTATGTCCGAAGCGCTTGAAGATACAAAAACAATGTAAAGTATAAATGGTCATGTGAGGCGGTATTTATACTAAGCAAAGCCCTAAAATGTGTGGTTGAGAAGTGGCGACGTTCGAATGTCCAGACAGTAATGATGACAGCACGAAACCCGAGGTAGCAATAAATGCGCTGGAGGGTACGGTACCCAAGACTATACGAACTGAATAAGTTTGAATTAATTATTTAGAGCTTGCGAAGCTCACATAATCAACTTGGGGGACTAGTGATATGGATGATCAACATAATGGCTCGTTAGCCCTGGACGATCCGTTAATAGCAAAAGGTACGACCCACGACAATTAGGTGAAATTAGGGCTGACGTGGATTAAATTGCACTACAAGTCCCTACCATTCTCGTAATTGCATTACACTACAAGACCCGCGTGTTTTTAGTGTACAGGTTAAGTACCAAAAAGGACCCGACATAATCCTCATCGTACAAGGAGGACACATGTACGGTACTCACTCAGACGTCGCTATCAGTCCGTACAATGAGATTTTTCTCTAAATACCCGCACTGTTCATCGGGAAAAGAGACCGCTTACGTGAGATTTGTCAGTACTTACCTGCTCTACTACCGAGCTATCACAATTACGACCTTAACTTTATTATTTGAACTACGTTAGACTTGATCCTTATATAGGTACGTAGGCAGCTTGGTTCGTACCCAAGTGCAGTCTATAATCTATTTCCGGACTAGGTCGTGCACCCGTGGCTCGGCTTGGTGTGGGTCGTTTATTTCGACCTAGATCAGGTGGCGCCGTCTGTGGGAAATTATTGTCGCTGAATATTGTTGAGAAGTTTTATGGCAAACCAGGAAGCAGACTTGGAAGAGACACCCCTCGCCAGTTATGCGGCAGGCGGATCTAGTACCTTAATCACGATAACACAAGAGGAGCTGGATAGAAGAATTGAAATGCGAGTGGAGGAGGCCATAAGGAGAAGAGCAGAGAAGACTCTTATTGCCCCAAGACGATTATTCAATGAAATGGTAGAGGTGGACAATGGGCCCCCACGAACCAAGGAGGACGAAGTACTACCTCGAGAACGAGCTGTAAATCCAAGGCCCGTGAGGCACCTCACTACCATGATGACCCGGTATGCACCATTCTCGGAGGAAATAATGATGGAGCTTCCTAATAAAGACTTCACAATCCCCGTCTTACCTAAGTTTGATGGAACTGGAGACCCATAACCTCACGTTACATCTTTTGAATTACTTATGACATTTCAAAACCAATCTGATGCGATTAATGCAAGAACTTTTGTCTCTACATTGACAGGTAGGGCTCAGGAATGGTTCACGAGTCAGCCCGCTGGAACTATTACCTCGTATGCTCATCTAATCAGAAAATTTGAGAATCATTTCGCGACAAACAAGCGTGCTAAAAAGTCGATATCCGTTATTATGGGGATGAGTCAGAACACGACTGAAACACTGCGAGAGTTTATGCATCGTTTCAATCAAGAGATCTTAGATTTTCCAGATATGACTAATGAATTCATGGTTGGTATTCTAGTACGGGGACTAAAACCAGGTTCGTTCATGAATGCAATAGCCCGTCAGCCTCCGCGATCACATGAACAGTTGATGAATTTGGCAGAACAGTATATAAATGAAGAATAAATGAATTTAATGAGAAACGCAGAGTCTGCTCACCCCACAAACGATTCATATAGAAATCGAGGGGATAAATCATATGAAAACCCCCTGCAAACGACCCGTACAAGGGTCTAAAGGGGGGTACAAATAACCGTTTAGAAGGAACCGGGTCAAAAAAGGACCATGAAAAACCTCGTCGCTATCAGAAATATCAGAACTATGCCCCGTTAAACACTTCGTTATAACGAGTCTACATGGCAATTCAGAATTCCAGACACGCTAATCAGATAGTGCCACCACAACCTATGAAATCCATTAACGGGAAATATCCACATAAATACTGTGAATTTCACAGGGAAAGAGGCCATGATACCGGTGAATGCCGTCAGCTAAAAGATGAAATTGAGAGACTAATCAGAGAAGGGTATTACCGGGAGTTTGTCGACAGACCAGAAGTTGACAACTATGTGCGACATAGAAGTAGGTCACCGGAAAAATGACCTTACAGACCAGATCATGAACCAGACTATAATCGACGTTATAATGGGGGAAATACCAACATCGAGGATCTGACAGAAACGATGTAAACCGGGATGACAGACGTGACGATAGGCAAAACTTGCCGAATCGGGGGAACATATATGTAATTTCGGGAGGACCATATTTGGGTGACTCGTCGAGTGCAAGGAAAAAGCACTTGAGAGAATTGGAATCCGAATCTCGAAGAGGACGGGTTGAAACAATGTTCACCATAAGTGGCTCTGATGAACCCATTACATTCACCGACAAGGATTTCGAAGGAATGACGATTCCACACAACGACCCTATGGTGATTACCATGGATGTAGCGAACTTTGCAGTCCACAAAGTTTTGGTCGATACGGGTAGCTCTGCTGACATTATTTTTTGGGATGTGCTTCGAAAAATGAAACTGGATTTAACAAACTTGCGACCCGTGAACACGCCTTTGATGGGGTTTACTGGTTCGCAGATAATGTCAAAAGGATCGATAGAATTGGATGTATCTTTGGGACAGTTTCCCTTGAGAAAAACGATGCGTGTGACCTTTCTTGTGGTGGACGCACCATGTGCTTATAATATGATCGTGGGACGACCCATGCTGAACAAATTTGAGGCGATAGTATCTACGATCCACTTGAAAATGAAATTCAAAACCCGGAACGGAATCGGCGAGGTCAAAGGAAATCAAGTAGAGGCCAGGCAGTGTTATGTCACCTCACTGGAACGCCCAAAGTTGGAAGAGCGTAAGAGAAAGAGAAATCCCAGAAATAAACTTGGTTCGGATAGCAGCATCGGACCTGATTGGCAAGATCACAATCGAAGAACTTAAGTTAATGCAAGAAAAGAAGAAACAGAAGGATCGGGACAAATATAAACCCGAGGCGCTAGACACCTCCGTCCAACCCCTACAACACAAGACTGTTATGCTATATGAAGCCGAACCAGACAAGGTTACGAAAATCGGCATGGAGCTAAGTCCTGAGATGGAGGCAAGCTTAGTTGTCTTTCTACGGAGAAACAGGGACATATTTGCATGGACTACCTCGGACTTCAAGGGCATTGACCCTTCTGTCATTGAACACCGTCTAAATGTCGACCCTAACTCCAAACCAGTACGACAGAAGCGTCGTAATTTTGGAGCTGAAAAGAATGCTATTATCGAAGCAGAAGTAAAAAAGTTGTTAGATGTAGGTTATATAAATGAAATTCATTTTACTGATTGGTTAGCAAATGTTGTAATTGTACCAAAAACTGATGGCAAATGGCGAATGTGTACTGATTTCACTGATTTAAATAAAGTATGCCCCCGTGACCCTTACCCTTTGCCTCGTATAGACTTACTTGTGGATTCCACAGCTGAAAGTGCTATGTTAAGCATGATGGATGCTTACCAAGGTTTCAATCAAATCATGATGGACAAAGAAGATCGAGATAAGACAGCCTTTGTGACTGCCAGAGGAGTATATTGTTACAACGTCATGCCTTTTGGCCTTCGTAACTCCGGAGCGACCTATCAACGTTTAGTAAAGATGTTGTTTAAAAACCAGATTGGTCGTACTATGGAAGTCTACATTGATGACATGTTGGTTAAAAGTAAAGAAGAGCGGGACCATTTAGACCATCTGAAGCAATCTTTCCAAATCATGAACAAGTACGGCATGAAATTGAATCCTGGGAAATGTACGTTTGGAGTTAGAGAGGGGAAATTCCTTGGATATTTGGTCTCTGAACGAGGCATTGAGGCGAATCCAGATAAAATACAAGCTATATTAAGTATGCAGTCCCCTCGTTGCGTCAAAGATGTGCAAAAATTGACAGGTCGCATGGCTAGTTTGAACCGCTTTATATCTCGATCAGCAGACAAGGGTCTCCATTTCTTCAAGGTCCTTCGTCATCTCAAAACCTTTGAATGGACAGAAGATTGTGAAAAAGCTTTTCAAGACCTGAAAACCTACTTAATGTCGCCTCCCTTATTGACGAAACCTGTCCCAAACGAACCGTTGTATCTTTACTTGGCTGTAGCACCCGTGGCAATTAGTGCAGTTCTGGTTCGTGATGTACGAAGCGAACACAAGCCGGTATACTATATCAGTAAACTTATGCAGGGAGCTGAACAGAATTACCAAGGAATAGAAAAGTGGGGTCTTGCCATGATTACTGCAGCTCGGAAATTACGACCGTATTTCCATTCTCACCATATTATCGTATTAACAGATCAACTGTTGCGTCAGACACTGGGCAAGCCGGATACATCGGGGAGAATGATGAAATGGGCTATAGAATTGGGGGAGTTCAGTATTGATTATAAACCCAGAACGGCGGTGAAAGCGCAGATTATCGCTGATTTCTTGGTTGAAAACACGATGCTCGAGGTGAACACCATCGAGGCAGAAAGTCAGGGACAGTGGCTCTTGCATGTTGATGGGTCCTCAATGGCGAAAAAAGGAGATGCTGGTTTATGGTTCCATTCACCAAAGAATGAAGATTTTGAATTTGCTGTCAAATTTAATTTCGATGTCACCAACAACGAGGCAGAATACGAAGCATTGATTTCGGGTCTAAGGATGGCAGAATCCTTGAACATCAAGAAACTAAATGTATTTACTGATTCTCAATTGGTAGCAAAACAGGTTAATGGAACTTACGACGCCAAGGAAAAAACTATGGTTCGATATCTGGGGGTGGTGAAAGAGTTGATATCATTTTTCGAAAGGTGTGAAATTTTACAAATTCTGCGCGAAGAGAACGAACGTGCTGATGCATTGGCTAAATTTGCGAATCAAATCATAAGATGTACGAGTCGGCAAATTACGTTACTTATAGCACAACATTCAGAGCTCAAAGTCCCGTTATCCGTGGCATCACTTGAAGAAAAGAATGATTGGAAACTTCCCAGAAGTATCTCTCAGAAAATCACTTGCCTGAGGACAAGGTTGAAGCACGGAAACTCGTACATCGGGCCCTTCGTTTCACGATATTAAACAATGAACTTTACAAACGATCCATATGCGGAATGTTACTACGATGCTTGAATCACGAAGAAGCAATGTACGTGATGAGAGAAATCCATGAAGGAAGCTGTGGAAACCACTCCGCAGGTCGATAACATAATAACAAAAGCACTCTCCGTTAAATTTCCTATGAAATTAAAATTAATACAGATCATCAAACAGTTAACTGAATTTGGAAATCACTATGCAGGACGAGCTTTAGCCCAAAAGATTACCAGACAGGGTTATTTTTGGCCAACTTTGGTACAAGATGCAATTAAATTCGTGAAACGATGCAAAGACTGTCAAATGCATGCCAATCTGATCCATCAGCCGGGGCACACCATGGAGCCCATCAAAATAGCTTACCCATTTGATCAATGAGGCATCGACATACTAGGTTGAACAATGATCTACTTAAATATAATACATTCTATTTTGTATGATGCAGGACCATTTCCTCCCACTAAAGGTCAAAAGAAATTTATCATTCTCGCTATTGAGCATTTTACTAAATGGATCAGGCTGAGATCGTGGCTCGCATTACGAAAACGACAGTGATTGACTTCATATGGAAGAACATAATCTGCAGGTATACGAGATTAAAATATTCAACCCTTAAAGGTTGTGTTTACTTACTATGAAAAAACTTAATCTGCAGATTTGGGATTCCTCGAATCTTAATCTCTGATAATGGGACACAATTCAATGGAAAAACCATGTTATCTTGGTGTAAAGAGTTAAAGATACATCAAAACTTCACTGCAGTCGGACATCCCCAATCAAATGGCCTAACGGAGGTGGCGAACCGGATAATTCTTCAACATTTGAAGACGAGACTCGAGGGAGAAAGAGGAAAATGGGCAGACGAACTTCCTGGAGTGTTATGAGCATACAGAACAACCCCGCGATCATCAACTGGAGAAACTCCTTTCTGCCTAGTATATGGTTCGGATGCAGTAATTACTGCTGAAGTGGGAATGATTACTGATAGGGTTGCAAATTATGAAGAAAGACATAATAGAGACGCCCGCATTTTTGAGTTGAACACGATGCAAGAGTTGCGAGATAGGGCGTATGCGTCGATCTTGAGAAGCAAGAATACGATGGTGAGGGCTTATAACAAACGAGTTAAGCACAGAGCATTCCAGATCGGAGATTACGTTCTAAAGAAAGTTGAAGTGTCAAAAACAGTCCATAAACTGGAATCAAATTGGGAAGGACCATACAAAATCACGGAAATCACGAAGGGCATGACCTACAGATTACAAGATTTGGATGGCAAAGACCTACCAAGGCCATGGAACATTGACAACTTGAAACGTTTTTATGCATAACGATGTACTTATCAGAATTTTCTTTTCCGAATCATACGAGATGTTGTGCCTCATATACGAATGTGTTTAATCACAAACCTTATGGAATGAATATGAGTTATCTTTTTCGTCATTTTACATGTTCATAGGAGTATGAACTCCCATAGTTTTTACAGTTTGATTTTTAAATAGCAAAACTTCTTCAGAACATGGATATGGAGAATTTGATTGTATTATAGATTCACAATTCTGATTTAGTATGACACATACATTTCAACGGCCGTGAAAAGTTAGTACCCTTTGATAAATTCAATTGAAATACTACTAGTATCCTTAGCATAACAACAATCTATCATTCTGGCGATTAAGTGAATAATGAATAACACGACCCATATTTTGAAATACCGATTTAAAATCGTATTGCAACAACAAAGGATCATATTGATCTATTAAGTAGAAAAAAGGCTAATGACACGACCCATCACATATACGAAATTAAAATCCAAACCAATATTAGAAGTCTAAACGAGATAGTGGATAGTGCAACTGTTTAACCATCAAATAAGTACAAAAGGATAATGAAACGAAACTGTTGAACCATCAAAGCAAAAAATCCAAAGCTCTTCTATGAAGTAGTTTTACGAGGTGGCGGCATCTTCCCCATTCTTCTCATCTTCGGCACAATCTTGAACTCCGACAGGATTAGCCTCGTTCATAGCTTCGGTGTCGGTCGGAGATAAAGCAAGTTCGGGAGGCCTAGGTGCAGATCGAGCTCCTCTTTCCACAGATTCCAAAGTGATCTGTAAGACAACAAAAAATGATCATCAAAATCGACTGAAATGAAACACATTAACGAGTACATAAGAAAAAGGCAAAAAAGGCCAAACTCACCTCATTATCTTCACCTCCGGGCGATGGCTCAGCAGCGTCAACCTCTAAAGCATCTATGAGAGGCTGAAATTCAGGGAAATCATTGGGATATATGGGTTCTTCAACATTAAAGGAGGGACGAAGCAGATCCTGATCTTTAAACTCGTCCGCAAATTCCTCAACGTTGAATGAAGCATCGAGCTTGTTTGTTTTCTTCAAATAATCCAGGGCTTTGTAAAACCCATCTTGCTGATCATTCACAGCTTTGGAAAGCATCACATAATCTAGCTGCTCAGATCGATGGAAATCTTTAGCAGCGTTAAGTCGAGCCTCCGAAGCTATGGCATGCTTCTCATTCTTCAACTCATCAGAGTTCTTATACTGCACAGCCCCATCCTTTAACCCTTGACTATATGCCCTGTTTTTCTCAAAAAGAAGCATCGTCTCGGATGCATCAACCTGTTTCTTCAGCTCAGCCTTGTCCGAAGTTAACTGTTCTACAAGCATGGACAACCCCTCCTCTCTTTCTTGCCTCTTCTGTATATCCCGAACCATATCATCGAATTGACCTTGCTGAGCTACGCATTTCTTTTTTTCCTCTTTGAGGATTAAACGCTCAGCAAGGGTCTCACCCTTGTATTTCTTGAATGCTTCGGAGATTCGGGCGCACTCATGTTTGTGAGGAAAATTTAAATAAATAATCTAATTTAAAAAACAAATTCAGAAAATAGTCCAACTTTTGAAATGTATAGGAAATAGCCGTATGCGCCTTCCCAGAAGGCGCATATTGCTGATTTGTCTAACTCTTTAATTTACATTTTTTTATTCGTTTTTGTTTAATTATTTCGTAATGTTTGATCTTATTTTCTTATTTTTTATATTATTTGGGATTTAGAGTTCAACACGAAAAATTTAGTTTCATATATAAAGTTTTCAACCACATAAATATTAGTTTATTTTGATGTCAGAATAAAAAGATATGGTCAAAACAAAACACTCTACTAGAACATTTTTCTAAACTAAAATCACTTTTTCCTTATTTCAGACTTATTTTTCATCATTTTTTATATTCTTTTGGAACTCGAGTTCAACATAAAAAATGTAGTTTGACAAACAAACTTTTCAATGACACAAAATTTTATTTATTTCGATACCTGGATGAAGAAATACGACCAAAATAAAACGTTACATAAAAACATAGAGTTTTTCTTATTTCAACACCGTTCTCCCTTTTCTATGCCCTTTTGACCTTCAAGTTGAACACGGAAAATATAGTTTAAGAAATCAGGTTTTCAACGCCGTAAGAATTGATTTATTTCGATATTCGGATAAGGAAATACGATCAAAATAAAATACTACATTAAAAAAAAAAGTTTTTCCCCCTAATTTAAAACTCGTTTTTCTCCTATTTCTATGCCGTTTTAGGACTCGAGTTCAAAAAAAACTGTAGTTTGACATATAAATTTTACATCCACATAAAAATTGGTCTATTTCGATACCCGATAAAGAAGTACGATAAAAAAAACATAGTTTAGCATATAAATTTTGCCATATAAAATTTGACGTATATTGTTTTATTTGATCGTATTTCTTTATCGGGTATCGAAATAGACCAATGTTTATGTGAATATGAAATTTATATGTCAAACTACATTTTTTGTGCTGAACTCGAGACCTAAAACGACATAGAAATAGGAGAAAACGAGTTTGAAATAAGGGGAAAAAACCTTTTTTTTAATATTGTGTTTTATTTTGATCGTATTTCCTTATCCGAATATCGAAATAAATCAATTCTTACGGCGTTGAAAACCTGATTTCTTAAACTATATTTTCCGTGTTCAACTCGAGGGTCAAAAGGGCATAGAAAAGGGAGAACGGTGTTGAAATAAGAAAAAACTCTATGTTTTTATGTAACGTTTTATTTTGGTCGTATTTCTTCATCCAGATATCGAAATAAATAAAATTTTGTGTCATTGAAAAGTTTGTTTGTCAAACTACATTTTTTATGTTGAACTCGAGTTCCAAAAGAATATAAAAAATGATGAAAAATAAGTCTGAAATAAGGAAAAAGTGATTTTAGTTTAGAAAAATGTTCTAGTAGAGTGTTTTGTTTTGATCATATCTTTTTATTTTGACATCAAAATAAACTAATATTTATGTGGTTGAAAACTTTATATATGAAACTAAATTTTTCGTGTTGAACTCTAAATCCCAAATAATATAAAAGATAAGAAAAATAAGATCAAATATTACGAAATAATTAAACAAAAACGAATAAAAAAAAATGTAAATTAAAGAGTTAGACAAATCAGCAATATGCGCCTTCTGGGAAGGCGCATACGGCTATTTCCTATACATTTCAAAAGTTGGACTATTTTCTGAATTTGTTTTTTAAATTAGATTATTTATTTAAATTTTCCTGTTTGTGATGAGAGCAGGTCATCGACAATTGGTGCATGCATAAGTTCATCTACATACAACAAAATCCAGTAAGATAATACATAAGCACATATCAGCTATGTACCGTATAAATAAGCCCGTACCTGATAAGTCAGTGAAGCTCCGTGCTTTTTCACCCATGGATGAGCATACTTTAGCATGATAGTCTTGTCTCGGGGCAGCAGACTATACCGATACAATTCCATAGCCGTATCGCCACTCTGGTCCAAGAGCACGCTGCTATATTCGTAGATACGGGGCCGATGCCTGATCAGTCTACCCTCCTCTCTGGACGTTACATAATCGGGAATCTTTAGTTCCAAGAAATCAGATACAACTCGTGCCTCCAAACCATTCAAAACCTCAAACATTCCCTCTCTATCACTCGTATCATACGATCCGGGTGCAGGAGCAACGAACTGAAGCGAGGACGAAGATGCCTCACCATAATTGGATCGTTTACGGGGCCGCGAGTCCGTTGAAGAATGGGGAACAGATCTATCGGGGGAGCTTCGTTTTTGCTTAGGCCCGAAGGATAGCGCTTCTTTATCCTTTAAATGAGAACTCTTCTCTACTGAAGTTCTCACAGTAGTGATCTCCTTAATAGCGGGATCAATGATTTTGAGGCCTTGCTTCGTGTTTTTCTTGGGCAAAGGTGCCCCTTTCTTTTTTCCCTTGATTTCAGCCACCTTCTTCAAACGAGCATCACGAGCTGTCATAGCTGTGGAAAACATAAGAGAGATTATAACCATTGAAGGGTCTATCAGGTCTCAAGAGGTAATTAAAAGGAAAAAAGAGCTCCTATACCGACGCAGGGCTCGACATCAGCAAGACTCAGTCCACAAGCCCGTAATACGCTTTCGTTTATCAACTCAGAACTAAAATACGAACTAAATATTTTTTCTAAATCCTTGTCAGGAATAGTAGGTTTACCTATACAAGACAGTCTAGTAGGAGCATCTAAGTTCCATAGACGAGATACGGGCCAGGGAGCAAAGTCAGGCTGTGAAATAAAGAAGAATTTGTCTTTCCAAGCACCATATGAATTCTTGGGCTTAGCTTGGAGTCTACAACCCTTACGAGGAGAGAGGTAATAGAACCCTCGATCATTTTTGGAGGTGCATTGGTTTAAGGTAAAGAAAGCATTAAAGTTTTGAAGATTCGGCTCCGAACCATAAGCGGTCATAAGCACTATGAAATACACTAAATGGCGATATGATATTGGTAAAAGTTGAGTGGGACAGAGGCGAAATCTATTCAAGATGGTAACGATTGCAGGGTGTAAAGGTTCGGAATTTAAGAGGGGGGCTATGCATACAACGATGCGACCCAGGCAACATGATTTCGTAGCCGTTGGGAATATGATACTTACGTGAAGCTAATAACATCCGATCCTCTAAAAGAGAAGACCGTATATCCAACCATTTTATGGGTACCCACTCATCTGGTACCGAGGCAAAAATTAGTTCATTGGTTTCACTACGCGCTTCCAAATCTGATTCAATACTTAATGAAGTAGTAGGATCCAAGTTATTACTATCGGTATCATCATTATGGGCTGAAGACCCAGGATTAGAACTTGTATTATCATTAACACTACGTTCTACGCTCACCCCACCAACAACATCCACTATTTCGTTCGATCCCTCAGATGCCATGAATGAGGGTAACTAGTACAGTAAAAATAAGTTTAAAAGAGTCACAGGAAAGTACCGAATGTTGATCGGAGAAGGAATATGATGTCCTTATTAATCGTCTGAAAAATTGCTCTATGTCCGAAGCGCCTGAAGATACAAAAACAATGTAAAGTATAAATGGTCATGTGAGGCGGTATTTATACTAAGCAAAGCCCTAAAATGTGTGGTGGAGATTAAGTGGCGTGTTTCGAATCTTGTGGTTGAGAAGTGGCGACGTTCGAATGTCCAGACAGTAATGATGATAGCACGAAACCCGAGGTAGCAATAAATGCGCCGGAGGGTACGGTACCCAAGATTATACGAACTAAATAAGTTTAAATTAATTATTTAGAGCTTGTGAAGCTCACATAATCAACTCGGGGGACTAGTCATATGGATGATCAACATAATGGCTCGTTAGCCCTGGACGATCCGTTAATAGCAAGAGGTACGACGCATGTCAATTAGGTGAAATTAGGGCTGACGTGGATTAAATTGCACTACAAGTCCCTACCATTCTCGTAATTGCATTACACTACAAGACCCGCGTGTTTTTAGTGTACGGGTCAAGTACCAAAAAGGACCCGACATAATCCTCATCGTACAAGGAGGACACGTGTACGGTACTCACTCAGACGTCGCTATCAGTCCGTACAATGAGATTTTCCTATAAATACACGCACTGTTCATCGGGAAAAGGGACCGCTTACGTGAGATTTGTCAGTACTTACCTGCTCTACTACCGAGCTATCACAATTACGACCTTAACTTTATTATTTAAACTACGTTTGACTTGATCCTTATATAGGTACGTAGGCAACTTGGTTCGTACCCAAGTGCAGTCTATAATCTATTTCCGGACTAGGTCGTGCACCCGTGGCTCGGCTTGGTGTGGGTCGTTTATTTCGACCTAGATCATATATAAACTAAATTTTGGCTGACCAAGCTACCTTCGTATGATCAACGTTAATTGTAGTTCAAAGGATTATGCCATGTTCATATACGAGTCATATATAACTCGGTAATTTATATCAGAGGATATGATTCGTACTCTTGGATCGGGATGATTACGAGTGTATTTTCTCTAAGGTGGTTCTATAGAGATGCCAAAATGTACGAATAGCGTCCGGCCATATATACTGTTACCTTACAAATGTCTTCGATATATGAATTAGATTATTTGGGCCAAAGGGTTATTTGACTCGGAGTATAAATGACACGCGGATTTAATAATATTCTCACAAATCTCTAATCCGGTCTTTATACAAATATTTGGTGATATGGCCTAAACTATTAGATTATACAAAGCTTAGTCATAGGTATTACGGCCCATTCCCCATTAATCGAACATATTGTCATTAATAATAGTTTGTGCTAAATATACTATATGAATTCACAAAAATAAACAAATGTAAAGGAATGTAAATGTATGTTTATTCTGCACTGAGATTTGAGTGCCAACTCTTTTGGTAAAGAATATGGCGTACCCATAAACAATATTTCTTCTTTTCTTTCCTTTTTGCTGAGCTATTATCTAAAACTCAATAATCTTAGTACCTAAATTAGATAATCCGGATATTAGAAAAAAGTGAAACTCCGAAAGTGAGTTGGATATAATTAAGGTTCAAAGTTTCGTTTCTAACATAAGTTTCGAGTTGTTAAATATTAGAAAAGTTTCGGAAATGTTTCGAAAAAGTAGGAAAAAATATGCAAAAACGAGAAAAAGACAAAAACAATGTGAAAGAAAGTAAACAACTATCTTTATTCATTTTTAAAAATCAATATTTTGTTTCAAAATTTATACAAGTATAATATTGGATTCAAATTTAGCGCTCTTACAACAAATGAATTTTTATCTTCTATTTATTCAACTCCCCTTCCTCAATGTAATTAATTATCTAGAGGATTTCTATCTAAATATTTACAAAAACTATTCTAAACATCTTTTGAAAAGTTTCTAAACGTCTTTATTCATTTTTAAAAATCAATATTTTGTTTCAAAATTTATATTATACCAATAGTTGATGAAATTTCAATGACGAACTAAGTGATAATATTGAATTCAAATTTAACGCTCTTACAACATATAATCGACAAAGTTTAACCAACTTAACCTATAAAATACAAAATTGTAAAAGTGTTACGGTATATAAGTTTAAATTATTAAAAGAAAAAATTGCTCATATAAGTATGTATTATATTATTTGTTAAAATAATCATTTAATAAGAAAAATTGTAATATCTTAACTTTTTTGTGTTTTTTTACGTGCGTATTTGAATATAAACAAAATTGTCTATGATTTCATTGATTAATTATTTAGAACTTATTTGGTTATAATGTGGACTTAATTTAGTAAATTGTTAGATTTATAACTCTTTTATGTTTTTCTCTTTTTTTATTTTTTTAATTTTATTCACTATTATACTCTATCTCGAAAACTATGGAAACACTAAATGTTTCGATGAAAACAATACGAGTTTCCTTAGAAACATTGTAATTTTGAAACTACTTCATAATTTCTTTTCGCTTAGTTGAAAAATAGAAACTATTCGAACTTTCGATGGAAAAGAAGGAAAATTAGAATCATGATCATCACCAGCTCTATATAAGCTAAATTTCCCGCTTTTTCTTCTCACATCGTATCCTTTCTTTTTGCCTGTGTTCTTAAAGAAACCCTAGAAACGAAAATTTGGAGGTTGGGTAGCCTTCTTTGAAGGCTTTGAATTAGTTTCCAGAGCTTCGATCTGTTGATTCGCGCCTCAAATTTCATGAAAATGTCATCTCTTAGCAGAGAGTTGGTTTTCGTGAAAATCTGCTCTGGAAATGGAGATTTGCTCTGGCATCATCAATAAGGTTCAAAGTTTTGTTTCTAACATAAGTTTCGGGTTGTTAAATATTAAAAACGTTTTGAAAATATTTCGGAAAGGTAGGAGAAAACTTGCAAAACCGAGAAAATGACGAAAACAATGTGAAAGAAAGTGAACAACTATCTTTATTCATTTTTAAAAATCAATATTTTGTTTCAAAATTTATACAAATATACCAATAGTTGATAAAAATTTCACGAACTAAGTGATAATATTGGATTCAAACTTAGCGCTCTTACAACAAATGAATTTTTATCTTCTATTTATTCAACTCCTTCCTCAATGTAAGATTGGTGATCAACTTGATTTAATAATTGTAATTAATTATCTAGAGCATTTCTATCTAGATATTTACAAAAATAATTCTAAACATCTTTTGAAAAGTTTCTAAACATCTTTATTCATTTTTAAAAATCAATATTTTGTTTCAACTTTCAAAATTTATACAAGTATACCAATAGTTGATACAATTTCAATAATGAACTAAGTGATAATATTAGATTCAAATTTAACGCTCTTACAACATATAATCGACAAAGTTCAAGCAACTTAACCTATAAAATACAAAATTGTAAAAGTGTTACGGTATATAATTTTAAATTATTAAAAGAAAAAATTGCTCATATAAGTATGTATTATGTTGTTTGCTAAAATAATCATTTAATAACTCATATATTGTTATAAGAAAAATTGTAATATCTTAACTTTTTGTATTTTCTTACGTGCATATTTGAATATAAACAAAATTGTCTATGAATCATTGATTAATTATTTAGAACTTATTTGGTTATATTGTGGACTTAATTTAATAAATTGTTCGATTTATAACTCTTTTATGTTTTTCTCTTCTTCTTTTTTTTGTAATTTTATTCACTATTATACTCTATCCCGAAAATTATGGAAACACTGAATGTTTCGATGGAAACAATATGAGTTTCCTTAGAAACATTGTAATTTTAAAACTATTTCATAATTTCTTTTCGCTTAGTTGAAAAGTGGAAACTATTCGAACTTTTCGATGGAAAAGAAGGAAAATATAGAACCATGATATAATATACAGCCGAAAAATATTTGTTGAACCTAATTGGATGTAAGGCCCATGTCTAGAAAGGTGGGCTTGAACACCTACCATATATAGCTATTTTGAGACTCGAGATCTGTTCGGTTAAATATTTTTAAAAGTGATGCTATATATTATTGTTTAGAATTTATTATTTATTATTTTTTTTCAAATATAGTGAAAATTACATTCAATAAATGTATTGAATATGATTTTCGTAATTTATGTTTATTATAACAAAAAAATATCCTACTATATCAAATGTCGTTGAAAAATCGGTGAAAACTGAACGGTAGTATATAACAATTGTTTATTTATAATACCTAAAGTCGGTCATTAAATCTTACTCCGATCTTAGTGAGTTGTATCGGTCCAAGTCTAGGGCTCGTTATTCTCTCTGGATCCAACCAATTCTTTAGTAATTGTTTATTTATAATACCTAAAGTCTGATATGAATATTATTAGCAATATTATATTTTCTTTTATGTCTTTTTATGTTATAGAATGTTTCTCTTTTATTAGGATTCGAATCTGATAGCTTTCTTTTTTTTATCAAGATTCGAACCTGATTGTTTTCCTTTTATTAGGTTTCCTTTTTGTTTTAGAAGTTTACTTAGTAAGTTTTATTTTAGTAGGAATTAGATTTTGGAAATTATCCTTCTCTATAGGATTTTTCCAAAATTAAGTTTATTATTTTTGCCTACAAATAGGCTACGTTTTTCATTAATAAAGTAGAGAATATTTTTGATTAGAATTTATGAGTTTTATTTCTCGTTGTTCTTCAAGAACGTTTATTGAACTTATCGGATTTTATATCCGTGGCGTTCGTTCCCGACTTATCAAACGATTTTCCATCTCGTTTGTGGCGTCATCATAGTTTCGTTCTGAGGTTCGTATTCATTGACTTCATCGGGTTGAGGTTTTCATACCAAGGTTCGTTGTCGCAATCGAATTCGGGTTAAAGATAACCATCTCATCAATCAACTCGTGTGCAAACTCTGATCTTGGGAAAATTCCGCAATGAGTCAACCCATCTTGGGAAGATTCGCATCAAGTGGTATTAGAGCTACGTTTGCCACGTAGTTTCTGGAAAACCCTACCGGCAGTTATCTCCTATTTGAGGTAGAAATCTTTTCTATTTCAAATAGAAAGTATTTTTTTAGTTTTTTTTTCAAATTCTGTCTAGTTTATTTTCGCGGGTCTCGTTCCAAAAAAAAAAATTCGAAAAAAAAAAGAAAAAAAAATTCCAAAAAAAAATTCCAAAAAAAAATAAAAAAAGAGTCGAAAATATGTCTAAACAAAACTCCACAGAAGGTGATGCACGAGGCGCAGAGACCAAATTTATGTTCGAAGCATTAAAAGCATAGATGGAGAGGCTGATGGAAAACATTTATGAGCGAATGGATCGCATGGAACAGTCTCAGGTACCACACCTATAACTTTCCACATGTGACTAGAAGGGTTGTGCCACGAAGGAAAGTGAGAGTACGTGATGAGTTTGAAGGGGGTAGCTTTGAGCGAGAAGATGATAGAGAGTCCACTAGGAGTTAGGGGTGTACATAAACCCGCCCAATCCGCCTGAACCGCTCAAACTGACCCAACCCGCCCGCAAACCGCCTGTTTTAAACTTTTAAATAATAGTGGCGGTTTGATATTCTTGCCACCCGCCACTTCCCGGTCGGGTGGTGGGTTTAGAATTTGCAACCCGCCTAAACCGCAACCCGACCGCTAGTTATATATAATGCACACAAATGATATTATAAGGATTAAAAACAAGCTTTTTAAAACAATATATATGTATATATTTTCTAGCAACGATAATTTTATTCATATTTATATGATATATTTTACTTTTATTTGTAAAAGAAATTAAATATTTTGTTTGAACATTTATTTTTATTCTACTTTAACAGAATTTTATCTTCACAACTAACAAAATATGTTATACATACTTATTATTAAATTTTTATGATATTTTAGTTTATAATAATATTAAAATATTTACTCATTATAAATTATGATTATTTGAATATTATTTATAACACCACTTGATTTTTTTTATCCACCAACTCAATTATTAAGTTAAATCTACAAATAATATATTTTTCATAGTAAATTAGTAACTAGTTAAACACAAAAAATTGAAAAGACATAAAACCGCCAACCCGCCCGCCAAATTCATCAACCCGACCGAACCGAACCGTGCGGTTTGGAAAGATAATTGTGTAATTTTGGGTTGCTATTTTGTCCACCCGCTCGTGTCGGGTCGGGTTGATTTTTTACTTTAAAACCACCCGAACCCGACCGCGTACACCCCTACTAGGAGTAATAGGCTATATGGTGGGAGGTTGAGAGAGGCGAGAGATCGGGAAGACAACAACATAGGAAGCATTAAGGTACAAATTCCTTCTTTTTAAGGAAAAAATGATCCGGAGTTGTATCTTGAGTGGGAGAAGAAGGTGGAACTCGTGTTTGATTGTCATAGACATTCTGAACTTAAGAAAGTCAAAATAGCGGCAGTCGAGTTCTCGGACTATGCTGTTGTGTGGTGGGACCAACTAGTTATAAGTAGGAGAAGGAATAGAGAGCCACCTATTGAGACTTGGGAGGAGATGAAGAGGGTGATGAGGAAGAGATTTGTTCCAAGTTACTACTACCGGGAGTTGTGTAACAAATTACAGAGTCTTCGTCAAGACAACCGGAGCGTTGATGAGTACTACAAGGAGATTGAGGTAGCTATGATCCGCGCCGATATACAGGAGGATCGAGAGGCTACCATGGCTAGGTTTTTGGCGGGTCTAAACCAAGAAATTTTAAATGTTGTGGAATTGCAACACTATGTCGAGTTGGAGGATATGGTTCACATGGCCATAAAAGTTGAGAATCAACTCAAGAGGAGGAGGAGTATTCGCCCTTGGGAAGTGAACCAATGGCAAAAAAAAGCGCTGCCAGCCGCACCAATACCAAAGACACCAATACCAAAGATGGAGCACAACCAAGAAATGAGAAACCACGAAAGTCAAGGTAAATTTGATATTCGAAATCGTGATATAAAGTGTTTTAAATGTCAAGGTAGGGGTCACTTGGCAAGCCAATGTCCAAACAAACGAATCATGGTTGTTAGAGATAGTGGTGATATTGTAACGGACGATGAGGGCTCTGATGAGATGCCACAATTGGAGGATGATTCGGTGGAGGAATGTATAGCCCTGATGCACTGACCTTGGTTTCAAGAAGAGCATTGAGCTTACATACGAGAGTGGTTGAAGAAGAGCAACGGGATAACCTCTTCCATACTAGATGTTATATCCAAAACAAGGTATGTAGTGTAATTATTGATGGTGGTAGTTGCACTAATATTGCTAGCACATCTATGGTGGAAAAATTGGGTTTGTCTATAGCGAAATATTTTAGGCCATACAAGTTGCAATGGATCAACAATAATGATGAGACAAGGGTGGATAAACAAGTGAAGGTTGCATTTCGAATTGGCACATACGAAGATGAAGTACTCTGTGATGTCGTTCCAATGCAAGTTGGACATTTGTTATTGGGTAGGCCATGGCAATTTGATAGGCGAGTTAAGCACGATGGCTTTACAAACAAATACTCTTTTGTGTGGTGGGTGTCGAATCCAACAAAAATAAAAACCTACTTTAATAAGATTTGTAATCAGCGATAAGTAGGGTCGATCCACAGGGAATGGTGTAAAATTTAAATCCTGAATTACTAATATTGATTAAAAGGGGTTTTGGATTTGATTAACTAAACAAAATAAAAAAACGTAAATTGAAAAGCAAAATTAAAATAGATTTCGAATTCAATATGTTGAGAAGTTCTAGTCTTTGGATTATCTCGGTATTGATTCTACGATTTGATCACTGATGCAATAATAATTCAACGTTATCAAATAAATTGGCTATAGTTACTAACAAGCTCTAGCAACCTAGTTTTTCCTTAAGTCGTCGATAACCAAAACAAGCTCTTTGATTACTTCTCTTACCAAGTAGACAACCCTAAATAAGCTCTTAGGATTTAGCCTATCGATAGCATTCATGTATTAGAAAAACACCAATTCTAGCCAACAAACACATAAGCTCGGTTTATTTAGACCAGATTACTAATTCTCATAACGACTAATCGAAAACGATTAAATAATCAACGTCGCTAATTGCTACAAAATTAGGGTTAGCCAGTCAAGGAGTTAGCCGAAATAGCTAAATATAATTCCAACGATTAAATAATTGGCCAGACTAAATAATCAATTGAAATATATTGTCAACAAAGTTCGGAGAAAAAGTAAATACCTGATGAACGAAGAAATTAAAGTACAATTCGATCTCACAAATATTAAGAATCAAATCTTGATGAATCCTCGACTAGAATTATGTGTTTAGCAACACATAATCAAAAACTTCTACAAAATATTAATTTCGAAAACTTTGATATAGGGAAAAACGTGCTTGAATTAAAAACAGAATTAAAGGTGTCTTGTGGAATAAAATTCCACATATTTAAACTAAAAGAGTTCTAATTCAAGAAGGAAACTAATTAGGGCTCTAACAAACTTAACAAACTCAAATCTTGAAATATCTAGAAATAAGGAAATAAAATCCTAACAAATAAAAGAGAATAAAATCTCATATATCCGAAAATCAGTTGGCTTCTATAGCAAAAATCCGAATCTTAACAGAAAATCTTCAAAAATCTTCATGAAACGCGTTTTCTGGGCAGAAGCGTTCAGAGACTTAAGCGTGGGCACGCTTAATTCAGGAAAGTCTTCTGCTGCTGCTCTTTTTATGCTAACTCAATTTCTGCTCATTTTTCTCCTATTTTCATCCCATTTGGCCCTTTTCTTTACGTAATCACCTAGAATTCAAATATCAACATAATATTACGAAATAAGGAGCATAATCGTAGCAAAGTACTCGATCTTAAACATATAAAACATGCATAAAACACAACCTAAAATTATGCACAATCAAGTCTTGTGCCATTAACACCTCAACAAGTTTATGAAGATCAAGTGAGGTTAAAAAAAGAAAGTGAACAAAAGAAAATGGGTGAACGGCGCATCGATGATCATGTCCAAACTC
This sequence comes from Verbascum thapsus, assembly GCA_963669365.1. NCBI lineage: Eukaryota > Viridiplantae > Streptophyta > Magnoliopsida > Lamiales > Scrophulariaceae > Verbascum > Verbascum thapsus. The sequence goes on from OY770107.1 coordinate 21,571,301, forward strand.
AAGAACGAATCGACGATACTGCGTACAAATGACGCTTTGGATTTGAGGACAAATCCGTTTCAAGAGGAGGGGAATGATATGAATATTATTATCAATGTTATATTTCCTTTTATGTCTTTTTATGTTATAGAATGTTTTCCTATTAGGATTCGAATCTGATAGCTTTCCTTCTTTTATCAAGATTCGAAAGTGATTGTTTTCCTTTTATTAGGTTTCCTTTTTGTTTTAAAAGTTTACTTAGTAAGTTTTATTTTAGTAGGAATTAAATTTTGGAAAATATCCTTCTCTATAGGATTTTTACCAAAATTAAGTTTATTGTTTTTGCCTATAAATAGGCGACGTTTTTCATTATAAAGTAGAGAATATTTTTGATTAAAATTTGTGAGTTTTATCTCTCGTCGTTCTTCAAGAAAACGAACTTATCGAATTTTATATCCGTGGCGTTCGTTCCCGACTTATCAAACGATTTTCCATCTCGTTTGTGGCGTCATCATAGTTTCATTCTGAGGTTCGTATTCATTGACTTCATCGGGTTGAGGTTTTCATACCAAGGTTCGTTGTCGCAATCGAATTCGGGTTAAAGATATCCATCCACCATTCAACTCGTGCGCAAACTCTGATCTTGGGAAAATTTCGCAATGAATCAATCCATCGTGGGAAGATTCGCATCAAAGTCGGTCATTAAATCTTACTCCGATCTTAGTGAGTTGTATCGGTCCAAGTCTAGGGCTCGTTATTCTCTCTGGATCCAACCAAATCTTTAATTTTGATATTAAGACTTGGACCCAACCCCAAACGGAATGAATACTCACTCATTGTGAACCCTAAATATTTTTCTACAAATATCATGGGGAAAAGAAGTCACTTATTCAATAGTTCAGGGGCAAACGTTATATATCGCATAAGTTCAGGGTGCTAAGTGAGATTTACATACTAAACCGAAAAATATCCCACTAGTTTATTTCTACAGCTACGAAAATATCCTTATCTCCAGTCTCTAATGTCCATAGCCATAGCTCAATTGTCTACAAAAATGCAGTTACCCGCCCCAATTCGAGCTCCAACGTTTGTGTCCAGGCGAAGACTTTTTGAGCAGAAACTTGCGGACCTCCACAAGTGCTCTAACTTGAACGAACTAAAACAGCTTCATGCGCTCATATACAAGTTTAATCTTCACAAAGACCCCTTTGTTGCGCCTAAACTCGTCTCAGCCTTATCCTTGTGCCGCCAGATGGCTCTGGCAATCAATGTGTTCGATCAAATTCAGAACCCTAATGTTTATCTGTATAATACCTTAATTAAGGCCTATATTAGGAACTGTGAACCTTTGAAAGCTTTTGAGGTTTTCTGCGAAATGCAGTGGTCTGGGATTTATCCGGATAATTATACGTATCTTTATCTTCTTAAGGCGTTTTCGGGGTTGAAGTTCGTGAGAATGATGCACGCCCATGTGGAAAAATACAATCTTTACTCGGATTTGTTCATTCCGAATTCGTTGATTGATGCGTATTCGAAGTGTGGAGTGGATGGTGTTGGAGATGCGAGGATGGTTTTTGATGTAATGCCGGAGAGGGATGTGGTTACTTATAATTCGATGATTAGTGGGCTGGTGAAGGCGGGTGAGTTGAAAGAAGCGAAGACATTGTTTGATGAAATGCCTGAGAGAGATAAAGTGAGCTGGAATGCAATTTTGGATGGGTATGTGAAGGCTGGAGAGATGAAAGCAGCGTTTGAATTGTTTGAGAAGATGCCATCAAGGGATGTCGTGTCGTGGTCTACTGTTGTTTCGGGTTATGCTAAAGCTGGTGATATTGAGATGGCTAAGGTGTTGTTCGACAGTATGCCGGAAAAGAATTTGGTTACATGGACAATAATGATATCGGGTTTTGCTGAAAAGGGTCTTGTGAAGGAGGCAGTTAGGCTTTATAGACAAATGGAGGATGCAAAATTGGATTTAGATGATGGGACGTTCATTAGTATTTTATCAGCAAGTGCAGAATCTGGTTTGTTGAGTTTAGGAAAAAGAGTTCATCACTCTATAATGAAGTGTAACAATAAGTGTGGTACTGTGGTGAGTAACGCTTTGGTTGACATGTATGGAAAGTGTGGGAGCTTGAACAGATCATGGAGTATTTTCAATGCGATTGAAAGAAAAGATTTAGTTTCGTGGAATGCCATGATTCACGGGTTGGCCATGCATGGTTATGGACAAAAGGCTCTTAATCTCTTCGATAGAATGAAACAAGAAGGATTTGAACCGGATAAAGTGACATTCGTTGGTGTCTTATCTGCATGTAGTCATTCCGGTATGGTTGAAGAGGGAATTGGTTTTTTCTATAGTATGGAGAGTGATTACAAAATTACCCCTGAGATTGAGCACTATGGTTGCATGATTGACCTATTGGGTCGAGCAGGACGGCTAAGTGAAGCTTTTAGGCTTCTACATACAATGCCATTTGAACCCAATGTAGTTATTTTGAGTTCCCTTTTAGGGGCTTGTAGATTGCATAATGCTGTTCAACTTGCAGAAGAGGTGAACAATCAGTTAGTTAAATTAGAGCCAACAGATGAAGGAAATTTTTCTATGTTGTCAAATATATATGCTGCAACGGGAGATTGGGGAAGTGTTGCAAATGCAAGGTTGAGAATGAAGAAGATAGCCAACAAAAGGGCTTCAGGGGTTAGTTCAATAGAGTTGAATCATGAATTTCATGAATTTACTGTTATGGATACTACTCATCCTCAATCAGACAGAATATACCAGACAATCAATGGATTGAGTACGCATCTTAAAAAAATCGCTTATGTTCCTAATATCTGCATTTAGATATTTGGTTATGGCACAAGGGGCAGCTGAAAGGAATTATTGTCACTGTTTTATAATTTTATGATTGTAAGATATTGATATGGAGAACAATACAGGAGTTTGGAAATTGTAAATATAGATGGTTATAAGTTAGAAATGTAATCTGTTTGTGATAAATACATGAAATTATCATGTGCGAACGCGCACTTGGAAACTTCATTTCATCTTAGCCCTTGATGTTTTATGATACATTTATGTACAAATTATACATCTTTGCGAACCTTGTGAAGAGTTTTAGTCCATCCATGAAGTGTGACAATTCAATCATCATTCTGAAGGGACCTAATTGTCACTCCAGAGCCTCATCATCATCAGCCAGGTTATTCTTTCTCTACTCATAAACACCATTCTTTTTGTCACTAATTTGAGGGTAAAAAACCCAGAGCAAAAAAATGCCACAAATATGTTTTCTTTAATATATTTTACAGTAAAAGTTGGGGTCTTTTTATCCCCACCAGGCCACCACCTCCTACCAAATTAATGCACTTTTCAGCCTTATAAGTGTGAGAGTTGAAAGAAAAGTGGCTACAAGAAGTATTGTAAAAGAATTGTTGAAATACAGGACTGGCTGAAAGCTTGCCACATCAATCCTTTTCTCACAAAATGACTTGTACTGGAAAAAAACAAAGGGTCTTACTCGGACATTATGGGTCTAGAGGAAATTTGTGGTCTAAATTCACAAAATAAATAAGCACAATCTTGCCCTTATCCTTGACCTATATCCATTATAGCATTTATTTCCTCCATATATATATATATATATATATATATATGTATTTGTACATACTTTTAGTTGTACAGAAACATCAAGCTGAGTTAAAAAGAAAGAGAAAAAGAAGACCATCATGGAAGCTTGCTTTCTCTCTTCAAATTCCTTTACAAAAACCATAGAAGTTCTTCCCCCTGTCAGAGGAAGAATTCCTTCATACACAAGAAAATATCTCAAGAGTAATCAAATTAGGAAATTTGGTGCTCCACTTTCTGTAGCATGTATGTGTTTCCCTTGTGTGATCTCTTTATTCTTGATCCTTACTTCTGAGTTTATATATATATATATACTACATATATATTATATATGCTGTAAATAATGACTGATGGATCTTTTTAATAGGCTGCCAATCAGGTTCATCATCATCATCACCACAAGATGAAGAAGGGACATTCCTTAATTCCGATTGGCGATCATTCAGAGCAAAACTAGTTGCTAGCCAACGAGCCTTTCAACCCGAAGACCTTTCTACTGTGGTCGACCCAGATGCCCCAATGGACCCGCCTCAACCAATCACAATAGGAGACAAATGGGCCCACACCATCCATGAACCTGAAAAAGGCTGCTTATTGATCGCCACCGAGAAGCTCGACGGGGTCCACATCTTCGAACGCACCGTCATCCTCCTATTATCGACCGGCCCAATTGGCCCAACGGGCCTCATACTCAACAGGCCATCGCTCATGTCCATTAAGGAAATGCGTTCATCGACATTAGACGTATCATCTGGTGCATTCTCTGAGAGTCCATTGTTCTTTGGTGGGCCATTAGAAGAAGGGCTGTTCTTGGTTAGTCCTAAACTAGGAAACGAGGGGGTCGGTAAAAGCGGCGTTTTCGATGAGGTAATGAAAGGGTTGTATTATGGGACAAAGGAAAGTGTTGGATGTGCTGCTGAAATGGTGAAGAGGGATGTGGTTCAAGTTGGAGATTTTAGGTTCTTTGATGGATATTGTGCATGGGAAAAAGAACAGCTTAGAGATGAGATAAGGGCTGGGGATTGGACTGTGGCTGCATGCAGTCCTTCTGTTATTGGGCTGGCTAGTGTGGGAAGTGTTGGGCTTTGGGAGGAAATTCTTGGGCTTATGGGCCCAAGAAAAGTTTGGTGATTTTTTGACTGGTATGGGCTTGGGCTATGCCTAAGGGGTCCAATGTAAATATATAACTATCTAGGCATGTTTTGAGTTTGGGTTAATTGGGTCTTAGATATTTTGATTCAATTTGTATGTTGTTATGTAAAAGCAATGCATGAATTAACTAAGGGTGCGTTTGGATCGAGTGATTTGAAATCCATGGATTTCAAATTTATCGACAAATCCGTTTAAGTTCGTTTGGATGATGATGGATTTCAAATCCCTCGCCATTCATTTTGAGCTCTTTTCTCCACAATTACGGTGGATTTCAAATGACATTCATTTAGGTGTCATTTGAAATCTTTCGTCCAAATCCACTCCTCAAATCCAAATCCATCGATCCAAACGCACCGTAAGATTTATTAACTCCTTCAAAAATTGCATTTAATTTTCCACAAGCGTATTGTAGCCTTATTTTTGCAAAAGAAGTGATATTTCATATTTTTAATATATGTTTCTATGTGTCTTTTGGTACTTTATTTATGTTATTTGGGCTTTTTCACTAAACATATTCTGGGCTTTATTATAGCCATACAACAAAACAGGGAGTAATACACTATAGCTTATACATTATTGCTCATATTTGACAAAATCAATAATTTAAGGAATTCATAAATAGTACGTCTTATTTAATATGACAGCTAAGATTTTCAAATGCCCAAAATTATTTGCCTAATTTAGGATTAAATGCATTACTGAGGTCCTGTTACTCAATTTCATGTATACATAAGATGAACCTCTGACCCCCCATATTTAGTGTAACACATTAATCTCCTACTAGGAATTTCACTTTTTTTTACAATAAGTTAAAAACTAATGTTTACCATTCGACCAATACTTATAAATATTATTAAATTATACTTTTTTTTTATATATATTTGATGGAGCAAACCGTTCTATTAAACAATGATCGATATCAGGTGATAGCATCCCCATAATCACTGTGACTTGAATAACCTTGACCAATTATAATTTCTCTGAGTTAATAATTATATCAAAAATAAACAAAATTTTATAAATCACCGTTATAAAATTGCTAATTTTTCACTGCATTTTGATTTAACAAGTATGGATACAATAAATCCATTAATATCACTAAATTACAAGTAATTTTTTTTTTAATCAAAATTAAGTGGAATAAATTATTAATAGCATAGAAAAAGTGGTAAATAATATCATTTTTAAAACAAATACCATGTACACAATGGTGATATTGGTCTCATGCATTATTGAAGTTCACACCTAAAAGGACAATTATTCATCATATATAGGTATATTTCCAAAGAGAGGAAAAAGAAAAAGTGGCCCATACCATACCCCTTAAATTTCTTAGTTTATCAAACTTTACTCTAGTGAGTAAAAATAATCACACTTGTATAAAATCTTCATCTAATGCTTACCCATGAAAAATATTAAGGAATAAGGGACCACATATGAATTAACAAGACAAAGAGTACAAACAAAACAATTCACATATCAACTTCTTGCTATTTATGACTCCAACAATATAATCTTCATTCCAAGTCTTCTTGCTTTTAATTTCTAAGCATCTCCAATTAATATATATACACATATTTATATATAATGCAATAGTTTATTGAGGATACATTATTTACATTTATCATGACCCCTCAACCTAGAAAATTCTTTGTTAAACTAATGGGTTTTTTTTTTTTTTTTTTTTATGTAAGGTTTTTGATGTATGCAAATATATGAGATTAGATTTTGAGTCATGAGGATGGTATTTTTGTCATTTTAAATGAGACATGATTTTCATTTAAATTTCCATGATGCCCAATGTGTAGATTAGTCTCTATTCTTAGCAATTATTCTCCATTAATGCTCATATTTCCATGGGCGATACTAATGGTTTACTACTTACTTTTTAGCCTTCTTGTAATTTTTAAATAACTTATAAATATTAATTGTTATGATTACGTTAGGTGAGAAGTGCCCTTTGACATTGTTAGGAAAATGTTTAAATTCTATCGCGAATAATAATTATAATTATTCATATGTGAATTTTGTCTTAATTTTACATATAAGAATAATCTAGTAACACTTTAAAAACTATTAATTCTTCAATGCAATCCTACTATAAAATATAAATCAATAATGTTTCATGATATAAAATAGTAGAACATAAAAATAGATCTGAAAAGATAAAACAAATTAGATCCGTTTATCGGATTGATATTCCCATAAATTTGTTGCACCAACAATTTTTTATTTACCAGTAGTAATTTACATATATATATATGTTTGATTTGTGAAGCAATCAACTAGAATTTCCCAATAATTAATAACAAAAATATAATAACGAGATAATGAGGTCCTTATCTGCAATAATAAATATCTTTCTAACCCCACTATAAGGTCGTTGTAATCCTCTCTCCCATGAAATAGCCCACTCAATCTAAGAGACATCCCTCGTACACGCGCCAGAAATGCACGTAAGAGTTCATCGCCACCACAGATACTCCTCGTACGCACTTTGTTGTACTTTCCCAGCAGCGAATATCTTTCACTCGCTACACCTTCGCGTGAGACAGGGATCTAGTAGATGAGGTCAGTTTGATGCTTTTAGGAAACTGGTGAGAATTCCATTGTTGTTGCAAGTTAAATCATGCGTCCATTTCCTAATTAATTTTCCAAGATCTACAAAATAAATATATATATAATTAAAAAATACACAAAATCCCATGTCAGAAAATTCAAAATTTATTGCTTTTTATGTGCATTTAATTAATTGAAATAAGTAGTTATAATGAGAGTTAGAGAAGGTGACAAATTTCCATCAATTTTATAACAACACATAAATTATTATGTGTACCCAAAAAGCATGGAAGGTGGGAGAATCTAAAAAAGAAAAATAAAAGAGTCATAAATGTCAATCAAACAGATAGCCATGCTTTTCACTTCCAAAAACCCAAGAAAATCTGTATGAATATAATAAATACCAATATTCTGTTAGATATGTGTTGTCTAACTGTACTATTATCAAACTTTTCGTATGGCCAAATGGGAAAGATATTATTGATTCTAAAGCCAGATGAGAAGGAAAAGTATATAGAATGAGGTGAGAACACATGTTGACAAATTTCTTTCTTCAATCTTTGAGAAATTTTGAATATATGTAAGAGAAAGATCTTATCTTGGATCTCTCTCTTTCATGTTTCTGCTTATTAATCAAGAATTTATTTTTATTTTTTCTTTATATCACTTTTGTTGTTGTGGGGTTTTCTTTTTCTTTAAAAAAACTTAATTTTGCAGGTTTTTCACCAGGGGTACAATTAAAGATTCTAGCTTTGTTCAATGGGGTCCTTGAATTTTTTGTCCTTTTAGTGCAGAGAATCATAACTGGAGAAAGTGGATTTTCCCTTGTAGCTTTCAGCCTTATGCTTTATTGTGGATAATCTTGACAGTTTGGATTTGCTTATAAATTATATGCAGATTTGAAGGAGTCAGAAAAAAAAAAAAAAATTGGGTTTGAGGTAATTCCCTTTTGTACCTCATTTGTCTCTATATTTTTGGATTTTCTTTCCTTATGAATTATGAGCTTTTTTTGTGTTGCCTTATTCTTCACATACATCTATATTTTTCATGATGATTTTGCTGTGTTTCATGTTCAGGGTTGGTGTTCTTGTTGAGAAATTATGGCTTCTGCTTGTTGACTTAATAATTGTTGTTTCTAGATAATAATTTCTCAACTCATTTCCGAATTTTGCCATTAATAACTCACTCAAGTGAGGTGAATTTTGCCACAAAATAAATAAATCAAGAAGCAGAATAATAATATTGGGCTTCTGGTAAATCGAGATACTAAATCGTTTGTGAAAATTAGCTGCATTCGGTTAATATAATAATCAGTTTGTGGTTTAACATTGTGGGATTTTCTGAATTGTAGTGAGTGCACTTTAGTAGTTAACTGATGGTTAAGTGTGGTTCGAAGATGGCTTGATTAAACACATTATGGTTTTTGTAATGATTGAAATGGATTTATCTTTCTTGTCTTTGCTGAATTGAACTGATTTTTGGGTCAAATTAGTTACGATCCCCGTTTTGAATCCAGGAATGGGAACTAAAATTCAAGCTAATGCATTTTTGCGTGATTATCATCCCGTTATCGATCTTGATGGAAGCACAAGCAGCGGTTTGAGGTCCTTGTATCATGAAAACCAGATTGTGAAAAATAGCCACAATCCTAACTCATTTACGACCTTGATACATAAAAACGGCTATTTGGGATACGACACTGATAAAGTGAGGCAAACAATTCTCGAGCATGAATCGATTTTCAGAAATCAGGTATTAAGTCATTTTTCCGCTCGTTTGTTTTTTTGAGTTTCGTGGACCTTGATTTATCTATTGATTATGTTTCAACTTTCAACAACTTATATTCTCGATGGGTGTCACATTATTCAGCTCCAAGAACTCCACCGTCTGTACAAAAGACAACGACAGCTTATGAGTGAAATCAAAAGGGGAGAAATAACGGAACATGAAGCAAGGCAAGATATATCAAAGTCGAGCCCTTTATCATATCTTAGTAATATCGAGAAAATCAAGCAAGAAAGATTTTCTAAACTGCCCGTGTTTGAAATTACCTCTCAAAACCGAAACTATCAAGGCCCGTATGATAGAGATGCTAATTTGAGATTTGGTTCTCACTTAAAGAACACCAATAATCAGAGTTATTTAAGCTTATCCAATCAAACAGATGGAGTGCCTACAAATTCATGCTCGAATTTTAATCTCGTGACAAAAGATTTCATGCAAGATTTCTGTTCTGGCAAGACACCGGTTGAGCCAAGAAACGAGAATCTAAATTGTCCGTTGGATTTGGGTGCATCATTATCGCGAAGGAAAAGGAAAATATTTGGCGTTGAAATTTTTGAAGGCAATGATGATACATTTGAGGCTACTAATATGTCAAGTACGGAAGTTGGAAAATATGAGAGACCGAATGTGAATTCATTTTTCGATCATACTGATATGAGTGGGAAATGGATAAAGGGCTGTTCGTCAAGAGTATTAAATATCGTCAAAATGCCTTATCGTTCTTCAGAAAGTCAAACCAAGCAAGATAATCCCATTGGAGGATTACCATGGTTTCTTAAAAATTCTCAATACAGTCGTGGATCGAGCAATAATGGGACAAAGGGTTCTTATTTTATGAATATGGACTCTTTGCAAAATTGCTCTGAGAATTTTTTCTCGAAGCAGAAAAAGGAAATCTCGCCTATTGTTGATGATAATACTAGTGGGAAAAAGATTCTTGGTGTTCCAATTTCTGATATGCTCAAGGATTTAAATTCTAGAGACGATATCTCGAAAACTAACACCTCTAATATTGAGGTTAATAACTCTAGAACAGTTGAAACAGATCATCTTTCACAGAAGGGATTAAATAACTACATATCTGATTTGAGGCATCATATTGACTTGAATTTGACATTGGACGAGGATGATGTCACATTGACACCCTCTGTCCCGACAGCTATTCTAAAAATTGCAACCACCGAGATTGACTTGGAGGCTCCAGCAGTTATCGAACCCGAAAAAGAAGTCAACTCCACTGTGTCCTTATCTGATAAAATTGCAGCTGAGGCTATAATCGCCATTTCACTATCTCGGGACAATAATTTCGTGGATGAGCATCAAGACAGCATATCTACCGATCGTCTCAAATGGTTGGCCGAAATAGTTTCTACTAGCTTTCACAATAAAGAAGAAGAATTTGTTCCCAATGGTATGGATTACTTTGAGTTCATGACATTACAATTGGAAGACACCAAAGAAAAAAGCTATCTTTATAAGCCGGTTATATTGCATAGTCGAAGTGATGACGAGGCGGGCAGTCGTAAACTGCCCAAAAGGTCAAAGAGGGGCAGGCAGAGAAAGGACTTTCAGAGGGACATACTGCCCGGTCTGGTTACATTGTCGCGTCATGAAGTGACCGAGGATTTTCAGGCATTCGAAGAGATGTTAAAAGCTGATGGAAGCATAGGGCAATCATCTGTGAGAAACGGTAGGGGACGAAAGCGTATAAAAACGAAAGCACAATCTTTAATACGGAAACAAAAGCCCGTTTGTCAGCATGACGAGAGGAGTTTGAGTGGATGGGGAAAGAGGACGAGGCGTTTGCCAAGACAGAGATGTACTAATTCTTTTCTTTCGTTTACTGTGAAATGCTAATTGAAGGTTTTTATCGACATTCTTGAGGCGATAATATTAAGTCGTGTAAATAGCTACAGAGCTAAAATTTTTATGTTCATGAAAACTGGCGTATTTCTTGTCTCAGCTGAAAGAACTGTGTTGTTGGTTTAGTATAGTATAGATTGAAATTGGAAACAGTGCTGTAATTGAACCTTTTTATGTTATATACTGTTCGAGGCTTTGTAATTCCTTTGCAAAATTCAATCTTTTGGCCAATTTGGGTTTTCAACAAAATCATCAATAACATGTCCTGGATATTTCGGAGCTGATGAATGCATGAACAGAATTTTGTCCCATTAATCATTTTATAAACTACAAAGTACAAACAAGTAAATATTCTGTTTCTGGCTTTCTATACATTTACTAAATTAGTAAATAACACGTTGATTGTACGTGAAGCATATAATCTCGTTAAGTAATTCATATATATATATATATATATAGTTGTTGTTCAACTTCAAAAAAGTTAATTTAAATTTAACTAAATAAACTATCACTTAATAAGTTAGTTATTTAAAAAATAAAATATTGATTGATATGAATGAATTTGTTAATTTTTAAAAGAAATAAGTTCATTAAAAAGTGAAACATGAACAATAATGTAACTAAATAAACTTTATGTAAATTCATGCTTCATTTATTCGATATCTTTTTTAATTTCACTTTTTCTTTATTCGCATTACTTTTTTGCTATATACTTTCAATAATTTTTATAATAACTCAAAAGTTGAACACTTGTATATGTGTTTTGTTTCTTATTTCAGAATTATTATTTTTAGTTCAACCCATGTGTAGCATATTTTCAAATCATTACCTCACCTTTAGCATAAATGATGCATCCATTTTTGTTTGATTTTCAATAATTGTGTATTTTTATTTATTAAATTGAGTCTACTTAAACAAAAATAAAAAATAAAAATTTGCATGTTGTACATACTGTTAATATACAATATGAAAAATAATTAAAACATAATGAGAAATGATTTTTTTCTTTAATTTGATAACATCATCGTATTTTGGTTCACTATTGATAGGAAATTCTTTTAAGTAAAGTATGCATTGACCATAATTTTAATAAATATTTTTCAATTAACTCTTGTGATTTAGTTTCACAAATATATTTGATAAACTATGAGTCATTTTTTGCTGTCGAAAAATTATAATTAGTTGAATGATCAAGTTAATAGAGAAAATATCAATATACTCATACTCCTAAATAAAATACTTAAAATAAACTAAGGTATTAAATATTCAAACTAAACATTAATTTAACTAAATAAATACTTACTAAATAAATTATAAGTCATTATCTAGTAAAGTAATTCAGTTATATAGATAATTCCTTATTTTATAGTATCTTATATTAAATTTTTAAATAATAATTTATTTAAGTATATAATTATTTAAAGAGTAAATATTGATTGGTATGATGGGTTAAATTAATAATTATAATATGTCGTAGAACATAGAAGGTGTTTTGACAATGTGATCTAAAAAATATTTAAAATATATCTTAGAAAAGAAGGTGTTCGGGTAGGATAATTGATAAGAAAATATGTCGTGACATGATTTTGAGATTTAACAATTACTTAACAAAGAAAGAATTTTTTTATATTTTCTTATTTATTAATTGTTTGAACAAAAGAAATTAAAACCTAATATTGTTAAAAAAAAGAGGTAACTTGCATGCTTAAACTAATTATTTTTAATTAAGATTTAATATTTATATGTAATTTTATTGTATGATACACACATACTTTTATTGTAGATATATTCAATTTATTGTATGATGCACACATACTTTTATTGTAGATAATTACGTATTTTAGAATTCTAGTATAATTATACATCTTATTTTTAGATATATAACTTATTTTCATTAGTTATTATTTATTATTGAACTTTTTTGTCATTCAAAATTCAAATACATAAGTGCATATTAGTAGATTAAAATTTCAAATAAACACCGTACTTTTATAGTAGGAAATAGATAGTAAATCTTCTACTATATTATAGCAATGATTCAGTTTTTTTTTTAATCCTAATTTTGTAGAATTTTGACTTTTTAAAAAATAATAATTAATATTTATCCATTAATAACTAACTCCCCCACTATCTCACTAACAATACATACATGAGAAAAATAGAACCAACTCCCCTACTACCTTTACCACTCTATTTGGGATAATGACTTCAAAATTCAAATCCAAATTCAAATTCAATCATTTAATAAATATTTGTATTTATCAACATCCAAATTCTCCATGAATATTGTCATACTTTTTGTTTTTGCCGAATTGTTTTTGCCATCTTCTTTCATGTCTAATCATTCCCTTCTTTATGTCAGGTTTTGAATATCCTCATTTTACTCGCAATGAAGAAAAATAAAAAAACGCTACAAAATAATTTAAATTGCGGCGATTCGAAAAGGAGATGGAGCATTCCAGTGTCTAACAAAACATAGGCTTCTGTGAAAATTCAAATTATTATTAAACAATTTGTTAGGCAATTAAAACCAGAAAATCTTAATCCCAATTTAATTCCTATTGTAATTGCCCTTTTCAGGTAAGTTTTTCATCAATCCCCATTTTGTTTGTTTTCCATATTCTATGCATGCTTAATTGTACGGTTATATTGATTAAATAGTTACAAGAAGGTGTTTTTTTTCAAATTTATCCATTTCATGTTTTAATTTAATTCCGTGGTGATTAATTAAGTTAATCTGATTCAGTTTCATAATTTTTTGGTGATTAATTCAGTTTCATAAATTTTTGGTGATTAGTTTATTTGATTCAATTTCATCAAAACAAATTTGGTGATTAATTTTTTATCTGATTAATTAAGCTTTTTGACGAGTATTATATCATATTAGTTTAGTTTAAAAATGATAATACATAAATTATAAGTTTAATAAGATAAATATTAATATTAATATTAAAAAGAATAAAAGGCTCAGTCAAAAAATTGCTACTGATTATCAAAAATAATAATTAATGAGTACTATATCATATTAGTTTAGTTTAAAAATGATAATACATAAATAATAAATTTAATAAAATAAATATTAAAAAGAATAAAAGCATTAGTAAATATGCTACTAATTAAGGGAAATTATTGCAATAATAGTTATAAGAATAATAATAGCTATTCGGAAATTAATAATATATTTTTTTAAGATTAAAATAAATCTAAATATTGATAAATATCTTCTAAAAATTTAATTATATTATTATTATTGATTTGGAATGAGAATATGCATAAATTTGAAATTAATTAATATTTTGTTCAATTTATACTAATAATGAATTATTCTAATGAATTTGGACGGTTCAATTAAAAGAATGTATTCAAGAAGATTAAATGACATATTTTTTCTTTTGAAAGTATTCGCACTTTTATGTTGGAATTTGTATACATTTATATTTTGATTAGTTCATTTTGTGTAACGCAATCTCTGTTAAACTATTTGTGTGCTTATTAAAAAGTATTTAATGTAATTACATGATGACCAACAATTAGATCAATGATCAAGCATTTAAAGAATGAACGTGGCAAAAAAATAATTTTCTTGATTTTGAATGTGTTTCTCGAGGTTTGATGTTATTTTATGCTTTTGTGAAAAAACCAATTCATTTTTCAAATGATTTGAGATAACTAATAAAATATTATACTCGAATAATATGTCGTGCATATCACGTGGCACACACTAGTAATATAATAATAGCAAAAGATGTATCACAATTTGTACTAATAGTATAATGTTATGAATGGACTAAGATACGGAATAACTAAGAGTTATATATTAATCAACTCAGCTCAACAACACTTCAGATTGCATTAAAATCCAATAACATCAACACCACAACTGTTCAACCACGAATTCAAACAACATAAGAAATAATAAACGAAATAACAATGAACGACCTTCGATAACAAACAACCGCAATTCCACCTCCGTCCGTAATCTGCGAGATTTAACGATTATATGAGTAAAGCTCACTCGTACAAAGAATCGAGAAAGAAGAGAAGAGAGGAGAGAGGGATAATTCGACCTGCATAAGAATCGACTGAGCAAAAAATGAATATCCTTCCTCGTCCTTCTCTGCCAAATAGCCCCACTTTCTGTTACCCACGTGTCTCTTTCACAATGCTCCTGCTGTAACTAGGGTTGTAAACGAGCCAAGCTCGAGTCGAACTTGGCATTTTTTTCAAGCTCGAGTTCGAGCCTTACTATACTAGCTCGAGCTCGGAATCGAGCTCGTGAGCATGGGTTCGAGCTCGAGCTCAACCCAAGCTCAAAGGCTCGAGCCGAGCCGAATATTTTTAATTATTTAATATATATTTATTTATTTTTAATTATTTAATATATAATATTATATATTTATTAATATAATAATAAATATAAAAATATATTAAAAATTTTAAAAAGGCTCGCGAGCTTTTTTCAAAGATAAACGGGCTCGAGCTCGAGCTCGATTAAGAGTTCGAGCTCGTGAAGCTCGGCTCGAGCTCGAAAAACTCGAGCTCGAGCTGTGCCGGCCCGGCTCGGCTCGACTTACACCCCTAGCTGTAACTAATCACTTCCTTAAACCCTCTTAATTTGCTTAATTAATTCTGCCAGGTGTCTTCAACGGCGTCGTATTATCAGTGAACTTATCTAACAAAAACGCTATCAATAATAAAAAGCCTCTCTTCTTCATTTTCCCGCGGTAGTTATTTCATGACATAAATTCCAAAACAACAGCAGACCACATTAATGTCGGCGCCTAAAAGGGGTTTGAATTTGATCAATAACTTTGATTCGGTGAACAAACTCATGAAAAGGAAAGGACCCATGCAAGATCAATAAATTCGATTTCCGGTGATGTTTCTGCCATAGTTGGTGATAGCCTGTAATTTTTTGGCGAGGAAGCGGCGGCGGGAGACGGCGGTTGCTGGTTCTTTAGGTACGTAATAATCTTCTGTAATGTTTGGGGTTATATTATCAATAATTTCAGAAATAATAGAAGAAAAGATGAGATGAGATAGGGAGAAATAGAAGAATTTAGGGAGAATTCAGATTGTATTTCTTAAACGTGTATGAATCCATCCTATACATATAGCTAGAAAGGACAATTTCATAACAGAAAACATAACAAATTAGGAATGGTGAAAATGAAATATTCCTCCTCCCTCGTACAATTCTCGGACTGCCATCTGTCAATGGTCCCCTCTCTTTGATTCAACCCGAACGACGTCGTTCAGCTTCTTCCTCCTTTTAGTCTTCCCTCGCTTTTCAACGGCTCGGATCAATTCATTTAGCCTTTTCATCTCACGGCCCATATTTAATTGGTTCCCAACGGTCATCTTCATTACATTACTTCCCCCATTTTCAAATCCTTGTCCCCAAGGATCAAAGTCAGGAAATCGATCCTGGATATATGCAAAATCCTCCCACGTAGCTTGGGTTGGGTCTGAATAAGCCCACTGAACCAAAACTTGAGGAACCGACACCTTGTTCCTCTGAACAAATCTGCTATGGATTACGGCCGAAGGGTAAACTTTGAAATTGCCATCCTTATCCACTTCCGGTAAGATGCTGCTAGGTGTGTGTTTTCTGCCAATACGCTTTTTAAGCAATGATACATGAAAAACGGGATGGATAAAGCTGCCAGATGGTAGCTTAAGTCTATAAGCCACTTCCCCAATTCGTTCCACCACCTTATAAGGCCCATAGTACTTCGGTGATAGCTTTAAGTTCCTCCGCAATGTCAGTGAATTTTGACTATAGGGCTGCAACTTTAAGTAAACCTCGTCTCCGACCTGAAACGATCTTTCAGTGCGATTCAAATCAGCATAATGTTTCATCCTTTGTTGAGCTTGGATCAAGTTTTCCCTCAACATCTCCAACATTTTGACCCTGCCATCAATCTCATCCCCTGCCTCGGTGTAAACCGGAAAATTCTGAGCCTTAACTCTGAAATGAGGGGGCATGTAACCATACAACGCCTGAAACGGTGTAGCCTTAAGGCTGTGGTGATAATTCGTGTTATACCAGAATTCAGCTATAGCTAACCACTTATTCCATTTCTTAGGTGCTTGATGACACATACAGCGAAGGTAAGCCTCAACACATTGATTGACTCGCTCGGTTTGACCGTCGGTTTGTGGGTGGTATGCCGTCGACATGTCTTGCGAAACCCCAAGTAATTTGAATAATTCTCCCCAAAATTTGCTAGTAAAAACCTTATCACGATCAGTGACAATACTAGCCGATAGGCCGTGTAGTTTATGAATGTTGTCTAAAAAGACTCTAGCCACTTGTTCAGCTGTATACGGATGAGCCAAGGAAATAAAATGCCCATATTTTGTCAAGCGATCAATCACCACCAATATGCTACTCTTGCCCTCCGAATTTGGCAGCCCATCCACAAAATCCATTGTGATATGTGACCATGACTGATTTGGTACCTTCAAAGGCTGCAATAACCCAGGATATTGCACAAGTTCATGTTTGTTTCTTTGACATACATCACACCCCTTTACCCATTCTGTGATATCTTGTTGCATTTTAGGCCACAATAAAAGGGATTTAGCCCTATGCAATGTCCCTTATATGCCTGAGTGTCCACCCACTGATGCGTCATGCACAGATTTTATGATCCTTTCTCTCAAAACAGAATCACTCCCCTCACATATCCTTCCCTTATGCTTAAGTATCCCAGACTCTAAGGAATACTCATTGTAAGCACCAGCATCTACTGTGTTAGCTTGGATAATTGTCTGCAGTTCATTGTCATTGACATAACTATCTTGTATTTCCCTCATCCAAGTGGGGGTAGCTGCAGTAATTGCATCACACATAGCTTCACTATGCTCCCTTCTAGACAAAGCATCAGCTGCCCTGTTTTCAGTACCCTTCTTGTACTGAATTTCATAATCTAAGCCCAAAAGCTTAGCCACCCACTTTTGTTGCAATATTGAATCAACCCTTTGATCTAATATATGCTTGAGACTTTTCTGATCTGTCTTGATAATGAAATGGTGCCCTTGTATGTAATGTTTCCATTTAGACACAGCCATCAGAATTGCCAAGAACTCCTTTTCATACACTGACATCATTTGATTTCTCACACCTAAGGCTTTGCTGAGGTATGCCAAAGGCCTCCCCTGTTACTTTAACACTGCTCCAATGCCTTTATTAGCTGCATCAGTCTCAACAATAAATGTTTCCTCAAAATTGGGTAAAGCTTAGACAGGGGTGGTTGTCATAGCCTCCTTCAAGTCCACAAAAGCTACAGCAGCTTCACTAGTCCAATTGAAGCCATTCTTCTTCAGTAAGTTAGTGAGGGGCCTGCTTATCACACCATATCCTTGTATGAACTTTCTGTAGTAGCCAGTAAGGCCCAGAAAGCCCCTTGGTGACTTCACATTGTTAGGTACTGGCCAATCCACCATAGCTTCTATCTTCTTAGGATTAGTGGCTACACCTTGATGAGAAATAATATAGCCTAAGTACTCCACCTCCAGCTCTCCAAAATTACATTTACTTTGCCTTGCATACAACTGGTTCTTCCTTAGTATATCCAGTACCAATTCCAAATGATTTAAATGAGAAGGCCAATCTGGACTATACACAAGTATATCATCAAAAAACACCAGAATAAATTTCCTTAAATATGGACCAAATACCTGATTCATCAAGGATTGGAAGGTAGCTAGAGCATTGCACAGGCCAAAGGGCATTACCAAAAATTCATAATGCCTTTGGTGAGTTACAAAGCTAGTCTTGTGTACATCCTCACTCTTCATTCTGATTTGGAAGTATCCACTCCTCAAGTCTATCTTGGAAAAATAGTGTGATCCATGTAGCTCATCTAGCAGTTCATCTATCACTGGTATGGGAAAATTATGTTTAATGGTGAGTTGGTTCAAGTACCTATAATCAACACACATCCTCCAGGTACCATCTTTCTTCTTTACCAAAAGGATTGGTGATGCAAAGGAGCTCTGACTAGGCCTTATGATACCTGCTGCCAGCATGTCATGCACAATTCTTTCAGTCTCATTCTTTTGGACATAAGGATATCTATAGGGAGCTTGTTTCTTGGGAATTGCTTCAGGTTTGAGGGTGATGGAATGTTCAATATCCCTTGTGGGTGGTAGGCCTTCTGGTTCACTGAAAATGTCACTATATTTCTGCAGCAACATTTCCAACTCTTCATTTTTGCTAGTTTTGACTTCAGTTGTAACTGCAGCAAGTGAGAATAGACTCCCACAAAGTCCAAAACCTCATTTCTTAATAATTTTCCCCATTGATTTAGCAGAAATCATCTTAAGTTCAGATTGTTCACAAATAGCCCTCATGCTCAACTTCTTTCCACCAGAGGTTATAGTGATTTTCAAGTGTTCATAGTCAAATTCAATTGGGCTGTGCATTCTTAGCCAATCCACCCCCAATACCATGTCACACCCTCCTAGCTTAATGATCCTCACAGGGTACTCAAATTTGCACCCTTGCATCTTCCAATCCAAATTAGGACACATTTTCCTGCTTATCATCTTATTACCATCAGCCACACTCACTATCATAGGAGTGGTGTACTCTGTTCTACAGCCCAATCTCTTCACTGTCATCTCATCAATAAAGCAATTGGTACTGCCACTGTCTATGAGTATATGAATTTCTTGCCCATGTGTCACTCCTCTTACCTTTAATGCTTGTAAGTCAGAATTTCCAGAAATGGCATTGAGGGACACTGTCATGTCCTCAGCTAGGATATCCCCTTCCTTTATCTCATTCTCCTCTACATCCTCAATGTAGGCTTGCTCCTCTTCCTCAGTCATAATGAGATAAAGCTGCCTGTGCTTACATCGGTGCCCGGGAACAAAAACCTCATCACAGTTATAGCAAAGGTTCCTTTCCCTTCTAGCTCTCATTTCTGCAGCAGTTAATAATTTTCTTGGGGGTGCTGGTGTTTCAGGTTGTGGTTTGTATGGTGGTTTTGGTGTTTGGGCTGGGTTTTTGTAATAGTTTGGAGAAACAGAATTTGGTTTAAATGGTGGTTTTGGTGAAGGGTAAGGTTTGTTGAGTATAGTAGCCCTCCGAATGATAGCCTCTACAATCGATTCCTGCTGTTTAGCCATTGACACGGCCTGTGGAAATGTAACCGGTTTCAAGGTTAATACTCCGCCCCTTATATCTTCTCTCAATCCACTGATATAACTTGCTATGAAATACTCTTCGGAAAATTCCTTGTTAAACATCACCATGTGCGTCTTAAGCTCCTCGAACCTTTCGGTGTATTGAATCACAGTGCCCTGCTGGTGTAACTTGTTGAACTCCCCTATCATTTCTTCAGGAGTCACATCATCGAACCTGGTTAAAACAGCAGTCACAAACTCCTGCCAGTCAATGTACTCCTTCCCTTCCGCATATCCTTGATACCACATTTCAGCTCTCCCCTCTAAATGAACTGAGGCCAATGGTACCTTGTGCTCTTCAGCAATAGTAGATAATATTTGGTAATATCTGTTGCATCTCCTTACCCAGGCCCTTGGGTTATCCCCATCAAACTTGGGAAATTCCAACTTGGGTATTGGGTTCGCACCCCATCCTGCTCCACTATTCTCCGGATTACCCCCATTCGATTTTGTGTTTCCTTGATAAGAAGTCGATCCTCTCTCCATATTCACAGCTGATGGTGGTTCCCCTAGAATCGATTTCCCTCTGTTCAACAGTTGCATCTGATTAGCTATATCTTGTAACTGTTGTTGCATAGATACAAAAACAGCTTGCAATTCATTTTGAGCTTGTGCAATCTCATCGAATCGGCTTTGATTGTTTCTTTCTCCAGCTTCCCTCATAGCCCTCTCCTCTACCAACATCATTTCAGTTCGTTTACAAGCTTCAACTAATTCCTTAGCTCTCGTACCTTCTGCCATAGCTCCGAGGAACGTAGGCTCTGATGCCAAATGTAATGTTTGGGGTTATATTATCAATAATTTCAGAAATAATAGAAGAAAAGATGAGATAGGGAGAAATAGAAGAATTTAGGGAGAATTCAGATTGTATTTCTTAAACGTGTGTCATACAATGAATCCATCCTATACATATAGCTAGAAAGGACAATTTCATAACAGAAAACATAACAAATTAGGAATGGTGAAAATGGAATATTCCTCCTCCCTCGTACAATTCTCGGACTGCCATCTGTCAATGGTCCCCTCTCTTTGATTCAACCCGAACGACGTCGTTCAGCTTCTTCCTCCTTTTAGTCTTCCCTCGCTTTTCAACGGCTCGGATCAATTCATTTAGCCTTTTCATCTCACGGCCCATATTTAATTGGTTCCCAACGGTCATCTTCATTACATTACTTCCCCCATTTTCAAATCCTTGTCCCCAAGGATCAAAGTCAGGAAATCGATCCTGGATATATGCAAAATCCTCCCACGTAGCTTGGGTTGGGTCTGAATAAGCCCACTGAACCAAAACTTGAGGAACCGACACCTTGTTCCTCTGAACAAATCTGCTATGGATTACGGCCGAAGGGTAAACTTTGAAATTGCCATCCTTATCCACTTCCGGTAAGATGCTGCTAGGTGTGTGTTTTCTGCCAATACGCTTTTTAAGCAATGATACATGAAAAACGGGATGGATAAAGCTGCCAGATGGTAGCTTAAGTCTATAAGCCACTTCCCCAATTCGTTCCACCACCTTATAAGGCCCATAGTACTTCGGTGATAGCTTTAAGTTCCTCCGCAATGTCAGTGAATTTTGACTATAGGGCTGCAACTTTAAGTAAACCTCGTCTCCGACCTGAAACGATCTTTCAGTGCGATTCAAATCAGCATAATGTTTCATCCTTTGTTGAGCTTGGATCAAGTTTTCCCTCAACATCTCCAACATTTTGACCCTGCCATCAATCTCATCCCCTGCCTCGGTGTAAACCGGAAAATTCTGAGCCTTAACTCTGAAATGAGGGGGCATGTAACCATACAACGCCTGAAACGGTGTAGCCTTAAGGCTGTGGTGATAATTCGTGTTATACCAGAATTCAGCTATAGCTAACCACTTATTCCATTTCTTAGGTGCTTGATGACACATACAGCGAAGGTAAGCCTCAACACATTGATTGACTCGCTCGGTTTGACCGTCGGTTTGTGGGTGGTATGCCGTCGACATGTCTTGCGAAACCCCAAGTAATTTGAATAATTCTCCCCAAAATTTGCTAGTAAAAACCTTATCACGATCAGTGACAATACTAGCCGATAGGCCGTGTAGTTTATGAATGTTGTCTAAAAAGACTCTAGCCACTTGTTCAGCTGTATACGGATGAGCCAAGGAAATAAAATGCCCATATTTTGTCAAGCGATCAATCACCACCAATATGCTACTCTTGCCCTCCGAATTTGGCAGCCCATCCACAAAATCCATTGTGATATGTGACCATGACTGATTTGGTACCTTCAAAGGCTGCAATAACCCAGGATATTGCACAAGTTCATGTTTGTTTCTTTGACATACATCACACCCCTTTACCCATTCTGTGATATCTTGTTGCATTTTAGGCCACAATAAAAGGGATTTAGCCCTATGCAATGTCCCTTATATGCCTGAGTGTCCACCCACTGATGCGTCATGCACAGATTTTATGATCCTTTCTCTCAAAACAGAATCACTCCCCTCACATATCCTTCCCTTATGCTTAAGTATCCCAGACTCTAAGGAATACTCATTGTAAGCACCAGCATCAATGGTCCCCTCTCTTTGATTCAACCCGAACGACGTCGTTCAGCTTCTTCCCCCTTTTAGTCTTCCCTCGCTTTTCAACGGCTCGGATCAATTCATTTAGCCTTTTCATCTCACGGCCCATATTTAATTGGTTCCCAACGGTCATCTTCATTACATCTTCCCAACAGTGTCAGGCTTGAACTGAACTTGTTGTCAAATTTGATTTCATATTAATTTCGATGCGGAATGAGTATATATTGATGGTCGATTGATAATCTTCCCAAAACTGTTAGGTCTTGAATTGAACTTGCTGTCAAGTTTGATTTCATATTAATTTCGATCCGAAATGAATATATATTGATGATTGATTGATAATTTGAAGTTCTTATAGTGTCTTATATAAGTAGAATTATTGGTTTTTTTTTTTTTTTGCTCTGATGTTGAAGATATTGATTACTTGTGGGTTTTTTGAGCCAGATGATGGATTGTCAAAAGAGATGGCAAGAAAACAACACAAACAGAGTGTTATCCGAGAGCTATCTCCATAAAGTCGCTTCGATAGGTCTAAGACCCGGAAGCTCGTTCTCAAATAGATGCTCATTACTAAAGAATGCACATGATCATGTTTGCACTGCTTGTCCCAGAAATATGAATAGAATCTTCAGCCAACAAAGGCAAAGAAGCAAATTTGAAAAGGATGCTCCACATATTTTTCAGAGTCAATCATCTTTGAAAAGGATGCTCCACATATATGTTCGAGCTCTTGATGAAGTGCTTGCTTTGACAGATAAGAAATCAAAGCCAAGAAATTTGAATCACGGACTTGGTAAAAATGGTTTAAGTCTGCACACTGGTTCTTGTAGTCCTGTTTTCAGCAGTAAAGATATTCGGGACATAAACGGCTTGCCAGTTCATGAATTTGAAGCAATGGGAGAAACCCTTTCAAGTGGCTGGGATTTGAAGCAATGGGAGAAACCCTTTCAAGTGTCTGGGATTTGAAGCAAGATGAATCTACTGGGAGAGAGCAAACAAATTCCCAGAGAGACATCTTAGAACCTTTATTTCGAAGGGAACTTAATCAGGATGAAATGGATAATGATAGGCATATAGATATTGAAGTTAAGCAGAGAGCTTCAAATGGTGCTAGTGCAGAAGCATTCAGTATAGGAGTTTGTTCTGGTGATCACCAGTCAGAGTCCAGTACAGTCATCTGTCGGGAAGTTTATAGCCTAGAGGTTTACTCTCTTTCTCTTGAGTTACTTGAAATTGATCATCTTGTTTGATTTTATTCCATTACAGATCTTGTGCATCTAGAATGAACCGTTTCTAAGTGTTACTTGATATTGTTAAGGCCTACAAAACAATCGTTATGTTGGAAAATTTGATAAACATTCGTTAATTGAATCATAGAAAATTTATTGGCTGCTAAATCCATTAGACTGCGAAAATCTCTAGTTGCTGATCAAAAGAAACTGCACGTGGCAAAATGTACATATCATAGTCAATGATTTTGATATGAGTGCTTTTAGTTGCTTCAATTGCAGTAGATCTGCGACAACCCAGACATTAGCTATTTCTCGTGATCATAATCTGTTATACATATATTTGGGCACTATAAGATATCATATCTATATCCTTAGCATATCATATATAGATCATGAAAAAAGAAGCTAAATACAGTGATGTATTATGGATTTGTTTCAGTAATAATAAATTTTCAGCTGAAGACCTGGCTCATTTGCACAGCACTTTACTCTCTCAAGATTGCTTTCGGTAGCACTTTGTTCATAATTTTTACTTTCGCCTAGCTATAGCAAGTCTGCTTCATGGCTAAGCTATATTCTTTTCTCAGCACTCTCATCTATTTTTTCTTTAGAGTGATAGTAATTATAAAATTGAGTTGTGCAGTACAAGGTAATATATCTTTTCCTTGTTTGTGAATTATTTCGTTATGTTTGCACATTTACAGTATAATCACGTGCTTTTATGCGTTGCAGGTACCATTAAATGAATTCTCCAAGGAAGAATCAGCTTATCCAAACTTTTCAAGTATAGCCAATCAGCATAGTCCAGATTCAGTTCTGGAGCCGCTCGGTTTACAAAATTATTCTTCTTTCGAACATTTTGAGAGTATAGGTACCGATTTCTAAATCAATTTAAACTTAAACTTTGTCCAATATTATGCAGATTGCGTATTAAATACATTCTTGGTACTTTCTAGGTTTGAAATTGCAACTTCAAGCCTTAAATTTCGAGCCCGAAGAAACTTACTCTGAAGGGTCTGTGATGGCCATCTCTGGCGACGAGGAAAATATCGATGATCACTTTCCTGAGGGGAAAAATGTTGAAAAATGGCTTGGAGATAACCAAAGTAGGAACCTCTCTTACCTGGTCGACGTTTTAGATGAGGCTGAAATTTTTACAAAATCATTAATGGATTTTAGGAAGTGGCATTCAATGGAATGTCCAATAAGCCCCTTTGTTTTTGAGGCTTTACAGAAAATATACAGCAAACAAACTTCTTGGATAAAACCCGAAAGGAAACTTCTCTTTGACCGTATAAATTCAGGGCTGATTGACATTTTTGATCAAGTTATAAACTCTGTAAAAAGAAGGGTTTGTTTTGATTTGAGACGTGATAAGGTTGAATATGAGCTGTGGATGATGCTAATTGAGAACGAGAAAGAAAATAGCAAAGACTACTTGTCTGAGAAGGTTCGAGGGAAATGGGTCGATTTCGAAGAACGTATCAATATCGTTTGTGGAGAATTAGAGGCGCATATGTTTGACGAGCTTGTGCTGGAGTTTGGTGAGTTTGTGGAATTGAAGTGAGATTTCCTTTTTCTTTTCTCTTTTCACTCTTTTCCCTTTTTATACACTTTGGTATTGGCTGTGTTAGTGTTAGTGGTGTAAATACAGAGTGTTTAGGCGAATTGTGTGATGTGTGTATATGTGCAATTTTGGTATTCCACGAATTGGTTCTGGGTTTGAATGAAATTTGAGTTCATATATTTCTATGTTCTTTTGCGAAACATGGACCGCAGAATGGATATGTAGACGTGTTTGTTGCGTAGCTTACAAGTTTAGTATAAATGCATTTGTTATTTTGTGAATACTCGAGTGATCTCCACTTTCACATGTATATATATATATATGGCAACAATGTTTTGATTTAGTGATATTCACGTTGCTCGATGAATTACCAGAAATGAGTCAGCAAAATACTCCAAAGGAATATCGAAGCATGGAAGGAACAGTTGTCTTGTCCCTTAAACTCTTGTCAAAAACATTTTTGCAATCGTTGCTTGATTTGTCTCATTCGACATCATTTTGCCAGCTTTGGTTAAAGCCTAAAGGTGCTTGGTTGTCTGGAAAATTATAACTTCAATCTCAAGTAGGATGAACCGAAACAAGTGGACCATTAGTGCTATAATTACAGTACTGGTCGTTGTTATTGTTGTGATCTTGTATTTCAAACATGCCAAATGATGACCATATGGTGCAGTGTTGTTTGCTAGCTAGTAGCTTCATATTTTTTTTTTTGTATCTTGTTAATTTGATTGTTCCAAAAGTTTCTAATAGCTGTAAATAATTGCAACATGGCTTGTGATTCACTATCATATACTAATTGTTTATCTGATTTGTGTTTGTTTTGCCTTGTAGGTTAAACTTGGGATTTTGGTTGATAAGAAATAGTTTATATGCCAAGAATTAAATTTTATTAGCACCTAAAATATTAGGTATTTTATTGTGACTACAAAGTTGTAAGGAGTAGAAGAGCGTATTCTTCAATTTGACCTATATAAATTATTGAAATGGTTAATGCTAGACAAAGATAATTTACAAATGATCACTATCTATCTATCCCCTATATAAATGTGTGAATAATAAAATTATTTAGTCTTATGTGAAAAGACTCACATAAGGATTCAAATTCAAAATCGTTTTAATAATTGGAACTAGAAACTTTTTAGTATTATAACACTATTTAATTAATAAATGTAATTTGTGAGCTATTTGATTTATTACTAGTCACGTGGGCAGAAGTCATTAATCTTGGTTGGCATGTATTTAGGCCACAATAAATTTGGACATCTTTACATCATCACTACAATTGTCCTACATATAATTGGTCTCAATTATATCACCTATATATGTTTCTTTAGCAAAAAAAAAATGTAATAATATATTGAGTTTCTATTCTTGGTATATTATTAATTGTTAAATCAGTCATGGAAAAATCTATATTTCAACTTGGATAAGTATTAAATACCTAATAAAATCATAAAACTAGCCACAATAAATTTGGACATCTTTACATCATCACTACAATTGTCCTACATATAATTGGTGTCAATTATATCACCTATATATGTTTCTTTAGAAAATAAAATAATATATTGAGTAACTATTCTTGGTATATTATTACTTGTTAAATCAGTCATCGAATATGGCTCAATATCGAACAACCTTAAATACCTAATAAAATCAGAAAATTAATAAATAAAATCTAAATAATATAATATTATAAATGTACTAATCACAAAACCTAAATATAATAAGTAATATATATAATAATAATATTCCTATATGATATTCCTAGACAACATTAAAAAGAATGATTTTCCATTCAATTTGAAATAATTTCATATGCAAACGCGTCATTCTAAAGGTATTTGAAAAAGATATTTGCTCAAATTTAAAGGATATTTAGAAGATCAAAATTGGCAAAAATATTAATTTTATTCTTTCCATAAGTCCAATTCATACTAAAAAAACTAATAAACACACAAAACGTAAATAATATACTAATGATAATAGTATAATAATTAAGGGGTCAATTGGATGACACCCTTTACCGTGAAAAATATTGTCCAGAATAAAAAAATTGAAGAAATGTAATTGGTTTGCTTTTCAAAGATTTTTTTTTGGAAAATTTTTTGAGACTTAAGCCCCAATTGGATGACAAGTCTTCTCCCAAAAAAAATTATTTCAGAGTAAAAGATCTCATAAAATTCAATTGTTTGGCATCTCACAAAATTTCTCTTAAAAAAATCTTTCACAATTAAAATTTTTTGTGGAAAATCTTATAGATAAAGAGGAAAAACAAATTTTACTATTAATGATTTGACAGTTACTATTACAAATAAAAATAAGGCTTTTTAGCTATATTTTGACTCTAAAAATTAAAATAATTACATATTCTAATGCAAAATGACGAGACATTTAAAATAAGATCCATTGTGAATATTTTTTTTGTGTCTAAATTGATGAGTTTTACTAAAAAATGTAAATAAAATTTATATATAAATATCAATTCAAACTACAAAAAAATATATCACATCAACCATAATCATTACATATTTTCTTCAAAAAAACCTCATCCATATTCTCTTCTCAAACTACATTTTTTATCCTTAAAATTATTATTCTCATATTTATCATGAAAAAAAATTCTTTAAGATGAAGGTGCCATCCAATTAGGCCCTAATTTCGTACAGCTGTCTTGCATATTTCCTTCTCTTTCCTCTTTACTATGTATATTTCCTTCTCTTTCCTGTTTACTATGTCTTTACTTCCATATTCCCTTTCCCTCTCCTCCATGTTTCCTTCTCTTTCCTCTTTACTTTTGTCTCTACTTCCATATTCCCTTTTTGTCTCTCCTCTTACTTTGTCTCTACCCTTCTCCTCTTTCACAAAGCTCTGAAAATGAAGATTTTATCAGGGAAAAAATCTCCATGTTTCCTCGCCTAAAATAATGGGTTCGGTGGAGACGAGGGTTCGGGCTTTATATGGTTTCTACCTATATTTCTTGGTGAACGGATATCTTCTCCTTGTTCTTTGATTAAATATCATAAAGTATATGATTGTAAAGCAGATATGTGTTTTAAGTTGGATCAAACACGAAACATGAATCGAACCCACATTGTGATAGGAATTGGTTTGTTTCTTACCAAATATATGATATCATGCTTCATGCAGTATTAATAGTATATAATGTATAAAACGGGCAACCAAAATTGTGTTGTATCTCAATTAATGAATAAATAAAAATTTGGTATTACATTGAAAATGCAAATGCAATTTTTGTTGATAAAAACAAAAATGTAAATGCAATTAGTAGAAACAAGGGATACGGAATAACGATTAAGAAATAATAATATAATCTGTTGATCTTTGTTTTTTTATATTTAAATTAAACAATTAAATATGACAATCCGGATGTCATCTTCAGTCTATTTATTTTTCTCTCTTGCGTGAGGTGTTTATGGGATTTTATTTAGAAAAAGAAAAATAAAACAAAAATGATTATCATTTAATTTTATCAATATTCCCAAATTTAATATAAAATAATTAATAATTCAATATATTTATAAGATACATATATAATTATGAAAATGATACACTATCCAAACCATTTTCTTCAAAATTATCTATAAAATCAACAAACTTTCTTACACAAATCTCAAAAAAATGTCACATCAACACCTTTTAAAATATATATATATATCAAATCAACCATAATCATTACAAATTTTTCTCTAAAAAATATCAATCCAATCACATTTTCAATATCACATTTCTTATCACCAAAATTTTTTTTCTCACTTTTATCTTGAAAATTTATTCTCGAGATGGATAAGTCATCCAATTGACCCCTAAATTATTTTAATTTTAATCTCTCTCGTATATAATGTGTGAATAACAAAATTATTTCTTCTAATGTGAAAAGACTTTCATACCCACTATTATTATAATTATTGAATTTGTTGTATAAAAGAATTCTCATAGTATAGAAAATCATTTATGTAGCAAAGACGATCTCTACAAGAAAAGAGACATATTGATACCATTATTATAAGCATTGAATTTATTATATAAAAGATTCTAATAGTAACGAGAAATCATTTATGTAGCAAAAACGATCTCTAAAAGAAAAGAGACATATTGATAGTAAGATACTATTTAATAAATAAATAAACTATATTCCTAACTCTTCACAATACTATGCCTATAAAAAATTATTTAGTTATCTAGAATTTAATTATATTCTTGGACATAATATTATTGTGAACATATTTATATATTATATTATATATAGATATAGTAAAAAATTATTTAGTAGTATGACTTTCATTGTATTAATAAGATATTGTATAAATAGTATAATAAATCTTCTAGAGCTAACATAATTAAAACATTTGAATTTTTTTGGACTGTTATTTACAAGTATCTATATTCAACTAAAAAATTCCTGCAACCCATACGTAGTATAGTAACAAACTATGTGAACTCAATTATGTGGACTCTTGATTTGTAGTGGTCAAGTTTATTTAACAACAATTCCACTAGCATTTGGATCGGAACATTATATGCAATTTAGCGACACTGGATTCAACGCTAGAATGAGAGAAGTGGCCTGCTGTTTTTTAGTACACCGAGATAAGAAATCATCACATAAACATCACGAGCGGTAGAGAGTGTGAAGACCACCGATTGGTGAAAGTAAAATTGATTCAAACATAGCCATGCATTATGCGCCAGACTAGGGAAAGATTCCACATAGAGTTAAGGATGCGAGATGTGGAACATGGAATTGAGCCATCCACCTAGCCAAGTAAATTATGTTTACGAAGTATTAGGTCTAATTGATATTAGTTGTCTAGTTGATTTGTTTTGGTGAACATTAAGGAGAGATTATGATGAGAGCGGGACAGAAGACAAAGGAATTTTTGGTGTGGAAGATGAAGTGGGAAGGTGTGGAAAATATATATCATGCAAATTAGGATTTTTCATGAAAAGAGGGAAAGAGGAGAGATGGCCAAAAGATAGGGTTTGGAGAAGTGGCGTGACAACAAGAGTTTAGGTGAGACGCCGAGCAAGAAATGACTTAAAGGGTTTTGGGTGTTGTACATCGTCAAGATAGAGATGAGGAATCCAGTGTTTGGATTTGTAGTATTAAATGGGCTAGGTTTTCAGTTGGTGGCACTGACTTGGTCGGGAGGGTAGGGAACATAGGGTTAGGATTGGAATCAGAATGATATGTGTAATATATATTGGCAACTCTGAGATGGGGGAATTTGGGTTAGGGTTTGCATGAAGTTTAGGTTTTGAGTTTGTGTGAGAGAGACACGACATTAGGGTTAACGGTAGTGGAGAGAGGCCGAGGGTTACCATTTTTGGAATGAAGATTGAGGGGGCAGCAAGAGTATGTGCTAAAGAAGAGAGATTGTGTTTAAGATAGTGTAATCGAGAAGGATGACGTCTTTTGATGATGATTTTGTAAATTAAACATTATTAGAAAAAAAAATTAGATTTTTATAACGATGAAGAATTACGATAGTGATATATTTTAATAAGATACATAGATTAATATCTTATACAGAAACATGGATTTTAAAGTAAAATACTAATATTTTTTTATCAAAAGTTTATTTTACATTCAAATAAACAAAATAAGTTTTTCAAAAATAGATAAAACAAACATGATAACTGTCGATTAAGGAAAAAAGTCTTAACAATAGAAAATCAATTAGTAAAAGAAATTTAATTATTTAGGTTTCTACGTTACTTAAAATTATATAAACAATGTGTTTAGAAAACTTTTTTATGCATGAAGAAAATATGACGGATATCTTAATCTATTAAAAGTGCTTTATATTTTGAAATTGATTTCTTATAAATTCTTTGAAAAGTTTGCATTATATATTCGCGTAAAATGATTTATTATGGATCTGTTTATATTTTTACAAAATAACTGAAATTGGCAAAATGTGTCAAATCAAGTGTGATTGTATTAATGAATGACGCGTACGTAATTGCTTTGTTATTTTTGTCATGATTATGTGAGTAAAAAAGAATAAAGTAGGAAGATAAAAGAAAAATAGTTTAAATATTAAATTATTGATGTGAGATAGTGTGAAATAATGAGAAATAATGTGAACTATTGTGAAGTAGCTATATATGAAAATATGAAAACGTGACTGAATTTTGTAAATTTATTCATGACAATTTTTATGTTTTAAATGATATTCAAAAACTAAAAGCCACTAAAATTTTGCAATGAAAATAAGAATTGGATTTATTAAGTAATAAATTAAATAATTATGAAATCATTTGATAATAATAATTTATTTTAATTTAGTTCATTTTTAAAAAATCATGTGCTAACCACGTGCATCGCACGTGATATTTTCTAGTTATTGTAAACTTTGAAAAATAGAATAGATGCCTTAAAAGAGAAGATACTAATAAAACTTTATAAAAATAGCATAAGGTGAATGTGGAAATATATTATAAACGTAAATGTAGTTTTATCAAACAAATTGGTGATGTAGCTCAAATGGTAGAGCGCTCGGTTTGCATGCGATAGACACGGGGTTTGATCCCCTGCATTTCCATTTTTTCACCCTTTATTTTTCTTTCCCCTGGCTAGATAATTTCTTTTAAGAAGACTAGCAAGATGTACGTACGTTGCACGTGAACACCTAATTTTTTATGTTGTATTTGGATCATAAGTTTAAAGGAGAAAAATACAAGTAAAATATTTTTCTTTCTTAAAGTATCTTTTATTTAGTAATTAATTGTTATACTTTATTGTTCTTTAATTTTCATTTGTGTCTTCATCTTACTCAATAGTTGTTGGTGTTATTTTTAATTCTTTCTATGATAAATTATTCATAATAGAATTAGAAAAACTTAATGAAAAATATTTTAAATATTTTTTTATATTTCTTGTCCTTTTAAATTGACTTGTAAGTTTTATTAAAAAAAATATTAAACTATTAAATCTTTAACAGTTAAAAATTAAATGTAAAGATTCAACATTCTAAAATTTAAATAATAACATGCTCATAGAAATTTTTATAAATAGATAACTAATGTAAGTCACACAATATAAACTGCTATTTTATTTTAAGTTGATATAATTTTATAACATAAAAGAATTTTATATATACTACTTATAAATTTAAGATAGTAATAAGAACATTAACATGAAATTCTTATGAATTAAATTTATTAATTTATGATGAATGAAGGCAATTATTTAGTAATTCATGGTTGCATACATACTTATACCTCAATAAATAATTTAAATAATGGACTGTGATACACTTGATTGATAAATATTTAAATTCAAAGAAAGAAAAAGTTAGTTTATAATATTGGATTTTCGAATGAAAATTTTCTTTTCCATGTTTCACATCAACTTAGACAAAAAATAAGATAAAAGAACATTAGAAGCTAAGTCATGTTCCCAAATGTGCCTAAATCTTAAATTCACATGTCAAATAAGAAGAAATTCTCTTAGTAATTCTCCTCTATATAATGAAATAAGTGTTGCATATGTTTAAACTAAATCATGATGGAAATATACGTCATCAATAATATTGATCAATTAATACTAAGTTCGGTGTTAAGATAAAATCTATATAATATACAATAGAAATTATATACATGTACAATTAAGAAGAATACAAAATTAAACAATTTCGTATGCATTTTTTGAGTTGTAATAAATACACACACATTACAAAAAAGACAAATTTCAAATTATATCGTAATGGTTGTTGATAAATGATGAGAAATTCAATAACTAAAATATTATGACTTGACAATGCATGTCAAATTTAACAATACTTGAAGTCTAAGACGTTGTTGAGTATTTTAATATTTAAACACTAAAAAAATACAGTGGTAATACCATCTTTTTAGTTAATGAAGATACAATAGTATAATGATGTGGCCTAACTGTGAGATAAATGAATTTTCTAAAAATCAATTAATAATTTCTCTTAAATGAATATTTACATAAACATCTGAAGATAATGATAATTCGTAACCATTGAATAGGAGATATAGTGTTAATATCAAGCAAATGATTTTTTAATTTATGGAAGTTAATTAGGTTGTTGGAGCTCAATTCATGTTTTCCATTTGCGGCTAAACTTTTAGTATTTTAGCAATTAATTATGTAATACACTTTAACTAATGTAAGTGTTTTTAATTTGAATTGTCAAACTTTGGCTAACTGCGCAATATCTTCTTTTCTTCTTATTTTTATTTATATTAGTTAAGATTGATATTATAAATTATATACGGGGTGTTGTTTACATTCAGTAATTATTCTTTAATTATTTATATTAGCTTGGTCTTTGTTTAATATAAATCAGCTTTAAATTAATCTACTATATTAATAAAATAATTATTTTGTAGGGTTTATGGTTGGAATGCCAAATGATGCTTATATATATGTAGAATTTTTAATCATAAAGCATTTATTACCATTGTTATATATTTTTATATAATTTATATGGACTCCAAAGGGGACTATGTGATACACTTCAACTAATTTAAGTGTTTTTAATTGAATTGTCAAACATTGGCCAGTTGCTCAATATCTTCATTTCTAATTATTTTTATTTATGTTGGTTAAGATTGATATATATTATAGATTATAGATTAGGTTTGTTTACATTCAATAAACATTCTTTAACTATTTATATTAGTTTCGTCGTTGTTTAATATAAATAGTTTTTTAGTTAATCTACAAGATTAATAAAACAATTATTTTTTAAGGTTTATGGTTGGAATACCAAATGGTTCTTATATATATGTGAAGTTTTGATCATAAAGTATTTATTACCATCGTTATGTATTTGAATACAAATATATGGGCTTCAAAGGAAAAATTATATTATATATATTTGTTAAGGAGATGAGTTGATTTTGATGATTAAATAGGTGAATGTTGTATATAAAATATGTTCATTACATTTAAACTTGAAAATTAAAAATTAAAATATATAGATAATTTTATGTCATATGATATAAACATAATTAATATATACCACTCATCTAGATATTTTTGCACTAAATTAGAGGTTCAACAAATGAATAGTCAAATAACCGATGTCTTATTATGATTAATTTTAATAGTATTTTAAAAGTTTTAAAATTTAAAAATTAATATGATTTAACCCTTATTGAAAGTTTTAAAATGAATAGACAAAACTGTATGATCAATGTAAGAGGCATACTAAAGGTCACCCCATCAATATTTGATTGTATTAAAGGTCATCTTATTAATTATTGTCAAAATACTATATTATAATATAAATAATTAAGAGAAGGGTATTTGTGTCTTTTTACAATGGGAAGAAACAATTCATACTTTTATAGTAGTATAGATATAGATTTGATATAAAATTGCAGCAATTTCTCATAGATAGTAAACCAAAAGTTCCTTCGGACATACAGCAGAAAGTTTTCCCGTATGTTAACAGATAGTTTGTAGAGTCAAAACACTTTTGTTCTGTATCTGACTTACAATTCCCAATCATACAATAATTCACCAAATTTCTATTCTTTAGACCTACAAGGAAAGATAACTAAGACCAGAATATGGTTAGATATAAGTACCCCTCCCAACATTTCTGTAAAATAAAAACCAAAAGTGCAAAAAAAAGAAAGGAAAAAGGAAAATACAAAACAAACAAAACAAACAAAAAATAAAGGTCCTACCGGGAGTCGAACCCAGGTCGCTGGATTCAAAGTCCAGAGTGCTAACCACTACACCATAGAACCTTTGTGTCTGCTCAACTGAAATTATCACCCTTGAAATCAAAACAAAGCTTCAAAACTGGTGCACGTTTTATTGGAAAATAGTAATATGACAGACAGAGAAGTTAAACATGGATATGGAAAACACACACATAATATAGATTCTTGATTTCATCAAAAAATATATATATAGATATATTCTTGTGCATTGATCTCTATCTACTTCATGGTGTTCATCAACATTTCAACAACATTTTCAGAGCTCCCACCACTTTCACAAGCCTCCCTAGCTTTTTCCTTCACAATTTTAGCCATCTTCTTCACATTCAAATCTTCCATCATTTGCTTCATCACTCTCCCAATCTCTTTCCCCTCCACCACTTTGATCAAAGTCCCTAATCCTACTTTCTCCACAGTTTCTGCATTCATCTTCTGATCGCCATGTTGTGGCCATGTCAAAATCGGCACCCCATTCAGAGCCGCCTGCATAACCGAACCCCATTCGCATTGGTTAACAAATACTCCAATGGCGGGATGAGCTAAAACCGTCTCTTGATCGACCCTGTCTCTTACTATTTTACCTCTGTTCTTAATTCCTTCTTGAACAGTAGTATCATGTGTGTTTTTCTTATTGCTTTTGATCACCCACAAATAGTTATAGCCACATATTTGCAGCCCTTTTTCCAGCTCTCTTGTTTGATCTGTTGAGATTACTTCTCGGCTTCCAAAATCAACGTACACTACTGATTCAGCAGGCTGTTCATCTAACCATGAGAAAACATGATGGGTTTTGTGAGGCTCATAGGATTTCAATGGCCCAATTGGAAAAACAGGGGGAAGAGTGTTGAGAACTCTGCCTCCATTGAGGGCTGCTACTGTCTCTGATTCAAACCAGTCGAAAGTGCTTGAGAGAACACCTTTTACATTCGAAAGTGATCGAGCATTTGGTATAAGGTAGTCTGTAAACAGAGAATTTGATTTTGTCTTACTGTTACACATCCATGCAGAAGGAATATTAGAAATCGGTATTTTTTTCAATCCCGGGACCTCAATTTCGCCATTAGAGTCGCTAAATATATTCGTGTTTTCATTCATTAGAACAGGGACATATGCCACAAGAGAGAAAAATTGTGCAGAAGTGGTGGAAAGAATATAGAGAGGAATATTGATATCAGCAGAGATTTTAGCCATTGTGGAAGCTATTGAAAAGTCTGAGAATATTGCAGATACTGATAAAGAAGATAGAGTGGGATTTATTACATGGAGTGAGTTACCGATGTTTTGAATACGTGTAATGAAAGGATCAGTGATGGTAGAGTCTGAAGGATTAGTCGAATGAATTTCGAAATCTAGTATCTCGATTCTCGGGTGATTGGAGATGAAACTTGAGAAACGAGTAAACTCATGATCATCGACTTGAGGTTGAATGTTGATGAAGGTAACTTTGCAATTTATCATGACAGCAAGTTGGAAAAATGGAGTCAACTTACCAATACCACTTGGAAGAAAAACCAGGTGAGTGTAATTTTCATTGACGAAACTGTTTGAAATCGACATTTTGATTTCACAAACTGCAGATATTTTGTGTGATTTTTGTTTAGCACAGAAGAAATCAGTTGTGTATTTTCAGTACTAGTTCTATAATATCATTATAATGTGATTAATAACTGGCCCATGACAGATCTCAAAAGAAATTTTTTATGTCAATTTCTCATCGTATTTAAATGAGATAAAGTCGTATTCGTATTGACCTACCATTCTATTATTAGTGTTTAAAAACATTTTCTGGTATTCAGATTTCACCCAAAGTGTAAACGGGTGGGCCTTATAAATCTATGCTTCGCGGACGACCTTATGATGTTTTGTAGGGTCTTGGAAGCAATTCAGATGGTTAGGGGGGCTTTTGAGGAATTTTCGAAGGTGACGGGGCTTAAAGCAAACTTGGAGAAAAGTCAGGTGATAATGGGGGGAGTGAAACAAGAGGAAAAGGAGCGGATTCTTGAACAAACTGGGTTTGTAGAAGGACACCTCCCTATGCGATATCTTGGAGTGCCGCTTATAACGTCGAGACTTACAATTAAAAATTGCCAACCTCTGATAGAAAAGATACTTAGTCGTATAACCACATGGACTGTGAGATACCTTTCGTTTGCGGGGCGAGCAATGTTAATTAAGGCTGTTTTGTTTGGAGTCCAAATGTATTGGTCTCAAATTTTCCCGATTCCTATCAATGTGATTCATGAGATTGAGAGGATGTGTAAAGTTTTTCTTTGGAGTGGGAGGACAACGGGCAAGTACACTGCAGCTGTGAAATGGAGTGACGTATGCGGAGCGAAGGAAGAAGGTGGGTTGGGCATAATCTCTATAGGACAATGGAATGTGGCGGCCCTTTTCAAACAGGTCTGGAACATTGCGCAAAAAGCAGACTCCTTATGGATTAAGTGGGTGAATGAATATTACGTAAAAAACGAAAGTATTTGGTATGTCCAGATAAGAGCTAACGATTCATGGTATTGGAGAAAGTTGATAACAATCAAAAATATATTCATGGATGCAATTGATGTGGTTCACAACACATGGAAGGGTGGGAATTTCTCGATAAATAAAGCATACAACCACATTGTTGAACATAAGGACGAAGTAACATGGAAGAAGTTGGTGTGGGGGAAGGGACCAATAGCACGGCATCGGTTTGTAGTTTGGATGGCAATGCAGAACCGGCTCAAAACAAGAGATCGGGTAAGAGCTTGGATGGATAATATTGAAGAGAAATGCTTATTTTGTGATAAGGAGGTGGAGACAAGAGATCATATTTTTTTTCGGTGTAGCTTTTCCTCTGAAGTAATGGCTAGCTGTTGGGGGAAAATGAAGCTAAAATGCAAATACGACTCATGGGAGGAAGTGGTGGAATGGGTGGAAAAAATTAGTAGAGGGAGAACGGGGCAAAGTGGAGTAAAACGGAGTCTTTTTGCAAGTATGGTATATAATATTTGGTGTGGAAGAAACAATAGATTATTTAGAAAGAGTAGAAGAACACCGAAAGAGATAGTAGAAGTAATTTGGGCGATTTTGAAATGTAAATTTGATAAGTTGATTTAGACCGGGTATGCCCGGGACGATTTTTGTACAAGATTGAAATTAATGAAAGCTTACATAGTTCAAAAAAAAAAAAAAACATTTTCTGGTTTTCGGACAGTGATCCATGTGTTAATAATTATTTTTCTTGAGATCAAATTTTATGCCATTCGTTGCTCTAATGACTGGGACTTGATGTAGAAAAGATTCATACTTTACTCATCTTTGCATAAGAAGACACCATAAAAGCTCAACTAAAAGTGTAAAATTAATTAATAAGTAAACAAGAAATACATAAAATTAGTTAACTGATAAGTGAGAAGATCAAACATATTTTTTATTCTCGTTATAAAACTGAAAATTTTGAATTAAAAAAATTCTAGACAATAAAGAAGCTGATTGATACAGTCTAGAAATTAAGTATGAGTTTTTTGGGAAAAATACACACAAGGTCCTCCTTATCTCTATGCTCTTTTGTTTGTTGCATCTAGAAAAATCATGCCTGATATACTTGATAGGAGGAAAGAAATAAAAGACGAAACACATAAAATAGCTTCATTCAAACGTCAAAATAAGTAGTTTCAGTTATTGAATAACGAAGATACTGGCAAGTATTTTGAATAGTTATTAGACTGCATCTCATAACAAAAGAACCCACAATCAGCATTAACTTAATGTAAAATGTAATAGGACTGATTATAAATACAGATCCCCATTTTAATATACAAGATATTTCGACATGCTACATATTTACCTAATCAATCAAGGTGGTTGTATCAGTTGTCTGTGTTGTGGCTTTGGTGCTTTGCATATTCAAGCGTTCCTCACGCCTTTTCAAATCTTGGGACTTGATAAATTCTTCAATTTTCGCCTTCAACTCCACATCGGGTATTAACATATCCGCAGTGAGATGAGACCGATTAAATGGATCTGACTGTAATTCCAAAATCAAAAGGTCAATTAACTTCAATTTAGTGAAAATGATGGACAAAGAAAGAGTTTGAAGTTCAAGTTACATACACTATCACTTAAAAGATGCCTCTGAATAACTGGTCTGTCCACCGTAATCTTTGATGAAGGCAAAATGACAGGATCCCGCATTAAAGTGTACTGAAACCCAAACAACAATAGCATTTTACACAAACCAGAAAGTTACAAAATCATCATACCCAAATTATAGAAAATTATGAAATTATTTGTCGCTAATGAATCCAATAGTAACAAGAAATCATGATTTACCTGAATCGGGTCAAGGAATTCATCTGGTATGTCTCCAAGAGCAGCTTCAGCATCCATGGCCTCTGAAGCAGCAACTTTGGCTTTTTCTCCAAGAACAATAAACTCTTGTGTTATTCTAGCATCTTCACCAATTCTCCTCAAGACATCAGCCGCAGCACCAAATAGCTGCCACCACCATCCCCCAGAAACAGTAATAATTAAAAGAAAATCTTACTTTGCTCAATTTGATCATAGCTAAGTGGCAACATAGGGGTTTGTTTGGTGAGGCCTAGGTTAAGGATTAGAAAAAACAGAGAGAAAAAAAGATCCAAAACTATTACCTGCTCATTGTATGAACGACCATCCTTTATGATGGCTGCTGGGAAAATATTATCCTTGTCCCCTCTAGCCAGATTGACGTATATATTTACAATCTTCAAATAAAAATAGATGGCATAATTACATTAGACTTGCCTAAATCTTTCATATAGTCAACAAAATATTTGAAGCAAGAGTTGTAGCGCCACCACCCACCCACCCCCTAACCCTGGGTGCTACTTGATATAAATATTTACAAAACCGAATGTACTCAATGGCATTCTCCACAATAATTCTTTGAGATTCATAGCCATCAACATAATATTCAAGATACCTGCTTTAGTAACAGTTTTGGCCGAAACTCATACTTTTCAGGGTCTTTCAAGGTAAGTGATTTTCTTTGGGGCCCCACTAGTTGCAACAAGAAGTAATTTAGCATGCTAGCAACTCTTTCAACCTGGAATAAACAGCTGCGTCAGGAAAAAATCCAGAATAAATTGAACAATAAACTGAAAAGATCAAGCATACCATCTCTGGTAGTAGCAAAGGAGCTGTAATCTGCTCTGAAGTAAATGCGAGCAAGCCCACATCTTCATTTGCCAATTTCATATCAATCCTAATAATCTATGAACACAAAGAAATTACCATCTCAAAAACTATTTTAAACTAATAATAAAACCCAAAGATCTGAAATGAACACTGACATTCTCCTGAGAGTGGAAAAGTCGAGTTCTCTCCTGCCTCTCTTGTGCTGGTCTTCTCTCCCATTCCACAGTATTAGACATCTCAGCTTCCAGTTCTTTAAGTTCAAGAATCTTGTTGAGACTTTCATCCAACAAAAAAATGCTATCATTAATCAAAAAGTTCAAAAAGTTGAGATAGACGCCCTTCTCCTCCTCCTTAGCAATCTGGTTCAGCATGCAGTATTTGTACATAAGAATTCATTGAAACAGAAATAGGCAAGTTAGGCAGAAATGAAATAGCAAAATGGATAGCTTTACCTTTCTCCAGACATTACGGTGACTAGGAACCTGCCATAGGTACTCAAGGAGTTCGGCAATGTTGTGGCGGATGTTAAACTTGTCGTAGAACTGGACAAGGTGCAACAACTCAAATCAGAAGGGCATACATCAAATCAATAGATAGATGTTATCTATGTACCTCTTCCAAGATAGTAAATATTAGTCAATATTTCTTTAAAAACTGATATTTTACTGCCATACTTCTACATTTTGAGACACAAATGACAAGTAAAACGGCATAAGGAAATTAACTGGGGAAAAGAAATTGTGAAGGAAATTATGTTATGTTGTGTGGTTCAGCCTCCAAGGCGGGCATAATACTAGACTACTAGTTTATAAGTATCTAACTAGGTACCCCAGCGGATAAATTGCAGTTCCATACAAATATGATATTAGTATCCAAAATATAAATCACCTGAGTGTGAGAACCAGTGAATTCAATATCAACATACAGCTTCAGAAGATTCATCACTAGATATTCGAGGGATAACTGATGCCCTTCAAACAAAGTTTCTGTTGCCTTTGAGCCACTGTATACAAAATTCAGTGATAATTATGTGAGTACATTCAGAGGAGCGAGGAAGAAGAACAATAAACATTCAGTGTGTGAAGAAGTTCACCCAAATATACCTTCTCTGAGGCATCCAACAATTAAGGACTTCAACCATTTTGGCTCTTAGATATGGATTTCTGATGTACTCCGGACTGGCCATAAACATAATGATGAAGTTCATAAAATCATCCTGCCAAAAGGAAAATAAAAAGTATCATGTATCATGCATCAATCATAGGAGATAATTAATGAGACCCTGATTAAATGAAATCCTAATATACCAGCATAACCCCATCTAAAGCTCTAGGAATTCGGGAGGCAAAAATAAGCAACTCCATGGTGTCTTCCACAAAATGCTCAGGCATGGAAGCAAATTCCTTTGGACATGTAGAGAGTAGAGGCATTTTAAACCCGCCTACTAGTCCAACCAACCAGACTATCATTAAACGGTAGTAAGACAATGCGCGCTGAAGAATCCCTCCATCCTACAGGATAAAAGTATAATATTTGAAGTCAAAGAAATTCTAGAGAGTGATAATTTAGCAAGAGAGAGAAAATGACTTAACCAGCAGGAAATATCATCATTATGAAAGCTAATTGCACGGTAAATTGAATGTAAGAGCATGGTACAAAAGCAAAGTAACACATGTTGTTTGACTAATAAGTGAATGCCAATACAAGGACAATCTTTGTTTTGCTGGTAGGATTAGCATGGCATCTTCGAAGTATCACAACTGAAATGCATCCAGGCATTGGTTGCATAGTGGAGATGATCAATTAAATTTTAGAGATAATCCTGGACACCCCAACCTATGGGGGTTGTGACCGAATCTGGTGGAATCTAATGGAATATTCAAAGAATATTACGCTGGAATTTCTTGATACATTGAGCTATGTGCAATTTGCCCCCTCACATTTGACCACCTACTGTTTATATTACTATTAATTCCTTATTTGGTTAAATAAAATGGAATATCAAAGGTGAGGATGTTGGATGCAACTTTTCAAAGGCTGGGCAGCAAAGTGCACAAGGTGGGGGGCTTGACTGCAATTATGTCTAAATTTTATCAATCACGAGAGGCCAACCTCAAAGCAAAGACATATAAAAAAGATAACTTTCTTACCCTCAGAATCTGAGCTTCATAGCATAACTTTTCCCGCGAGTACGACTCAATTTCTTTTTCAAGACGGGATATATCTTGCTGCAATTGTGGAGAAGGTGCTTGCTCTTGCATTGCTTTGAAAGAGGATAAAGTATCTTCACTTCTGGAAATATCCTGAACAACGAAATATGAAATCCAAATTATAACTTCAACCAACAAAAAGAATAACATTTCAAAAGAAAAAAAGGATAGGAACCTTAAAAATAAAATTATCTTTCCTGCCAAAACTAACAACTGGCAACAACCTGAACAAGATGTTTGAAGTCCGAAAATGCTTTCAGCAACCCCAGGTTAAGCACCCTTGCAGTCATGAAGAAGCACTCACATATGAATGGGTATTTGGCCTTTTCACTAGCATTACCACTAGTACTTGTAGCTTCTTGAGATTGTAGCAACCGGTTTTGTACATCACTAGTATTTCTTGGGCTTTCAACTTTTCCACTATCACCTTGAATAAATTCAGATACTTCTTCTGATGATGCATGTAGAGCAGTCAATCCTCTGGTAGAAGTTTATCATCCAATAAAAGAAAGCTTCAGTAATAAGCTAAAAAAGAGTTTACAAAGAATAAGAGATAATCCTCTACCTCAGTTCTAGGCGGTTACTGTGAAATACATATTTTGGATCAAGCTTGTCCCTCTTTGTCAAGTTGGCATCTAAGAATGGCTCACAGAGACGAAGCATTACAGCACTCAGATTTACGAACATGCCGGAACTAGCACAAGATAACGGATCTACCTGTAGCCAAATTTCATGTGGTGATAGTTAAAGGGTGGAGTATGACATCAAAAGCGTTCAGATTAAAAGGCTTAAAGAGCATCAAGGTAAACTTGTAGTCACAAGTATTCTCTTCTATCACTAGATAAAAATATACCTGTAGATGTGCCCTTGAAGAGTTTCTGTTGATGACCTCCGCGAGGTACTCAAGAACATTTTCTCGAGTATTTGAATTCTTAAGGAGGCACCTAAGAACTTCTGCCAACCCATCATACAAGTTGTTCATTACAGTTTTAATAGTGGTAAAGGAAGATAAGAGATCAGCCGGGCGTCGAGTTGCTGCATCAGAGAAGCAATTTTGGCTGCATTATAACAGACAGCCGTCTATTAATTCAATTACATTCCAGAATAGAAAAACTGGTATGTTACATATCCACAAGTTCAGCTAGAAATAACATAAGAATTGCATTTTCAACGGTAAATAACTAGATAAATTAGGTAACCAAATCCAACTTACCCAACATCAGGTTCACTCTTGAATATATCATGATCAGGCAATGCACTCACATGAAAAAAAGGCCCCAATATACTAGTCATCTCGATAACTCTCCCATTCAAATATACGCTTCTCGGGATCCACCATGGATGATTTACCAGCGCCTTCGCCCCAACTGGATAATTCACCAGCAGCAACAAGGCCCTCAATGGTTGCTGAAAATTCCCCAAAGCTGAAACCTTCAACACACTACCTCTCAAATCCTCATACAGCTGCTTCAAAACTGGTTCCATCGAATCATAATCAGCATCCCTAAAGAACTCCTCTAGAAAACCCGGGGGACATGAAATTCCACTACTACCCCCTCCTCCAAACTCAATACTAGTCCCAACCTCAGAAAAAATCAACGGAAGCAATGGCGAAACATTCGATTTGTTTGTATCGTGATTGGGAAACATATCAGGATTACCTAAGTGAATTCTACAGTATGAAACAGCCAATTTCTTAGCTTGTTTCACTACATTTTCCATTTCCGACCTCACATTCTTATCCTTCATCGATGCGATTTTCTTACCTTCTTCATATGCGCGGCGATAGCAATTGAGCAAGTACTGAAACGGCGGCTCGGCGGCCGGAAAGTCACCGGATAACCGATCGATTATTATTCGCTCCATTAACTCTCGCGATAATTTCAGCTCCTTACCCTCGCTGAGAATCTCGGCGGCGGATAACTCGAGATAGACGATTCGAGAATCGTTCTCCATTGAATCGACGAGTGATACGAGGAAGATCTTCCGGAGGATAATATCCTCGATTTCCGCCGGCGTTCTGGAGGGTTTTTGTGTAGCCATAGCTGAAGAACGGTAAAAAAAACAATGAAGAATTTGATTATCTTGAATTAGGGTTTTCAAGTGCAGATCAGAAGTACAAAGAGATGAGTAGACTATGAAATACGGTCTTCGTTGAATTCTTTACCAAGGAATTAGAGTATAGACTTTTATTCCAAGGAAATTGTGCCTCATTTAAACTCTATAATTTTAATTTGTAAAAAAAAAAATGTTATAATTGAAGAACTTTAAATATGAATAGTATTTTTAGACTATAGTATTTTGAGAAAGGCTTTTCTATACATGAATTTTCTAAATGCTTTTTGAATTTTAATTAACTTAGCACCAA
The DNA here is from genome assembly GCA_963669365.1 of Verbascum thapsus. Taxonomy (NCBI): domain Eukaryota; kingdom Viridiplantae; phylum Streptophyta; class Magnoliopsida; order Lamiales; family Scrophulariaceae; genus Verbascum; species Verbascum thapsus. The sequence goes on from OY770107.1 coordinate 21,616,300, forward strand.
ACTATAATAAACTTAAATTTAGCTCACAAATTATTAAGTTATATTTGAATGCTAAAACTTATTTTTGCTAATTCAACTTAAATAAAAATGACAAACAAGTTTTGGATTTATTTACCTAATTATATTCGAGATGGCATGTACTGGGAAATCAATGCTCACCACTTCTTTTGATCGGTCTAATTTTCTATTTCTAAATTTATTTTTATTAAATTTTTTCAAGATCTATCGAATATTTCATTTTAAGTTTATATTCGATCTGAATCTAAGATGGAATTAAATACGGAATAAATTCAAGATTCAAGAGGTTTCTTTTTTAAATATTATTTTATAAAAGCATTAAATGAATTTGTTGAGATTCGAAATTATTAAGGTTAAACGACGACATATGACATCAGTTTAAAACAACTACATTTGAACAAATTCAAAACCCACAATTTATGACATCCTAAGTACAAAAAAGTTATAGCCATTCCTAAAGTCTTTTTGTCCATTAAAAGAACACAACCAACCATCTAAATGCACTCAAATTATGGAACTTCTTAAAATCTGCTTTTGGAATTTGTTCAAAATCACTCTTCGACAAGAAAATCGTTGTCGTTCAATGGCGGTGCTTAGGAGTTAGCATTTGAGGGACCAAAAAACAGCTGATGAAGGACCAACTTTGTTTAAATCCCTCGTCAAAAACTGAATTTTTTTGTAAGAAGAATATATTCAAACTCGAATATGATATAAATAATTAATTTTGATTAAATAAAAAGAAGACTTATCTAAGATATATATAATGTAAAATTGTATATTTTGGAAAAAAATTGAAATGTAATGGACATTATTTATGAGAGTTTAGATTAAATTTCATTGAACAAAACTAAATTACTTTCTCAATGTTTCACTTCAAATAGTTTTCATACATTGTTAATAGACCAGGCATTACCAAATTTTGGGCCAGAGTCTTGTATCTATATTTGGGCCAATACCAATTGATTACTTGTTAAATAAGCGAGTAGTCCACATTAGGCCCAACTTTTCTCTCAAATTTGGGGAAAAGGAAGAAAGCTGAAAAGCCGTTGAGATCGATTGAAGCTCAACCTCATTAACTCATACATTTCCTCTGATCTTTCTTCGATCAATCGGTAATGCAACCGATTCATCTTCCTTAAAATTACTTTTGGAATCATGAATATCTATACTTCAATGTTATAATTATTTTTTTCAATGACTTTTTTGATGCAATGCTTGGTAGTGCTTAAAATTCGAATCACTTTGTTCATATGATTAGTGAAATGAGTTTAATGAGGTTTTTATTCCATTAGGTGCGGATTTGTGTGTTTGATCTATTGTACATCAGTTTAGTGATAACAGTCTTTATACTTGGAGATTTTCATTATTTCATGCTTTTCAGTGATTAAATAGAGAATAATGATTTTTAATTTGTTTTGTTTTCTTGGAGGAACTGATTTCTGAACCTGAAACTAAATTTTCAATGGAGTTGGCTTTTAATAATATTTTGATTCAATTGGGTCTTAAATTGGGCCCAATTTGAGTCCAATTTTGGTCTAAATTGGGTCCAACCTATTCTCCACTTTAAGTCAATAATCTACATTTTACATTTTAGAACAACCCCTTACACAACTTTGATTCATAATGGGTCCATTTTGGGTTCTTATTGGGTTCACTTTGGGTCCTGGTTAAATCGTACTATAATGCATATTTTTTGACATTGAACCCAACTCAAATAGACCCAATTCAAACCCAATCCATTCAACTCAATTGCCACCCTAAATGCAAACATAATTAAACACTCTCTATTTTATTTCAAAATTACTGTTCTATACTTTATCCTAGTGAAGAAATAGATGAAATTGCAGAAGCTATTTTTTTAGTTGATTCAATTGGATCCTGCATCTAGCTTATAATATCTCGGGTGATTCTATCCTGGATCGGGATCAACGGTTCCGGTCCAACTTTAACCACAAATTTTCACTTTGGGGTGGGGTGGTATACACTTGGGGTGGATAAAACCACCCACCCACTGTAAAATTTGTGGCTTATCTTGGCCGGGACCGTTGGTCCCGGACCAAGATAGATTTTTCCTTAGTATGTCAGCGTTGCACAAATCGCAATCTTAAATATAATACTAAAATTTTCAATTTTGCTAGATTCGATGCAATTAATAATAACTTGTAGGGGTGGAACCTTACCGTTATGAGGCATGTGCATGCTATGGAGTGTTCAATTTATTTTATTAATTATTTATTCACGAATCCCTCAAATTTTTAATGGGATTTTTACTAAAAGAAATTGCAGTGACATTATATACTAATTCCAATTTTCATGTATTGGGTTTCTGGATTGTTGTAGTTGGTATAAGATTATACTATAAAGATTGTACCTTGAATTGAATATTTTATTTAATATAGAAAAATGATTATTGAAATTATTTGGTGCATCCTTTAGAATTAGCTTTTTTGAAAATTTCTTATTGACCTTTAATTTGAGATTATTGTGCCTACTAGATTTCAGTCAAATCAAATCATATATGCATCAAAAACTTATCTTCTGAATTTCGGATGACAAGGAAAATAGATTAAAGTTTATCTAATAACAAAATCTCGATTTCTTTTTCAATTTAATTGACAAAATAAAGTCTTTTTAGCGTTAAATATAGGTCCAAATATTAAATCAATTTATTCAATACTTGACTCGGTTTTATTAATTGTTGAAAGTTCAAATTCGATTTGATAACTTATCAAATCAAACTTAATACTTTTTGTGTTCAATTAGTTTGAAACTCAATTTAATTAATAAATGATAATAAAAATTGGTATAAAACTACTGAAGCTCGATTAAAGTTCGTTTGAGCTTGAATCGATTAACGATCGAACAAATTTTAAATATAATTTTCGAACTTTAATTATAATTCAATTAAATTTAAACTAAATTATGTTCAATTCGATTCATTTATATCCCAATATAAATAAGAAAAATTAACTTAGGAATGAATACATTTGTTTTTATTTAATCTTCAAAGTATTTATTGACTGAGTTTTGTATTTCCAATATAATTCAATTAGGAAAAAACATTTATCACGCGAGTATAGCCGTATAGGTATCTCAACAATTAGCCAAAAACAATTTACATATCTCAACAAGAAAAAGTTCCCTTAAGCTCATTCTCACCTTCCACCTTCTCTCTCTCTCTGAATTTTGAAACCAAATCTCATAGAACACCCCAGAAATCATCAACATTCAAGGCGTGCTTGCCCGATCTCTACCTTTCTCTCTAACAATACATGTTTATATAGGAATATATATATATATATAAGCAAGTAATAATCAACAGAAAAAGGTGGAACTCTTTCTTTTTCTTATTATTCATTTTCCTCTGTTTTATGATACTATATATTATTAATCATGTTTCATGAATATCCCTCATTCGATTAATATATATTTTTTTCTAAACGCTTTTCCTTATTAATCCAGTTAAGGAAAGAAAAGGAGGGAGCTTCAGAAATAAGGAAAAGGGATAAAGGTACATACAACGCGTATTCTATTCTTTATTGCTCGTCCATTAATAAATGCAGCATTCAATACCGCCTTTTTTGTTGATTGTAAATTGAGGGTTTTCTATTTTTCATTCGTATATGATTTGGGTCATTTGAAAAATCGCCTTTTGCTGCTGCATCCATAAGCTGGTATGGTATTAATTGTCTCATCAATTCTACGTTACATCTTATTATTATGTTATTATGATATTGTGGTTTTTTGATTTTCAATCATTCCATTTTACCAAGTTCAATGTTAACAAGAGTTTTGTATCTGTTGTAAGTTTTGCTGTTGATTTAGTCTTAGGTTTTATGTGAATTGTTTCCTCATCAAAATTTACCTTTGGTTTCTTTGGAAAAGGGTACGGATCCAAACATGGTATTCTTATGGTGTTTTGACATTTATTTTTGTTTCTGTATTCATTGGATAATTTCGATTTGAAAAGGTTGACAAATTCCTGCGTTTGTAGTTGACTGATTGGTGATGAAAATACATTCTCAAGGTTAAATGTTGAATAATTTTCTTTTATCTTAAAACCATTTTATATTTTCTGTAATCTGCCAATTATTTTGTTATGATCTCTCTCTCTCTGTCAACTGTTTGATGTGGTGCCAAACTTTTTTGTTATGATCTTTCACCATGTGCTCTTATGTATACTTCAAATGCCAACAGTGAAAGCAATTCTGAACTTTTTCTTTTTATCTGCTGTTGCGCTTTGTCAAATTGTGTGGAGCTAAAATTCATGCAAATTTTGAGGGTATCATTTTCCATAGTGGGATTTGAGCGATTCGAATTTGCCTTTTCGAAAGGCCAAAGACTGCAATGGCCATGTAATAATATTCCAATGCTTTATAGGCAGTTAGCATATAAAGTAAACCATTTGGCTTTCACATTCTTTCTCCTAATATTTAACATATAGTTTTTCTTTTATTTCGATATAGAACACTGTGTCTTTATATCTCCTAATTAACTTCTGGAAATGTTGTTTTCTTCGAAATGTTTGTCTTTTACATTGCATTATGAGTATTTTTGCACGATTATATTCACTTAGGTGTATGAATCATGTTTGCAGGATTTGGGTTTTTTCCAAATTTCTTTCATTTCCAATTTCATGGCTGAAGGAAGTCTTGATCCACCGGTTACTCCTGAAAGCAATCAACCAGATAATGAAAACAGCTTAATAAAGTCTGCTGGAAATTCGGGTTCTCAAAGTAATGGACGAACTGGAGCCCATCATCTAAGAGCATCCACTGGTTCTTATCAAGCTTTGAATAGTTCAATGAGAAAGTCTACTGAAAACAGTATCTCAAAAAAGGTTCCCCATTATCTTAGAGCTTCGACTGGTTCTTGCCATGATTTCTGTAAATACGGAAAAAAGCAAGAATCTGAGGAGAAGCCATGGAAGCTTCTAAAGAAAAGAACTGCAAAACCTTTGCATAACGAAAATCCCGTGCAGATAACAGTCTCAGTTGAACAAAGGAAGGAAATGATCGTCACACGCAAGCCTTCAATAGAATCCAAAAACCATTTACCATACCTGAAGCCTTCTCCTGAAACCAAATCCTCTTCGGCAAAACCCAAAACATCCTTGGATAAAAAAATGATTGTCAAGCACAACCCTTCGATAGATATCAAACCACGCATACTTAATACCAAACCTCATTTGCTAAAACCCAAAAGATCCTTGGACGCCAAAAGTTCTTCCTCAAGTCAAAATGATTCATCAAGTAGTAAAACTCATTTTCCCAAGTACAAGCCTTCAGCAGATCCCCCTGAAACTATCAAGAAAGTATTGCCCCCGTCTAAAAAAGTTGAAGTTACTGCAAAAAATGATTCCTTGACTGGTAATAAAATTTCGAGAAGTGAGAAAAAGACTGTTTGTATGACTGGGGAGTATTCTTCTTCTGTAAAGTCAAAGCCAGTTAAGGTTAAACCACCATCTTCTTCTGAGAATCCAGATGGTATACGTGGGATATGGAGAAGAAATAGTGATGTGGGAATAGGCCGAAAAACGACAGCCCCCAAAGTACTCACAAGGAAGGCATTCACACCTCCTCCTTCTGCTACTTTGTCACCTAAACATCCTGTTAAGGTAGCATCCATTAAATCAATAAAAAGTGGAAACTTGAAAATACCATTTTCTCTGGAAAGTAGAAATACGAAGAGGGTTGAGACCAAAACATCCAACAATGAGGAGGTCCCAGAGAAAACCTTGCATGTTATCGAGACTCAAACCGAGAACAATAAATCGGGTTATATCTCTGATGACCACACCGTTCCATCATTTCCCTCTCCATCCTCATCCAAGTCGTCGTCTCATTCAAAGTCTTCATATGTGTCGTCTTCTGAAGAAGACGATAAAGAGACAGATCACAGTGTTAGCGAATTGGATGATAAATCTATGTCGGACAACAAGGAGTCTATCCGAATTGGCAAGGTGCAACCCGTAAAAAAGAAGGTACAACGCGTAAAGGAGAATCACAACAAGACTCCAAGAAAGAATCGGGTCGTTATCCCTGAAGTAAAAAATTCCTCTCCCGTAAAGTTAAAGTTCAGGAGTGGGAAGGTAGTTGATATTCAGTCGGAAAATAACACTCCTAGGAGACTCAGGTTTAGACGGGCAAGATCAGGGGCAGAAACGGGCAATGGTGATTTGAGAAAGAGAAACTTGAAAAAAGCTGAAGTGAATGATGATGCAACTGGTGCAGAGATTTCGCGTGGGAAACTGGTTTTGAAGCATCAGGATGTGCAGGATAAGAAAGATGCTCAAGGTTTACTCAACAATGTGATTGAAGAAACAGCAAGTAAACTCGTTGAAAGCAGGAAGAGTAAAGTGAAAGCACTGGTGGGAGCTTTTGAAACAGTTATCTCCCTCCATGACAGTAGTAAACCTTCTGTGCAATCTGTCAGTTGAGTGTTAAGTAACTTCTCTTTGAGTTTTTGACAATTTAGAGTAAAATGAGGAGAATAATACGAGTGATGTAGAACTGTGAATATGGGAGTGACTTTTGCAAGTTTTTTTTTTTTTTATTTGCAATTATAAAACTAGATTTCTTGCGTGGAACGTAGAATTAGATAGCCTGCTACGCCTTGTTGCATGGTATGCTCGTGTTTAGTGGTTTTGACTTGATTTCTTAGAAGGTATTATGTTTGTTCTCTCTTCTTTCTTGATTTTAGACTGTGAAAGGGAAGAGGAAGAGGTATAACTACAAGGTCTTGACATTGTTTTTGTGTCTTCGTCGACTTTATGATTGTTCGAATGCTTGTTTTGGTATTGACTCAATAACATTTTTTTTCGTTTTTTTTTGTTTTTTTGGTTTTTTTGAGGTGGTTTGTCTCGTTTAAAATTATATTCCAGATGACTCTCTCATATCCTTGAATGTTTATTATATACTTATATGGATGTGAACATCTTGGTTATAACTTATATATATATGGAGAATTTTCTTCCTTTGTTTGCTTTTCACTCTCTTTCTTAAAAGATCTTGTTATGTGATATTGCTAATTATTAGTGTAAGTCTGTTGTTTCTGGTTTTGAATCAAAGTAAATCATGGTTTTCCAGATTCATATATTATCCTACAAATATCATGACTTTATGAAATAATATTATCGTGTATTTATGCATTATTTAGCTTACAATTAATTTGAATGCGTATTCAAGCGGGTGGTACAGAATGAAGCAACATAATTAACATTATACATAAAAACGTATTAGAGGGTATTTGATATCTTATTTAAGATGTGGATCTTACTTCAACAATAAATTTTTCAAGTGGTGGAATAAGATAAGATCATAGTGCTTAAGGTGCAAGTAATAGCAACTTTTGAAAATTTTCAAGTGGTTAAATAAAATAAGATCATAGTGCTTAAGGTGTAACACCCCATTTTCGAAAAATCATGCATTGTTTTTAGCGTATAGATACAATTTTTATTTATATTTTATTATTGCTCATTTATTCAATGTTTTAGACGAGTTTTACGTTTAATCGAAACTAACGACTAATATTTTTTCTCAAGTTTGAAAAGTCTTGCAGGATAGCTACCCGAAGAAACCGAGTTCAATCGTGATGCACTCGACATGCATATGTAATTATGAACGAACGAAAAATAGATAACTTGAATATGAAATAATTTTAATAATTATATATATGTTGACTAATGTGTTCTATAATTAAGTGGATTTCTTTTAGTATATAGTTTATGTGCAATAATTATGTGACCTAGATGATTTTAAATTGAAGGAAAATACATGCATAGATACCATAATTATATTTAATTGTGTATGACACATTAGATAAAATCCCACTCAACTTCCCATGTCTCCATCAAATCCACACAAGGATCAAGATTACTAATTATTACACATCTTTATATGTATAATACAAGAGATAAATCATTATATATATATATACATAATGCAAGATATAGATATACATGTATAATACATGTATTATATAAAAATCTTATACACTATAAATATGCAAAATGACCATTAGGATCATTTACACCCTTCATGCCTCTCTCTCTCTTCAAGCCTTCTCTCTCCCTTCTCTCTACATCTCATACCTCTCAAGAGAACCTCCATTTTTGTCTCCTTCAAGAACCTTTACTCAACAAAAGAATAAAGAAGAAGAGCATAGCAAGTAGAAAGGGCTCAAGTGTACTAGTCTTCAATAAAGCATAAAGAACATTTTGATGAACTTTCAAGAGGTAGTTTCATTTCTTGTTACTAATCTTTATCACTTTCTTCCTTAAGAATATGATTAGGTTGCTAAACATTGTATTGCATGTATGATCAAAAGAGGGATGTCCACTATGTGATGAGTTTTGTTGCATGTGTTGTTTTATGTGGTTGATCTTCAATTAAATGTCATTTTAAGTGTGGATTGTGCAAATACATGTAGAAATAGGCTTTGCATGTTCAATTCTCTTACCCGAAATTATTGCATGTATGATTTGAGAGTGACTTTCTACAAATATGATGAGATTTGTTGAATAAATTATTTTGTTATGGATGATTGATTGTAAAACTCGAAAGTACATTTTATCAAGGAAATATGTGAGTTTGAGCAATTTGTGAAAATTCTAGAAATTTCAGTCAACTTTAACGATTTCTATAAATTTGTATACTTGGAATTTTCGAAAACTGTTTTAGTATGTTATTCTATATGATGTTGGGAGTCTATGGTTAAAATTTGGTAATTTTTGAAGTAATACACGAATTATAGTGAATTTTCAAAGATAGTGCTGTTTTGAATGGGTTTCTTGTAATTTTTAACTCTAGAAGAAAATGTTTATAAAATCGATCGACTTGAATCTTTCAAAGCTGTTTTACTAAATTTATATACATGATGTTAGAAGTTTATATTATAAATTTCAGAATGTTTTATTAACTATATGATTTATAGTGGATTTTAGAAAATTTGTTGGTTTAGAGCATTTTCAAACGAATTTCGATTATGAAAAATATTTTATTAAAGCTTTTGTGGTTTGAAATTATATCCACTGTTTTAGCATAATTAAATAAGGAATTTCAATAAATGCATGATTAATTTAATGAAATTTGAATGAATATATGATTTATAGAAATTGTTACAATGAAGAGTGCATTTAAATCATAAGTTGCTAGTTTAAAATCATTTTGTGTTGATATGATTAAAAGTGATATAGGGCATTTTGAGACACATCCATGATGATGTTTAATTAAAAGAATAGAAGCATATATATATATACACGTTTTAAAAACATATGTTTTAAAATCTAAATGTTGATGAACGGTCGAGTGCAGTACGAGACGACCGGACACTTCAGGAGCCATCCCCGCATCTTAGCGAAACGTCAAGTGGGTAACGTTTAATTTCAGTTATATTGATTAGAATAACTCTTATGTTGGATGAGATGAAACGACATGATAAAGTACCAGGTTGACGAACCTTGGAGTTAAGTACCGGGGTTGACGAACCTTGGTGTAGACAAGATATGCCAGGTTGACGAACCTTGGAGTAGACCAGGTCTTCGGACCTTGGAGTTAGGCCAGGTTGACGAACCTTAGAGTAGACCAGGTCTTCGAACCTTGGAGTTAGGCCAGGTCTTCGGACCTTGGATGATGCTTTCGACGTATTGGTTAATCTCTTCAACGTAACAGTTAATAACCGTTATCCACTAAGATTTCTAAAATCTTACGTTGCTCAATTTAATCTTTTTCAGGTCCAACTTACGACGAAGCGGATGAGTAGCCAGCTGTATAGACTTCCCTCTAGAAGCATATATATATGTTATGTTTTTAATATATGTAAATGAATTTAAACCAGATGATGCTTAATATTTTGAGAACTACTATTTCGTTTAAGTAAAGATTTTCATGTGTTTATTATAACAAGGTTTTGATTTGCAAATGTGGTATAACACGAGTTAGTTTTGCATGGTTAGATTTTAAAGTGAAGAAAGAATAAAAAAAAATACTCGTGTTTTATAATGAAGTCTTCCGCTGTAATTATTTACGAAATATTTTATATTTCTTAGCAAAATATATTTCTCATGCTCAAGGTCACGGCGACAACCCGACTCCTATTAAGCTGGGGTCGGGGTGCTACATAAGGTGCAAGTAATAGCAATTGTGTGAACTAAGGATTTACTAAGTTTGGTGTTATCAACTTCGATTCTCATTCAAATGTTTTGAATATTATTTTACATGCTAAAGAAATTATTGGATTTATCGAATCAAGATCCCATCCATCTAGAACTTTAAAATAGTAATAATAATAATAATAATCGTATAACGGTATTTTGAACCCAAAAATTCATTTTGCACCAAATTGGTACAACTACAGTAAATTTACTGCTAAACCAGAAAATTATTTATTGAACCAAAAATGAATATTCTAGAATATTCTTTTTTTCAATTTTTTTTTATAATTTTACAATCTTTCAAAATAAACCCAAAACTTTTATGTATTGTGGAATTTCAACCAAAAATTGTGTTTTGATATTTAAAAAATTAATAAACAACTATATATGTTATTTAATTAATGACTAAAATATTAAAATCGAACTTTTTTATTATTTGATTATAAAAAAAGAAGTATGCATGTTTAGTTTACGAAGTATGCTTTTAGTTGATCTAAATTATTAATGCTTTTAGTCGAATGGAATTATCAATGCTTTTAGTTTATGAAGTATGCATTTTTAGACAAGTTTTAGTATATATGTTTATTTAAAACTAAGTTATAAAATATGCATTTTATACAAATTGAATAAAATATAACTTTATTTATAGCTAATTAAATTTTTATGAATTAAATTGAAAATAATTCAAATTAATTAATAATAAAATATATATTTTATATAAGTTATAATAAAAATTTATTTATCACTTAATTATAAACTAAATTAATGTATAATTGAATAAGATATAATTATAACTAATTAAAACTTTAAAGGTTAAATTAAAAATAATTCAAACTTTATAAACTTATAAGTTATAAGGGACTAAACTGAAATCAATTAAAAAGTCGAAGGACTGAACTTCCAAAACAGTTTATTGGGTCCACTTAGACTAATTGGAATTTGGAACAAATGGGAAAACATTTATAGATCTGCCACTTGCTTTTAGCTGCTCACATATCATCCAATGTCGATACGACACGTCAAATGGATAGCCTGTAAAAAGTCCACATAAGCAAGAAAAACTAAAATTATAAAAACAAATAATTGATTTGTCTGTTTCCACTATTTTGTCACAGCCAGGTGAGTTTATCACATACCAGAAATATCCAGTTCCTTTTTTCCTTGTTCAAGATATGCATTCAACTCCAAAGTCCCCTTTCTTTAGCTCTCACATTTACATTTTGCCCTCTCCATCCTCAAATTTGATTCTTTATTTTCTTTGCCCAGAAATTATTTATTGCCTATTAGATCAAATTCGTGTAATCAGGTCATATTTCAGTTTTATCCGCATGAAAATCTACCCTTTTGCACTTGATGCAAATCCCTAATTTTTTCTTTAATTTCTTGTTTATGCTGTTGAAATTTGTGGGTTTATGCTGAAAGTGAGCTTGATTTTTGGGTCTTGATTTCAAATTTGAGATGATCTAGTATATTTCTTGCTCTTTGCTTATTTATTTATTTGTTTTCTTTATTCTGCTAATTTTAGACATTGTTGGGACATTTCGGATGATAACTAGTGCTGTTTCAGTCTGATTTATGTGAGGATTCAAGAAGAAAGAAACAAACATTAGTGATTTATTATGTATAATTATTTATATAAATGCATAGTTTCCATAATTGTTTGTCTTCACTTCGGTTATATACAGAAATTAAATTTACATGTTGAGTTCATTATCAGAGGTTTCTTTGCCCACAACCTAAAACTAAAAGTCCTAGTTTTGTTTCTGTATATAGGGTCGCAATGAAGGAGCTCTTATGATTAGTGTGAATTAGGTCTGAATATCATCTTGTTGTTTGGACTCTGGAACTTGCATAATGGACAATGAGTTGTTGTGTGGTTTGGACTCTGGAACTTGCTGTTCTTGCTCTCTAGCTATGATATCAGAGCTATTGTAATTATTTATGAGCTGTTCTCAGGACATAGGAGCCAATAAGTAAATTACTCTGCTGCTACAACTCTCAGAGAGATTTTCTCATCTATTTTACGAGTATAATGCTACCCTCGAGAAAAATAACATGTTTGAGGAATTCATGCTAGCTTATGGTTGTTACTTGAATTGTTATATAACTCCATCATATTTAGCGTTTTGCAACTTAAGATTTATTTTCACCTTGCTATTGTTAGTATTAGGCTCTCTCATTCTTGTTTTCTTAGTTTGTACGGCTGGGTTTATCTTTAACTCCTGGGACATGAAATTTGCCACGCTATCACCACTTGCTCTGTTGATAATTTGAGTTCCACTGAAACTTACAGGCGTGAAGCCAGATATTTATCATGAATTCTGTTTCTATTACCAGGTGAAGACAATGATTCTGTCAAAGCAACATCGCTGCATACACTCATCAAGTTGTGTTTGTACAAAAGGCCACCTTACAGAAGACGTGATATTCTTAGTTTTTAATCATTTGAAATGGAACCCTAAATTAATTGCAGCCGTTTCTTGTGCATGCAAATGGTTCGACGATCTCGCCAAACGGGTCCTTTGGAAAGAATTCTGCAAAACTCGAGCTCCTAAAATGATGCGCGATTTGCAATCTAGTGGAAGTCATAGTGCAGATGGTAACTGGAGTGCACTCGCCAAGCTACTCATATATTGTTCTGGATGTAAAAAAGATGGATTATTCAACAATATTCACATACCAGGTCACTTTGTGCACCGTACACGTTTCTCGAGAACATCAGGAAAAAGCTTTTTGTTACCACAATGCAGAACAGATGTATTATATGTTTCTGATCCTTGCGAGCATCTTGACCAGAGCGATGAAGGTGATGTGGGCTTTTTTCGTGGGTTATTTAAATCCTTTGCAACGTCAAAAGTCAGGAAAATGCTGATTAAGAGAAATGCTCCTCTGCATCAAACGGAGGTGTGCTCATATTGTAAGGCAAAGCTATGGAACATGTTGACAGCAAAGATGATACCTTCAAGTGCTAGCTGTCGGTTAGGTGCTTATGACGATTGCATTGAGTATTATGTGTGTCTTAACGGGCATGTGCTCGGGATTTGTACATTATTGCCCTTATCTGATACAGATGAAGCGTCAGAGGAGTGATAGTATAGTACAAGCCAGGTATTAGCTTTGTTTTTCGACTTTTTGAGCTCACAATATAAAGTAGAGAGCAGTTTCCCTTTATTTGCCATCATCCTTATTCATTTATTTATCATGTTTGTTTCGTGTAAGAATAAAGGTTTAGGTATAATATTGGCAAGAGTAAAAGAAAATTTGATGCGCCTGTACCGTGGAAAATCTGTGGATGCTATATGGAGAATTGGGTGTCAGGATATTGCGGTTCGTTTTAGGTTGAGTTCCATTCTACTCTCAACTTTACTGCTGTGGAGCCTTTTTCTTCCTATTAGCAGGCTATTACTGATAAACATTATGTCTTTACCATTCTTCTTATAAGATGTATACGACTTTCAGTATGTACCTTATTTGGATGAAAATGTGTAGTAACTTTATCGACGTATTCTTTTTCAATAATCCAATTGAGTTGTGCTCTGATACAAGGCATTGTATTTAAAGGAAGGAAGTTTCAAGTGACTGATATTTGGTGGATTTGGAATCATTTGTACAAGGATTTACATACCTTGTGGGGTAATATATTATGATCGTTTCTCAACTTCTATGCCCAAAACAAATCTTTGAATTGTAGTAAGGATAATTCATGATGGTTGGAATGCAGCAGAGCTTTCAATGAAATAATATAACATGAAGGGCCATCATACGGGGTAATCTTGTTCACCATTGCTCGTTTTTCTCAACCTCGACATCAGGTTCTGCATCAAAACCTATACCCGCGATTGTCATGTGGCCTACCATTAACTGCAAAACCAAATTTCTACTAAAGAGCAAATGAAATCTGCCAAACGAATCAAATATATTGTAGAGTCAAGCTGCTTGATCTGTTGAAACTCACTAAAATCTTTGAGTCAACATGTATAAACAAGTGAACAATGATCTGAACAAAATGAAGTTTGAAAGAAAAACTAAAGGGCAGTCTCATAAGCGCCAGAAACCTTTTTGTTGTCTAAATCTAAATCGATTGAGATGAAAAAGAGTTCTTGCGAAATGCCTAATAAGGCTGCAAGTCTTCAGTTTATGAAGATTGGAAAATGCAATTTCTGGAAGAAAATGAAGGTTTTATCGAAAACTTTCCAGAGCAAATATTGCCACCGTGGTGGGGTAGTTTGTGATATGTTCCTAAATGTGAGTGAGGAACACACTCCAAAAGAGAAAATTAAACTAAAACTAATTCTGAAATCTTTTTCTTCATTTTCCATTCTAATGGAGTGACAACATTTAAATACACAAATTAAAAATCTAAAACCAAGGAAACATGCCCACTATTTGACCACTAACCTAGATAACTATCACCACTAACATAAATCACTAAACCACTACTATGACTAATTCAATTGAAATAACTAATGGGCTTTAAATTGCAAAACAATAATTCAAGTCTTCAACATTAATTTGGGCTTCACTGCTGGATTCGGCCCAACGGGCATATCAATACTCCCCTCCCCAAATTTGGTCTTGTCCTCAAGACCAAGTTGTGATTGGAGCCCCAAACTCGCTGAAAGAGACGTAGCTTGGAGAAAATATTTAATTCTCCATTTTGGCCAAAAACCAAAAATCATATAAATTTCTTTCACTTTATTGTCAAAAGGAAAGAAACGGAATATTTCTGTTTTGGGATGAAATAGGTTTGTTGTTAATGGAATCAGAGGTTTTAACTGAGGTAATTTTGGTTGATTGCATGAGAATCCAGGTTTGTAAGGGTGTGGATGAGTGGATGGAATAATTGTTGGGATAAGTTTGGTAGTGGAGGGCCCTTGTTGTAGTTGTAAGGTGTTAGCAATTTGGAATTGCATTTTCGCCACTCCAACAACTTGTGAATTGGGGGGTTGATTTGGTTTGATGTTGGCTTGTACAGGAGAAAGGTTGGGAGTTGGAGCAGAGATGGGTGCGAATTTCATCACACTTAGCATTAATTTTTGATGAGATTTTTCCAATAAAGCCTCTAGTCGGTTAGACCGTTGATTTATCTCGGCCTTAAATTCATTCAATAATTCAATGATTTTGGAAATGGAATCTTGAATGGTAGTTGAAATTGAAGTTTCGATAGGCTCGGGAGGCACATAAAGTGGGTTTGTGGGTATGGGAAAAACGGGAAAGCATGAGGATGGATAAGCGGGTTGAATGTAGCATGGATAAGCGGGTTGAATGTAGCATGGATAAGCGGGTTGAATGTAGCATGGCTGCAGCGTTCGAGAGAATGAAAGCACCATTGATATGTTCCTAAATGTTAGTGAGGAACACACTCCAAAAGAGAAAATTAAACTAAAACTAATTCTAAAATCTTTTTCTTCATTTTCCATTCTAATGGAGTGACAACATTTAAATACACAAATTAAAAATCTAAAACCAAGGAAACATGCCCACTATTTGACCACTAACCTAGATAACTATCACCACTAACATAAATCACTAAACCACTACTATGACTAATTCAATTGAAATAACTAATGGGCTTTAAATTGCAAAACAATAATTCAAGTCTTCAACATTAATTTGGGCTTCACTGCTGGATTCGGCCCAACGGGCATATCAGTTTGTCTGATCAGAGGTTGGAAGATCAAAATCACTTAAGAAATGAAAATTTGAAGATGCCTTGAACATATTCGAGTTTATGAAGTCACAGTGAGATCATCACTTATAGCTTGATTCTAAAATAGGGACAGTAGTCACTTACTACTGTCTCTTGGTTTGCATATTTGTTCGTTGTGGTCAAAATGAACTAGCTCTTGATTCATAGCATGAATCAACTCATTTGGGAAAGTGGGTAAAGCTGAACTCGCGTTTAAAGTCTACGGTTTAATGAAATCATTAGGCTATGAACCTGATGCTTACACTTGGAGCGCACTTATTGGTGCATGCTGATGGATAGAATGTAAGTTTTGGTAATGAAGTTGAGGAAATCTTGAATGTAAGTTTTCTAAAACTGTTATCACATTCTATTTCTTCTTGATTCTTGTATAATGCTGCTATTCAGGGTATGTGTTTGAGGAAGAAGATTGATTCAGCCAAAAAATGTACTTGAAAATGCATGAGATTGGCCTCAAACCAGATAGAAAAACTCGGGTTTTAATGCTGCAAAACTTACCAAGATGTTGATTGGAATAGACCACAAGTTTTGTTGGTTTCGATATTAAGGTTTTTCTGGGTGCTGAAGAATTCCTTAGCCTGCATATGCTTCAAAATGAGAATGTGTACAACAATAAACCATTCTATGCAAGAGGGTTCCTAAATGTGAGATTGACTTCTTGAAGAAGATTATGCAGGATTGTCCTCAATAATTTTCCTTTGAACACGTTAATCTTGGATATGTAGATCTCGATCACGTTTCTAATGAATTGCTTCATGAAAGTCGGCGAATGCAATTACTTAACAGAGAAACTGTTTAAACCTTATATATCACCATAACAAGTATATCCAGTCAAGATTAAACCAATATTCTTATAAATAAAAGTACAAAATCTTATCATTTGTGTAGCAACTAGCAAGCAAGAACATATAATTCAGACCTTAGGCTTCCTGTCTTCTTTGTTTTTCTGCAGAGAGTGTACATATTCAGGAAAGTACAAGATATTTTGCAACTCTTGCACCATGAATATCACTGGGAAGTAATTAATCAGTTGCCTCATTATGCAACTATAAAATGGTTTCTAACAAAACAGGACACAGTTCTTTTTTTCCTTTTCTTTTCCAATTGACAAAAATACCACAAATACAGCAATATGATATGAAAACAATTAATAAGATAAGCTATATGGATGTGAAACTGACTGGTATATGAACACAAGGACCTGGACCAAGATATGACTTCACTATGCCTCCACGCTTCACCACTTGCTTTGCATAAACACGAACGAATGAACAATCCCATAAATTTTATCTGCACAATAACGGGAAAACCAGAAGAAAGTTCATTTATTTTTCATATATTCACATAAATGGAGTTAAAGGCCTACAAACCTGCAAGTAATGGTCGTCTTGATTCTGGAGCTACGTCTCATAGTATCACACACATACATCTATTCTGCTTAGGATCACTTGGCAATTTCTTTTCTGTTTTATAGAAAAAATCACTATTATCAGATGCCTCATCAAAACAAATAAAGAAATAATTTCACATTTGAGATAATATCCTTGGGGCACTTCAAAATCAACTGGACGTAAGGCAACATGGATGAAGAGACTAAAGAAACAATATGGATTATCATTTATGATAACTAATCAAAACACAATCAAGACTTATACTATAAAGATGGCAAATTTTTGTTACCATTCATAGTACATAATTTGAGATATCGATTCTATGCAGAAGAGCAAAACCAGACCTTTTTCCATGGGTGGCGGTTGAACGACAACATGCATGGTCGTGACTCCTCCTGGAATATCACATAACGAGCTCTTACAGTCCCCCACAGTTCTGTTGTTCTCTAATATTCTTCCTGCACTGATTAACTTGATGTCTTTTATCGTACGTGGGCCATTTTCTTTCTCTGTTTAAAGTAAGTATTTTAGCATGTGTAGCATAAAAAAGAATCACTATGGTGTAAAAAGCGATATTAGTTGTTACTTATCTGCTCCAAGGCAGTGATAAGTGATAACATCAGAAAATGCATGTCAAGAGTTCGAATACATCAAGCTAAATACAGAAATTCCATTCAATTCAACTATAACATAATAGTTGTAAGTACGGTGGAAGTTTTCTTTTCCTGTCGAACCAAAACTTAAAAAAGTAGATTCATTACCCTTTTATAAGACATTAATGCCGTGATTAGATCAAGGATATTAATGAGGAAAAGGAACTACAAAAGGAGAAGGTTTAACAACTAAAGCACAAGGTGCCATCATTTGAAGAGAGGAAAATATTTTCCTCAGTGTTTTCCGCACTAAAAATCTATCGTCCAAACAGAGCCTAAGTTTGCCTGCTCATTGTTCTGAGGGCAAAGCACTTACATCTTGGAGATTCTGAATATATGTGCTACTTAACTAACTGCCAAAGAAATCAAACTTAAAAGTTCAAACTAGTAACAAACAGGTTTATCTAAACTTTCCTTCTGTAAGAGAATATGGTAGTTTATAATTTCAAATTTTAGAGACCAAAATAGAGAACAGCTAGACATATCTTGCAAATTTCAATGATTTTCTAGGAATTAAAGCTTAAAGTGAGCACTCATTTGCGTACTAGGTGAATCACAATGACAGAATTCATGACATAAATTTCAGGAAAAGACACATACAAAAACATATATACAAAACTTGAAAGATCTGTCCGACCTTTAGGCCATTGAGCTATGATATTCTCCTTCAAGGTTGAAACACTTGTTGCCACAGGAAAGTTTCTCGGGCCGATATCTGATCCATCAGTCAACCTAAACTTTATCTCCAGCTGATCTTGTGCTCCAGACATCTTCGAATGTATTGCTCAATGAATATACCAAGATCTTCACTTCACTCTTCCACGAAGCAATCAATCTCCAAATATATTATACCAAAAGCAAAAACCCACTAAATTATAAGCTTCTCATGATATCGAACGGCTGTAGCCATCCATCTTCTTATCTGGGAGATGATTTTAGAACAAACCAAAAATCCAATCTTTGAATTTTTGAGGTACACAAGTATACCTATTGCAAGGAATATTATTACATAATGGAAGTTAGATTGGAAACATATGTATAGTTCTTGAATGTATAATGAAATTCAGATGGGTTCAGAAAATTGTAAATCTTTGAAATTAAGCACTATCAAACAAAATTTTCCAATACATGTTCAATAGCAAGAAATAAGAACCAAAGGCTGGACCTATCCAAGAATATATATTGATATATTCAAACAGCACTTTGATAAAAAAAAGATAACGAAAATGAAACCAATTAGGACAGAGAGTGACACTAGATATTATCTATTCCCCCCAAACAATCCCCAAGATTTGTACCCCCAAAAAAATCCCTAAGATGGAAATTTTACTATTTTATCGGCTATTTTCCTTCTTTTTCATCAGTTCCAATTCAATTAAAAAGTCAAACCCAAAAAGCACTCAACAAAATTGTTTAATTTTCCTCAATTTCCATATTTCAGGAAAAAAAAAATTCAGAATTCAACTCTATAATAAGTAAAGAATAAAATCTAAAAGAGCACTTACTTGATCTGGGTCTTTTTTTCCTTCTTCTAAGAATTTCAATATAACTTCTAAGAAATGTAAAAACCCAAGCTGAGAAAGAGGAAAAGGAAGAAGAAAAGAAGAAGAATATGAGGCTAAGGCGTGGAGTGCATTAGCAGTGGTAAAAGGAAGATAATGAACATTACCTAATTAAATAATTATTGAATTAGTGAAGGGTCAGAGACATTATTAAAAAAACACAAAGAAAATGCTCAGTTGTTTCGGAGTTTTCAAAGTCTTTAGTGAATTTGATTTTTCTTCTACTAAATTTCTCTTAAAATTTCATGGAAAAAAATTAACTTAGGATTAGTTTTGTTAATTATTCGAAAGCTATTTTCTCGTTTTTGCTTTGGTAGGTATGAGTTTCGAATGTTATAGTACAGTTTATATGGAGCATTTTCTAATTATTATACTCTTCAAATTGTTCATTTTATAAGTTAATTATGTGGTGAATGTATGTATACATTTTTACCCATAAAATATGACTTTTATCCTATTTTACTAGTGGCAAATTAACAATTCGCAACTATATCTTGCATTAAGTTTGGTGACGAATAACTAATATTTGTTAATATTATATCTAATCACAAAATAAACTTTATAAGATATGATTATATACTTTGTGGCCAAATTTTGATGTTGAAATTACTTAAGATATTTTCAATTTCAAGTCGGCAATTTGGAAGAAGGCAATGTACTTGTGATCACCGACAGGTGCAACATTTCTAACATACAAGACAATGATAAATAATTGTTGAAGTAAATTAATGAACTACCACTACATGTTTGATTGACACATTTAGAAGCTATATTCGATTCCATTATATGTAGGAGAATTTATTTTAAAGATAACTAAAGAAAATAATGAACAAATATATTGAACTACGCATACCTAACAATGTGGGGTGGTGATCTTTTTACTTAACAATAATAAGAACAGAATCTTCAGAAAAAGGCAAGATATAAACCATCCAAATTAATGCAAACAGTGATTTAATAACTAATTAGGAATCAATAACTTTCTAATGATATATCATAGCAATCAAATTCTTCATTTCTAACGGTCTTTTAGTTGCCAACTGTACAAACACTACAACAAGAATACACTTTCTCAGGAAAATAATACCATATTATGCTTCATACAAATCATTTTAACTATGATCTGAATTCCTTCACTTATTCCCACTCAAATAATTCTCTGACAATAAATGAAAAGCAGATGAATAGTAACAAATGTGAATAATTAATATCAAATTGTAAATATGACAAAAGAATAATCTGCACATCTAAGTGTTTCCCACCAATTCTACAGAACAAATACCTGGACATTAACATACCTCCACAACCCACCGAACTAGAATCGAAGTACAAATATAATATCGAAAAAAGGAAAATTACTGGCGAATCTCAAGAAATCTGAATAGAAAACGAAAACAAAAAAAGGAAAGAATAATTTCTACCGCCAATGGAGCCAGAGAGGGAGCTTACAGAGAACCTGCATCCTAGCTCTGTCATTTAATGCAATCCCGAGCGCCATATACCATTATTTCCTCAAGGAGGTAAGAAAAATATGTCTATATCCAACCAAAGGAATAAGATGAATAACTGCTACTTTACATACTTAAAAGAAAAGATCTGATGTCCAGCTCAGCAATACGAGTCGTCCTGTTCAAGAATCGGGACATCTAGATTTCATATCTCGCCTATATGAACAGGTCTTGAGATTTTTTCCCTTACACACGTAATTGAATATGTTGATAGATATCTACAACTCTCAAAAAGAAGCATAAGCCATTGTACTTCCAATTTTTGGCACGTCATTTCATTGGTGCAAGCCATTGTTTGTTACTACTATAATATATGACAATTCCTAACGAAATCACTAGAGTAATTCACATACTTGGTCCAAAATGGTCGGAGATGCTCAAAACCAATCTCCAACCATGGTTTTGATTGGCCATTGTAGTGAATTACTGCTGCCTTTTTCACATTTTCAATGTTGGTATTATTCTGATAGCCCAAACCAAGCATGTGCCAGGAGGGATCAATTGGGTGAACATGACCCCTAAACGCAATCAAAGCAGGAGGGAGAGTTCCGAGTTTCCATAATGTCAGGTTTGACTTCAGATTCTGCAAAAAGACCCGTGTAAGAAGAATTATACTAGGGAAAATAGCCAAAAGTTCATGGAATTTATAAGCCAAAAATTTGATCTTAGAATAAATTTCCAATTTAATGCTCAGCTATAAAACTGGAGCGGCCTCGTTTTGGAGAAAAGGCTACATTCAAATAATACTCGTCATATTGCTATTACATCTCTGCAGCAACACCCTCCCACAGACCCCAGAACTCTGACCAGAGCCCCCCACCCCACCCCCCAAATAAAAAACACACACATTGTGCCAAAACACAAGAAGCAACAGTCTGACTCTATTAGAAGATAGAATTGGGGTTTGGCCCAGCAATCTCATTACCCCCACCCCCCAAATAAAAAACACACACATTGTGCCAAAACACAAGAAGCAACAGTCTGACTCTATTAGAAGATAGAATTGGGGTTTGGCCCAGCAATCATGATAATGAGAGTAAAGTTCAAAGCTGCAGAAAGAATATGTGCTGCTCTTGCAGGTAAACAAAAAACACAAAAACATTTTTTTGTACAAGCAATTGTCTTTTTCATTAATAAATACAAGCCAGGGCAGACGATTATATCATAAAACAATCAATACATACCTCCTTCAGCCAGGCATGATAAGTATCTCTTATATTTGTCGCTCTCCATGCATGCAAGTCAAAAATATTCATCCCGTATGCCCACGCACATTCATCAGGATTCAAGTTCTTTGCTATTAGTGGATGCGAGAAGTTGAAATAGTTCCTAAAGTGCTTGGACATAACCCACTCATCTTCACCTTGACAGGTTTCAACAGCTCCATTAACTTTTCCATTAAGGTCAACTTCCCAGAGAGGAGATAAATCACGTTGAATTACAACATCATCGTCTAGAAAAACCACCTTGTCAAGGCTTGGAAAGAGCTGCAAAGCATAATAAAAAAAATTATTCTGAGTCCTGCATAAGAAAAAGAATGAACAAAATAGAGAATACAAAATGTCTGGAAAAATATTGATGGAATATAGAATCAATTCAGCTGTTTACGCAACAATAAACAAACAGCTAGGCGGCAAAGAGAAATTTTATGCCACATGTGCCAGTATCAATCCTACTCATTCAGAAAACACCAAAGGCAGACTCTAATAACCTAACAATTATTGTCCATTAAATCATGGTTCAATGGATATCTAAAACTTCAGAGACAATCAAAAGCACTTTAAAGCATTAATGTGACTGGTGAGCTTATGATGAAGGGGCTGGTTAGCTTTGTGCAGACGATGAGAAGCATTTTATTTGTATCCAATTCCTCAATATATAATTGGATTACCCCTTGCTATTGTGGTTTTTCCGGTTGTATAATCAAGCTCACATGTGTCCTGATATATAAAGTCAAACAGTAAAGTTAAAAAGAAAACAGATTGCAATTTTCTCCAATAACATATCTGAAATATTTTTTGTTTAATTTCTGCACAAGTAGACTAGTCTCCAACTACCAAAAGCTGTTTCAATATTAATCTAATGCAACTAAATTGAAATGGCATAACAAGTGAATGATCAGTTGCAACAGGTTACCTCTGGAAGATATACACGAAGATGGTTGAGCAATGAAATGTACTTTGGACTTCTAGCCTGTAATTTTGAGGCAAATGTTCGTGGGGTTGTATCACTAAGATTGGCCCCAGTGATGTGATTTCCATGGTAGTAATTACGGATCCCATGATGGGTTTCTATAGCTTCAAGAACTGGGACATTTTCTCTTGTCAACCAGTCAAATTGATGAACACCTTTTACTTCAACTATGGCAGGAGGCAGAGGATTTAGGGCAAACCATGAATGCATGCCTGCGTAAGTTTTCTTGTCAGTTATGACATGGAAAACAATCCTCGCAGGGTTTTGAGCTGACTGGACCGCAGATGTGACAACAACTGCAGCAGCAAGAATGTTGTCTGTTGACACCACAAAGTGATGATAAGAGTTGTCAGAAAGCACTGGAAGTAACTCAGGAGAAGGTAACTGTCTGCGTGCATGAGCATTGGAAGAATATTCATCAGCCAGCCTCAATGAAAAGCAGTGAATGCCTTTTGGAACAGCACTAGCTGCAAAATGTTTATTCATTAGCTCAGCAAACTTCGATTGTCTGATCTCCCGTTCAGATCTCTCCATCTGTTGATCAAAAAGAAAGATTTTCAAAACTAGAAGAATTACTTGTGAAAACAAAACTCGCTCTGTAAATCAAAAAGAAAGCAAGTACGATATGCCACATACGACGATTATAATTGCCTCGGTAATAAAATATAAATGTGATACTCCTATATAATAATCTTGCATGCCCCAGAAGAACCAGAAGTCCTCTCTTAATTATCCCATAAATCACTAAGTTAAATATGTGCTTCGTAATTACTAGCATGCTTTGTCATATGCTTGGTAACTGAAAGACAAGACAAACAGAAGAAGATGAAAACTGGGAAGGATCAATATTGCGTTACTGACAAGGAGATCAAAGAGAAAGCTGAACAAGTGAAGTGGTTTTCTAGAATCCGCATGAGAAGAGTTGGCCAAAAGTAGTTTCTTAAACAAGGTAAGTCAAATAAGTACGACAATACGTAAGTGATACTATGAAGAAAGAAGAGGTCAGGGAACACGTACCATTCCTTTCAGAATCAAGGCAAACTCCTTTGAACTGTACTTTTTGGTTTTCATTTCTGAAACAAGTAGACCAAAAGACCCTGGGAGCTTAATATCATCAGGGACTCTCTCGGTGTTTACTTGATTTAGGATCTTAACGAAGTCCTTGACCAGCCTCTGTCATAACAACAAAATAACAAAGTTTCGATATTGTTTTTCAAAAGGGAGTACCATATAAGAAATTATCTATTAAACCGTGCTAACATAACAGATCAATACACTAAAATATGAAAGTAAACAATATTAGTAGTTTACCCCATCATCGGATCTACCAAGAAGCTTTGGCCCCAAACGCCGTCCTAAACAATCTGAAAAAAGAAAATAGCAAATTTGAACTATAATAAAGGAATAACGTAACTTTTTGTTTTGTTTTTCTCTCACACTGCAATGACTTGCAATGAAGCTCCACATTAAGTAAAATGTCATGCTAATGGGACATAGCTTAAGAGTTTTGCAATGGTTCCAGAGAAAGGAAAAGTTTGGTAACAAAAGGAGTTTCAGTATCAAAGAGGAACAAAGGGTGATCCGGAAATCTCTAATGTAGGAAGCCACTCCAGAAATTTAAACAAAAATGGCAGTAGTTCCGAAAGAAAGAAACAAAATATAAGAATACGAAGAATTTGAAGTAGCCTTGAGGGAATTGTTTTCGTGTGTGGTAGTACTTAAAAGACGTATATGCCTGAAATATTGAAATTGCAAAGATATGATAGATTGCAGTTCTTCCTTCTGGCTAGTTGCAGCTAAAATGCAAAATTGGTAAATGGACATAGAAGGTTGCTTCTATTTGGAACTATCTGGTACTGTTTCAACCTTTGCATGCCAACAGAAAGGAACTAGCTGGGCAACAGCCAGCCGTTTGTATGTTTGGTAGATCACCACAATAGTTCCAGATTTTAGCTCGTAACAGATAGAAACTAGAAAATAAGTCTTGAATGATATAGTGACTTGCCTTAACAGAGGAGAACGTAAAACAACGACTAACATGTGCAGAAACACGGGAAAAGGTTCCTTAAATTAATATGAAAGGCCCAATAAGCTCAAGCAAAACTAAACAAACATGCCCAGATAAGATTTCTGTCAAAAATCTTTTGAAACAAGAAAATTAAACTACAGCCATGCAGCCCTAACCAAGAGCTGAACTGAGGAACCTTGGTGAAATATCAGCAACAACAACAGAACACACAACTACTCCTGCTTATCTTAAAATCTATTCACTGCAAGTTCAAAATTCACAATTTAGATCCACATCATTCTATACAACTCCAAAGAATACGAAACAAACGAACATCTACATCTAAGGCACATTAAACAATCTTAACCCATATAATAGTAACATTATCAAGATCCAAGTCACACCATACCAAAATCAATCATTACAACACAAAATTGATCCAAGACCAGAGGCAAAAAGGAAAATGTAGGGAAGTACCAATGGAGGAGCACTTGTTGACACCTTCAAGGGTGACGAGAGCGGTAAGAATGAACACAAACGGTAACAAAAATGCGAGAAACAGAATAGTGTGGAACAGCGTGCGGTACGAAATGGTGCGAGCTGCGACCTTGATCTTCATCAAATCTCCGCTTCCTCCATTGCCATTTGCTACTCCACTGCTGCTGGATGATATCGTTATACTTCTCATGCTAGGTGAGAAGTGCAGCTGCATCTTCCACCTCGAAGACCTCCTCAACTACTATCCTCCTTTTCCCCCTTTTTAGCTTCCTATAATTCAACAAATCAACGTTTTCACCACCAACGCCAACACCGCCTGGTCCAATACAATCACAACAGCTAATAATCTTGAAAAAAACTGCGTCTCGATAATTCTTCGAAAATGATATTACACTTATCACCATCAGATCCGCCACCGCATCTATTCAACCAAGATCCTATTCTCCTCCCAAGCGGCGAATACCACCGCATTGGAATTTCTAATACAAAAGAATCAAGCCCAATCTACTAATCCTAGGGTTTCCGATTGCTATTCAAATTCCAATTCTGGTATCTATATGTACAAAAACAAAAATCAGATTTAAGAAATGAATTAACGAATGAATGAATGTAAAATGAGATTAATGCATCAATTTAATCATCAATGCAAAGCAAGTAATAAATTATTTCTGTAGAATGTTGAAGAAATGAATGGCTGATGATTGAATTTCTCTCTCTGGATCGGAAGTCGGAAGAGTGAAATGTAGAGAGATAATAAATGAAATTATTTTCGTGTATTTTCCCCTTTTCCTTAACTATTCTTCTAATTTTGCATACAACTCCCTTAATTGACCGTAAAGTTGAAAAACGTGGAATATTGACAATACTTCCGCTGGTCAAAATCGTGTTCCTTGCTTGCTAGGGCGAGAAAAGAAAAGTCGTTGTTTTAACTTTGACAACTTTGGTAGAAAACTGAAATAGGAGCCATATCTCAGCTCTTCGTAAATTCTAGCTAGAAATAGTGTATTTTCTTGTGCATGTAAGTTGTAACAATTACATGACAATTGTAAATCGCGCATTGATATATGGGAAAATTCTTTTGTAAAATGTAATACAAGATGCAACAACATTTGCAAGTGTATAAAACAGAAACAAACGTCACTTTATTAGGTTAAAACCCCCATGGAAAACAAGAATATAAACCTCTGCTCGATACTAATGTATTACAACAAAAAAGAACGAAAAACAAACAACCCCAACTACAACATGGAAATAAATGGACCTTACGACACTTCTAAGGGTTCCCATTAGACTAACCTTTCTTCATGATCATACAACAACTACAAGCCAACAAAAATATATCAATGCTAACGACCAACGTTATTTTCCTAATGTCATAACATTACGCCCAACACGGGGATAGACTCAATGAGTCTTCTTCTTATCAATCAATTCAACTCTTGTTGCCATTTTTCAAATTCATCATGATCATGCCTATCATCACCTCCATTCTCAGAGTTAGCTTCCTCATCATCATCATCATCACCCTCTTTTGAAGATACACCGATTTCTTCAACTTCTCTACCAAGATCATCCACCAGATTTTTTTCGGTATCAAGTACATTGTCCTCAAAATCCTCGTCTAAAACCAGCTCATGGTTTCTCCTCAAAACCCTGTAAACCTTACCATCCTCTGCAAAGCTCACACTTTTCTTCACTTTCGGTTGATGCTTCACCGAAACGCCATTTGTATTTCCAGCTACACTCTGCTTTCTTGTAAATAGAGTAGGGCTTTCAATTACCTCATTTTCCTCCTCATCAAGCTCTTTGGCTAGTTTATCGATTCTTTCAACTAGACTACTCAGTTTCTGCATATTATCTCTTTTTAAATCCCCACATTTCACATTGCTCATTTTTCTTTCTCTAATTGGAACTTTGGATTTCACAATATTCCTCTCATACCTCACGTTTACTCTACTTGAAAGCCCCCTTCTCTCAGAGCAAAATCCATCAATATAATCCAGAAAAACATTCAGTTCTCTGCGTACTGAACTTTTCCCATCTCTAATCATTGGATCACCACCCTTCACAGAATAATCAGTACGAGAAATGTATTAGATCTGCCTACATTAACCTCACAGAAAATCAAAAACGCAAACGATGAAGATATGTTGCATAGAAAGTGTTTATACCTGAATGGCGTTAAGTTTGCGAAGCAAATCCACAGCTCTGCGATAGACGACGTCGTAATCAAAGTGGGCCTTCCCAGAAACTGAGGATTTGAGAATGCTGAGCTTAGACTTGATAGAAGCGAGGTCCTTGAGCTGTCTTAGGGTTCTTGATCTGCGCAAAAGGAAAGCTCTAAAGTAGGTCTGAATGGTGCGAGCAGCGGCATCACGGAGGGAAGTGGAAGATGAGGTGGAGCGGCGGCTGAGGGCAGATTCCAAGGCGTCGATACGGCGGAGGAGGGAGGATACGGTGGGGTCTAGGGCTTGTCTTTCTGAAGGGTCTTGAGAATGAGGGTGGTATTGATGTGAATTAGGGAGGTGGGTTTGCGGGGGATAGAGGTGGGGCTGCGGCGGAGGATGGTGGAGGAGGTGGGGATCTGGTGGAGGCGGAGAGTGGTAGTGACAAGGGGGGTAGGGAGGATAGTAGCAGTGGCAATAGGTAGTGGTTGTGGTGGCGGAGTGGTGGTGGCAGGGTTGGTGGTGGTACGACATTTTGGTGTGATTTGATGTGGAACACTTTGGATTTAGGGGTTTGATGGTTTTGAACATGTTGTCCTTTTCCTTTACTAGTAAATATCACGTGCAACAATCATATGATCTCGTTTAAATTATTTAAATAAATTTTTTTGGTTTAATTCAAAATATTTTCTATAATAACTTAATTAAATGAGTTGTTCATAAATAAACTATAATTGTTTAAAATATTAAATTTTGAATTGAATGAAATGTTAAATCAACGTAATAAAAAACATAAACGAATATTACCAAATAAATCCTTATGTCATTTCACGAAATTGTGTTTTTCAATATCAGTGGATCATAAATTTATATTCTTCATTTTTTCATTTATATCTTTGTATATTGACAAAACTCTTCATTATGGTTCAAAATTTGGATACCTACGTAGACTTCTTGTTTCTTATTTTATTTTTAATTATTATTTTAATTCAAATAACGTCAGTGTATGCCTTTTCTGTTGGGAGTGTACATAAAAACACAAAACCCATGTTGCACATATAATCATAAAAAAGACTTGGTATATAATAGTATTAAAATGTCTGAAAATATAAGAAGGGGAGAATTTTTTTGATACCATATCTGATAAAAAATTTATTTTCAACATGCCTTGGTATCATAGATAATATTTATTTTTATCATTATACAATAATTTTGGGCTAAAATACAAAGAGGAGAAATATTTTTTTTTTTTTTTTTTATAAACTTAAACATAAATGTCAAATGCCAATGAATCTGTTTAATAATATTTTAAAAATATTATACTTTTATTAGACATATCTTAATGTACCATATCCCAAAACCTTAACTATATTGCATTTTGAACCTATATTTCACATATACTAAAAAATACTTAGTGCAATATCATATTTGTGTCATTCATTTGCCTGCTATGTATACTCTTAAATACTATATCTTGATTAATTTTAAAATATCTAAAAATGTTATATTGACCCCTCTAACTAATGGTCGTTAGTCAAGCATTGCAAAAAGTGTACACTTGTATCACCATCTTTTTAAAAAATAAAATTTTCAACAAGTTAATCAATCTGACTACTTTGGTTATTTAATGTAATTATAAGTTCGTACTCTTAATTTCATGTGTATATATATAATAGATGCCTCCTCTTATAATAAAATTATACATTCACTATTTGACTATCTATTGTACTTTCCTCTTAACTTTTTTATATACTTTACCACATTATATTTTTGCTTCTTTTTTTGTTATAACCTTATATATTTATTTATTATTTTATTAATAATTTAGTAATTGGAGTCATATGTTTTGGCAACTTGTTAATTTAGATTTATTTGCGTCGAATTATGATGTTGCCCCTAATATTAATCAAAATTTGATTTTTATTTTTACTTTTATTTTTGAAAAGGTTTGGTGTTGATTAAAATAGTATTAGAGTTCGTTTGTCGTACTGTACTGAATCAAAAATAGAAATTTATTTCGGTATAACTTTCATATTTTAATTATCTCAATAAAAGTTGATTTCATATCTTAATTATTTTTCTGTTAATTATTTACCAGGTAACCTAAATGAGAATCGAAATAATTTTGTAAACTAACATAGCCAAATCAATTAAAATTATAATTGCTATCAATGTTCAATATAATGTATTAATATAAAATTGATTTGACTAATTTATTTATCTGAAACCTTTTAATATTGTATACTAAACCAACTCCCAAATTACCCCGACTAAAATTTCAAGTTTCTCAATCTTAGCTAGTATCTAGGTACTAATAACTTATTTTTTAATAATTTAAATGGTTTAATCTAGCATTTGAATATTGATGAACTCAGAAATCAAACAATCAAATCAAAGTCTGATGTCTATCTTGTGATTATCACCTATTCGCTTAAAAACAACTCAAATTGAATAGGATGTGAATTTTTATTATATGAAATGGAGGTTTTAAATACAAAATTATTGTTGATGCTAATCAACTTGAGTTACATAACACTATGCCAAACTTGAGTTACATAATAAAATTCAATGAAAATTTCAGGACAATGACAAGAAACGAATCTTTTATTTGGATGGTAATAGTACTAATAATTTTTATTGTACTCCTGAGCGATACTTTTGGTACAGATAATACCAAAATTTCATTTATGCCTCCAATTAAAACACTTACAAATAAGTCCTACAGCCACTCGAAAAGGAACTGACCACAAATATCTAACATAAGTACATGTAATTATAATTTGGAAATTTATCTTTTCTTATTGGGACCTATCCATTAACTTCTCTTTTATAAATAATTTGAATATATTTAAAACAATAAATAAATAAGAGTACTTTAATGTACTTCTATATCTAATCATTTTTCGATCAATTTTAGTGTCTAATAGAATTATATATTTTAAAATTAAATTTTATAAAGATATTTCAAGTAGTTAAAAAATATAAAAAATAAGTCATACTATTAAAAGTTAAATTAATTTATTTCCTAATATACATGTATTATAAACTTTTTATATTGAACAATCAATTTTATTTTCAATTATAATGTGATATAGTCAAATAAAAAATATTTTAGAATATAACTGACTAATCAATTAATATATTAAATAAGTAACAATGGGGTTCTCCCCAATTTTTCACTCAATAAATATTATAATTTTTCACTGATTTATATCTCCTTCCTAACAAAATATGAGAGACGTATTTTATTTCCAAATCAACAATATATTTATTGAAGATTGTAATTTCCAAAATTTCGAATTTTATTTGAAGAATTTAGAAGCAATTATATGGTATTATTTTACGTAAAAGAATAATTTGCCACATACTTAATTATTGATTTAGTTAAATATAAATAAATAATTAATTAATTGAAAATGACATAAGTGTTATCATCTGCATGGTCGGCAACAAGTTTTGCAACAAGACTGTTCCTATGTCATTAAATTTGTTTAATAAATAATAATAAAAAGATACTTAAATATATTTTATATTTATTTATAATTCACTTATAGAGTCCTACTCAAATTATATACCTTATTAATTTAATTCACTTGTTGAGTCCTCATCAAATTATATATCTTATTATTTGACTATTTTGCCATTAAATAGTGATTTATATAAGGGCATATTAGGTAGATCAAAATTTCAAAGAAACACCTATACTTTTATAATAGAATAGATAGATAGATAGATAGATTCTATTAATTAATTAATTGCCTTATGGGACATTACTATTAGAAATAGATTTGAAAATTAAACTAAGTTATTCAATACTTTATTTGAGTTTTATTCTTAAAAATTTATGTAGATAATTTATGAAATTAAATTTGTATAATTTTTATATTCAATACGTTGAAACTCAACTTAATTGATAAAAATAATAAAAATACTTATAAAATAATTAAATTGTTTAAACCCCCGGTAGAGTTGATAAGGGCATGTGAATGTTGTGGCCTTGGTCACGGGTTCGAATCCTGATGAGGGAATGCCTATTTGCCTTCTCTACTGTGAGCCTGTCAGCTATGGGAAACCTAGCTGGTTTACCTCTCTTGTGTGGTTTGCAGGATATTACACAAGAGCGGGGTTTACCCAGTGCGCACCTAACGGTAGCCGCTGCGGTTCCCTTGTCATAAAAAAAAAGAGATGTGTTTCTTTACTTTTGATTTAGCTTTAGGAGCTTGAACCAACTTTATTAGCCAATCATACAAAAACTATAATGGGCCTAGATTTAGTGATAAGTGATAATTGGTCACGTTAGATTTTCCCCCATTATAGTTAGTGCATTGAAAATTGGGAAAATATATCTTGGTCAGGGACCAATAGTCCCGTACAAGATAGACTACGAATTAAGCATGGGGTGGGTGGTTTTTCCACCCAGCCCATGTAAAACCACTCACCCCAAAGTGTTTTGTGTGGTTAGAATTGCACCGGGACCAACGGTCCAGCATAAAATCTTCCTTGAAAATTGGGCGGGTTGATGTAAACCAAGTCCATCAAACTACAAAATAGTTCTTGAGAATGTTTCAATTCCTTTTGGAAATACAAGACATGGAAATATATTTGCAAAAATGAGGTGTTTCGTAGTTAATGAATGTGAAATGAATTGTTTAAAATAAATTAACATGTGTAGAAGATGGTCATTGAAGAAATGAATATTAGGGTTCTTGAGCTTTTCTTTTTACACTTCTTTTAGATGATCCTTGAAGTGCATCTCCAAATGCATGACATATTTAGACTTCTTTAAAAAAAAACGTTTTCTTCACACAAGTTTAATGTGGCAAAATTTTGTTTTCATTTGTTTGAATCCGAATTTGGATACCTGCAATTGTTATTTGGCTGAGATGGATAAAAATGTTAATATTGAACACAGCAGGTTCGTCTAAGACGATTCATGAATACACTAAGAGTGTGTTTGGATCGAGTGATTTGAAAGCCATGGATTTCAAATTCAACGACAAATCCATTTAAGTTCGTTTGGATGATGATGGATTTAAATCCCTCGCCATTCATTTTAAGCTCTTTTCTCCACAACTAGGCATGGAACATCAAACCACTGGATATAAACTAGGCAATTAATCATAACCATCCGAATTCAGTGAAGCTCACATGGACGAGTGTGATTGTCCGAGCAATCAAAGTGTCGATCTCCTAAAAGTTATCCAAACTGCAAACTAAAAAGCAGGGCATCTCTGTTCTAAAGCAAAATTCACAACTCAATTACCTTACAATAGAGAGAGCAAATCTCGAAAACAAGTAGTTTGTAATCAAAAGTTAAAACTAAAGTCACAATTCCTAAAATAGGTGTAACATCAATAAGTAGTTTCTTCTAAAACCCGTCGATGAACTAAGCCCATCAAAAACAAAAAAAAGTATTTACACTTCAGTATCAATCACCACCCAATCAGCCATTTTTCACATAGCAGGAGCAACTCCTGGCAAGGACATGAGCTTGTTGACCATGGCAGCATGTTTCTGACCAGCAAGGTGAGTATCGAACACCACTGCACTGTTGCACACCACGTTACAAATGCTGCATGCCCGTACATTATTCTCCGATGTTCCTCCTTCCATAACTTTCCTTCTCTTTGTCTCCAAATCCTCTGTAAACGATACTGTTGCCCTCCTCTTCAAGTTTTTAACCCTGTTTCTAGCCTTGTTTTTAAGGGCCAATGCTTTGGACTTGCCCGATTTCTTTTCTGGTCCAACGATTGGTTCATCTGTAGCAGCTAAAGTAGCCACAGGCAAAGGTGTGGAAGTAGCAACACTGACAGGGGGAGTAGCAACAATGGCAGCTGTAGAAATAGCAACATTGGCAGGGGCAGTAGCAACATTGGCAGGGCCAGGCAGACTTGTACTAGCTACTTTTAATTTTTCAAGATTTTTCTTGTGCTTCTTTCCCGATTTATGTTGGTCGAGGACTTCCTTGGTGTTACAAGCAACTTTGCAAACTTCACACCATTCAGATTGGACTACTTTTGTCGTATTTTGGGTGACTGTTTTCTTTTGCTGAGGTTTACTTCTTTGGGGCCGAATTGCTGGATTACGAGCGTTTACACCCTATGGGGGAAAGGGACAAGAGTTAGTTCATTTGATTAAAAAAACAACATAAAGAAGTTAGGATATTAACCCTCAATAAGGACTTTAGTCATATGTAGAAAGGGACAATAGTTAGTTCATTTGATTAAAAAAACAACATAAAGAAGTTCGGATATTAACCCTCAATAAGGACTTTAGTCATATGTAGTTCACTAGTTCTTTAGAAGGCATTAGCATAACAAAAAGTATCAATAAAAGCAATTAATATTTTCTTGGCACTACAACCCCACCAAATAATTTTATGCTTAACATTTACCAACATCATTACAGAAACAAATCAGCCATGCATATCGCCACTGCTTCAGTAACTAACCCATATCCGATTTAATTACAAGGATCATGGTTTCCGAGCATATAGAGTGACAGGGAGAAATCTTTAGAACGTAAGCAACAGCCATAACCATTAGCAATGTATATGACAGGTTCCATTGATTCTTTTGTCACCATGCAGTCCCAGGTTCATGGAGACATGTCATAATACATGTTCCTGCTCTTCCGAGGACACAACACACAACCTTCCTACATAGGGAATACGATCTCTGTGGACTAAGCTTAATCAATTTTCCCATGCCTCATGCATGTTCATCGTGGAACATATTCATTTAGATCATTTTGTTCAAACACCGAACTTGTTTTTACATCTTCGGAACATAATTTGAATTAGTGACATGTCTCCTGTATTAACTCTTATCCTGGATTATATTTGTCTAAGCCATACAACAAGTTCCTCAATATACATGTTCCTAAATTCTTATTTTTTACTGTCTTTGTCTTTAATCAGATCTAACCATTACCAAAGCCGAATCCGAAATGTTTTACAACAAGAAACTTGAATAACTATATAACAATTAGAACGCAATGCTTATGAACTTACTGGTTCTCAATTCTGAATATAAGAAAATGAAAAATCTCCATAGGTGACAGTTAAATCCTCATTTTCTGAGACCTCAAACTTTTTATCTGTGTAGAATTATGGAATCTTTGAATGAGTTGGTTACGAAAGTGGCTTCTTAAACTGAATTTAAGCAATACTAAGTCCAACTCACTTATCAATCATTCTATCGATAGAACATTTTCCAGCAATGAATACATCCAAAATCTACTGTAATCTCTATTTTGTCAATACCTAAACTTACGGAGAACCCACTAGTGCACCAATAAAAAAAAAACAGAAAAACGCACTGAATAAACCCAGCCATTTTTTCTCGAAACCCAGCAACTCTGAAATAATCTTGTCCATTTCACAAAGGGAAAAAAAAGAGCAGACAAAAGAGAGAAACTCTTACAGCAGCATAAGTAGGGGCTCCAAAATGAGAGATAGCAACAGGCCAACTCACGTTTGGGTCGGGATGCCAACTCACGTTTGGGTCGGGCCGCCAACTCACGGAAGGGTCGGGCTGCCAACTCACGCTTGGGACAGCATAATAAGGCGCGGCACCGGCGGCGGCGGCAGGAGGAGGCTCGAAGTTGACCGGAGGCTGAGCGTACGTCTGGGGCGGCACATATGGCGTGGGGTCAACTCCGGGCGGGGCAGGCTGAGACTGGGGCAAAGATTGAGGCAATGCGTGACTGGGATCAGTGGCAGTGAAATATTGTTGGTAAGGATAAGAGGGATTGTGATAGTAAGTGGCCGGGTAATTGGGATCTGAAATAGGATTAGGGTTAGGGTTAGGGTTTTGTTGCATCTCCGCCCATTTGGTGTAGTCCATGGTGGTGGCGGAGTCAGCTACAACACCATCGAAGTGGACATCGACGAAAAGATTTCATTTGGGGGGATTTTTACTCCCTTTCTGAGTCATTTGTGTTTAGAGGAAATTACACAATCACCCCCGTTATAATAGGTAATTACACCAATTTACCCCATTATAACTGAAATTACAAATACCATGGCTTACTTACTAATTACTATGAAAAATTACATTTATCCCCCCAGATCATGTCTTTTTGTTTGACGTCATCGTGTCAACATTCCGAAAATATCTCTCTTTAAAATTCCGTACATGTTTATGACCAAAATATCATAGGGTGGAACGTGTAATTACACATATTAGTGGGGGATGAAAGTGTTAATACACATATTAATAGGGATGAAAGTGTAATTATTTCTTAAATTTATTCTCATTTCTTTACTATATCATCTATAATCTACCGTTAAATTTATCATACTTGAGTTTTGAAGTTCTAAAATAAATATTTTATTTAGGATATTTTTTTTATGAGTAATGCTATATACACCGATTTTTTACCTCCCCTTGATTTAGAAAGTATGAATGTATTAACTTCAATTGAATTAATTAAACCAAATGATTGTTTACTAATAATAGAAAGAGTGAAAAATTGGTGGTATAAAAACGGTGGTATATATCATTACTCTTTTTTTATTCCATTTTCTATTCCATTCTCTACTGTGAGCCTGTCAGCTATGGGCAACCTAGGCTGGTTTACCT
This sequence comes from Verbascum thapsus, assembly GCA_963669365.1. Classification (NCBI taxonomy): domain Eukaryota; kingdom Viridiplantae; phylum Streptophyta; class Magnoliopsida; order Lamiales; family Scrophulariaceae; genus Verbascum; species Verbascum thapsus. The sequence goes on from OY770107.1 coordinate 21,652,741, forward strand.
CTCTTGTGTGGTTTGCAGGCTATTGCACAAGAGCGGAGTTTACCCAGTGCGCACCTAACGGTAGCGGCTGCGAGTTCTCTTGTCATAAAAAAAAAAAATTGTTCTGTCACGTGTATAAACTTCTAAGAAAATAAAAGGGCAAGTTTTCTCATGCCCAAATACTATTTTAAGTTATTAAGATCTCATATTTCAATCAATTGACTTCTGAGATTTTACAATATTACAGGTTTTGTTGTTTTTGATCATTTTCTCTATCATGAATTACTGTACCATAGTTCTTTTTATCATGAATTTATTTATTAATTAGTGCATTATCCACATATTCTATAGAAGACAATTGAGGCACCATAACATTTCATGATCATGCAATTTAATGGTACAAGATCGATCGAATTTTTTGCATCTAATATATCCAATAACGGTGCGTTTGGATCGATGGATTTGGATTTGAGGAGTGAATTTAGAGGAAGTATTTCAAATGACACCTAAAATGATGTCATTTGAAATCCACCGTAGTTGTGGAGAAAAAAGCTCAAAATGAATGGTGAGGGATTTGAAATCCATCATCATCCAAACGAACTTAAATGGATTTGTCCATCGATCCAAACGCACCCTTAATGAATTTGAAAATGCTTAGAGAAATCAGGTTTTTTAAAGTAAAAAATGAATATAGTATCTTTCGATAATGCTCTAAATCCTAATATGATCATAATTATTTGTATACGATGGACCTCACCATTATCCCCCGAGCCCAAATAACAGCCCTCCGTTTATCCAAAAAATTTCTAACCTGCAATGAGGCAGAGTTCTTTTTCGTATTTTCAATAACAACTTAAGCTTTACCAGTGGTAAAGAAGTTTACACCTCAAACATAAGGTTATCTTGCATGAGGTAAAGCTAAAAAGATAGATCCCAACACCTAAATGCCAGGTCTAAAAATGCTTTATTTGGCCAATCTATACACTATTTATCAATATTCTAAAAGAAAAGGGTAAAAGAGAAAGAGAAGAGGCCATGTAAAGATCCAACTACAGTAGAAACTCGATAAATTAATACTCGATTATTTAATAAACTCTCTAAGATAATATTTTTTGCCGGTCCCGACTCGGGGATAGGGTGCTAAATTAATAATTCGCTAAAATTTTAAGATAATATACTTTTGATAATTTCTATAGACCCCATATAAAATATAAATTAATAATTACTTATATACTACATATTACATGAATGATTTATGACTATTTCTTGAAAATAACTCAATTGTCTTTTATTTTTTGTTGAAATCAATTTCACCATTAATCTCATCTCTAATTTTTCTTATCATTGTAACAACTTCTGGTGTTGTTTTCTCATAGCTCAATAAGAAATTATTCAATGTAAGACTTGGATTATCCTTGTTGTGCTTGCATAATGCTCATCGAATCTCGTCGATCATTGTTATTTTTTTCACACCTTTAAGATGTGAAGCCATATTGTGTGTATGATTTGTTTGTGTTAGCATATTTTGATCTTATATATAGAAAATATTTTCTAATGTCAATAAAGTGATACATTGAACACAAGAAACATAGTAAGGTCGCAGATTGAACATGTCTTTCAAATTGGGACATCATTTGATATACGTGCATGCATTGTACAATAATTAAGTGAAAGTTTGAAAGGTGTTTGTAAATTGAGTATTTTATTATAATTTAATAAAATATTAATTAATATCAGGGAACTCAGGGCGAAGTATGATACCGCCAATTCAGCTCTTATTTTTTGGATTTAAGGTTCCGTAATCGCTATAAGAATTAAATCTCTATAAATTAATAATTATTAATTTATTGATTAATTAATAACTCTTTTAATTAATAAAATTTGATGGTCCCATGAGTACTAATTTATAGAGTTTCTACTGTACAAGGAAAAAGACACATAGGAAATGTGATGGTTATCATTTGTCAATATCATCATCTTCATTTTATATGCTTTCAAACACTCCTAAATCTCAAAAAATAAAACATTTAGAACACATTAAACAACCATTTCACATGTATTTCGCTACTCAAAATCCGAAATCTAGAATTGAAATTTTTTACCAAAAACACAGAATCTAATCTGACCAAACAGTATATATCTATCTAATCAAGAAGTGAGCACTAATGGCTCATGCTCATTGCCCACCAAAAATTACCTTTAGCAACTCCATCGACATTAACGGGAAAGTTAAGATCAAAGAGATCATGAATATGAGTAACAACTTCATTATTATCAGTTTCAGTAATAATTCCAGTGTAATGAACCCTCTTGTGTCCTCCCAAAGCTTGACCCGAAGAAAATACCTTGAAGCATATTGGACATTCGTGTTCTTTGCTTTTGCTCGAATCCAAACTCAATATGCCCATATCTCCATTTTCTTGCTCTATCTCAAGTTTCGAATCATCAGTACACGTGTACTCGGGCTTATTCTCAAAAACCCGCGAGATTTCAACATCATTAGCATCAGTTTTGGAAGAGTTCTTGTCCAAAACAGAACCATGATCAGAAACATTTGTTTTCTTGCAAGAATCATCATCAGCAGAATCTAATTTGAGAAGAGATTCATCTAGCTGTTCAGAAACAACCTTGGTTTCATCTTCAGCAGCAAAAATACTAGAACCATCACCAAATTTAGACACATTCTTCTCTGTAAGTGCATTTACAGAACCATAAACACCCCTTGAAAGCAACATCAAGCAACTAGCTGCCTCTTGCACTTCCCCAAGATCACAAAAACCAGAACTAGAAGAACCATTCAAACTAGAAGGATTAGGGTTAATCTTATTCCTAATCCTGGACCGTTTTCCACGAACCAAACACAAACTCTCCCAATCTGATAAACTATCAGTAGATTCATCATTTACCTTCGATTTCTTGGAATGAGTTTTCGTGTGACCAAACATGGCCCTCATTGAATCAAACCCTTTACCACATGTCTTGCAAATATTCACCTTATTCTTGATTGAGTGGCTTTTCATATGACCTGATAAAGCTTTCAATGAGGGAAACCCTTTACCACATTTTTTACAAGAAGCTTCCTTCTTTAAAACTCTGTGTTTCGAATCAGAAAATCTCCAAGTTTTCTTCGGATTATCTCTCAATTCATAGCTACTGTTCTGATCCCCATTTTCTTCAGTACTGTTGGATTGATTTCTTGAGCTTTCTCTAAGTTGATAACTACCATCTCGATCTTGATCATCATTGCCATTAATCTCCATTTTGATCTCAGAATTTTCTTTAGCTTTTGCTTTTGCTGCTTTTTTAGAAGCAGAAATCAGGGCCAAGTGAATTCTCATGTGACCTCCCAATGACATCCCACTTACGCAACTTTTTTCACATATCTTGCATTTGTACCTCTGTTCTTGCACTTCTCCCATTGCAACAAAAAATAAAACTCAATGATCCAAGAAACACAAAACACTCAGATGAACAAGAAAAGAAATATTCACGAAACCTCAATTAAAAGCACGATTATGCTGAATCTTAGCATTATCACAAGAAAATTCTCGACAATTCCAATTATTTGTTGAGAAAAACAAGATCTGGTGATTGAAAAAGAAATGAAGAGCAAAATTGAGAAGTGTTGTTATGCTCTGTTTTTTTAAAACTCTTCATTTGCTCAAATGAAATGAAATGTAACATTTTAGTGAAGGAGAGTGGTTATTAAGGTGCTGTTTGGCGGTGATATAAAGATAATAAGTATAACAATGAGCGAACAATTCTACACAACTCAGTTTAATAAAACTTATAATCGATTGATTCAATTGAATCTGATTTGCTATAAAAAAAAAATCAAATTTAATAAAATTTATAATAAATTAATTTAATTGAATACGATTTGTTATAATTTTTCTATAATTTTTAATAAAATTTTATAACAAATCAACTTGATTAAACCAAATTTATTTTGAAACTTCCTATAATAAACTAGACACACGCAAAAAATGTTGAATCTTGATTGGTGGCTTAGGCCTAATATATTGTTGTATTGAGTAGAAGAAAGTCTTGCATGGAAGCAAAGAAATGACACCAAGTCTAGGACACTTGCACGAGTATATAAATGCCATGTACTCGCTTGAAATATGTCTGCAATTTCTTGATTCTCAGCTTAAGTCTTTTCTCAAAAATGAATTAAAATGCTTCTTTTAACAGTCCCAAACTATTATTTGATCTTTGATGTATGGTACATAATTAAAGTGGGAAATGGAAATTGGACCTTGGAAAATAAATTACATTTAGCCCTAAACATAAGTTGCATTAACTACAATTGGGCTGCCCAACTCATTAATTGAGCAATTACATATAATTTCGTCAAATTATTAAGTGATAATTCTTATTTAGTTACGTAATTTTAAATTTTTATATAAAAAAGAAGGTGAATCTTACGTTGATGTTATTGAAAGTGGGTGAGGTCGAATCACCAAAGAGTATAATGGAATACGCATAGATAATAATAATTATAATTGTTTTGATATTCATATTTTGAGTGTTAATCCGTAAAAGACTATATAGTTCCTTTGGTAATTTTATGGCGGATTGAATAATTGCAGTAGATTTATCTTACTATACCTTTTTTGTATTAGAACAATTGATGTACTTTTAAGTTTTATCTATTTACATTTTCGATTAACAATATATAATGAACAGACTTCATCGATCTCGAAACATTTAATCATGCAAATTGGAACAAATAGCCATAGATGTATATAAAAGGTAAATCCTAAAAGGAATTAGTGACACTTAAACTTTTCCATTTTCACATGTTCAATTGACACAAAGCGCAATGAGTGAAGACATGTTAGTGAATAATATCTGAAGGAGAGTGCGTGCCTTTTGCTTCTACTTTAATTGATATACCAAAATTTGATCTTATTTGAGACCCATCCTTCTTATTAAAGACAAAGTTTTTGCAGTCAGTCAGAAAAATTCTCTCTCTAAGAAAATTCTCTCTGCCTTCTCTCTAGAAATCCTTTAGCTTCTCTCTCTAGAAAAGCTTCATTTTGTAGGTTAGGAGTTCAAGTTCTTGCTCCGCAAGATTCATTTCTTGGTGCCTACAAGAGTTTTAGCTTTTCTATTACATCGATCTTGTGTTTCTAGAGGTTTTCGGAGATCAAAGCTCACTATTTGCTTGAAGATTTGAAGAACGGGCTTGAAGATTCCAACATTTTCATTTGCGGGCTTGGAAATTCCAATTCGGGCTTGGAAATTCCACTTCGGGCTTGGAAATTCCACTTCGGGCTTCATTTCAAGATTTGGAATTTGGAAGTTTTAGCATTTCTATAACACAAATCTTGTGTTCTTAGAGCTTTTGAAGATCAAAGTCCACTTTTTCTTGAAGATTTGAAGAACATCTTCATATCTTCATCCTAGGGTCATGCCTAAGAAGAAGAAGAAGGTGGCCTTTAAGCCTTTGGAGGGTGCCTTTAGCCCACCGCTCGGGTCAAGTGATGATGAGCCGGACCACAATCAGCAAGTGGTCAACATTACTGGGTCAAGTCATGGTGCACCAGACCACGATCAGCTTGCGGTCAAGCCATTGGATGGAGCAGTTTCAGCAAAAGGGGCCACTGCACCTTCACCATCAGGTATCATGGCTAAGTCCTTTGATCCCGCTTCCCCTTCCCCTTTAGTTTCTGCTTCCCCTTCCCCTTTGGGTGTAGTTGCGGGGGTTGTTGGAGGGGAGCTCTCCCCATGTGCTTCCCGAACACTTGGGGAGGAGGACTCCTATGACTCGGAGTCACTTGTTAATGAGGATGGGGCTGTCCCTTCAAGGAAGATTCACACCCGACAGCAGAATGATGAATTGCCTCGCCGAACACCTGCTGCACTACAGGTGCTCCGTAAAATGGCTAAGGAAAATGAAGCAATACCACAGGCGGCCGCACAAAAGGCACCTGTCAAGCCAAGGGTTCCCACCATAACGCCTGCCCAACAAAAGGTTCTTGACCAACAACAAGAAGAGTGGAAAGGGTTTGCGAAGAACAACAGGAACCCAACTGAGGGCATAAAGCTATCATGCAAGCCCGTCGATGAAGACACCATCAAGGTCAATGTGGGTGAGATCGAGGACCTTTGTGATGTGTGGGGCTTTGGTTTGGTGGGATACTTCACCCCCAAACACCCGGGCAAAGAAGCCCTTTTTGAGAAGATCTGTAGTAAATGGGGTGTAGAGTTTCAGTACTTCCCCAACATTCACGGGTGGGTGGCCTTCAAATTCAAATCGGAGGCCGATCGGACAAAGGTGCTTAGTGGTGGGCCTTATACAGCTTTTGGCAAATCATTACTCCTTAGGACCATGCCCAAAGGATTCCGCTTCGGTAAAGACGATGCCACAAAAATCCCAATTTGGGCCAAGCTACCGGGGCTTCCATTGGACTGGTGGACGGAACCCATCTTAAGTAAAATAGCTACGAAGATTGGGACCCCGGTTGCCACAGATATCCTCACTCGGAGGCGAATGAGGTTGGCCTACGCAAGAATCCTTGTCGAAGTCGACATCTCCAAGCCTTTGACCAAGTTTGTGAGCATGTGTGGCCCCGACGGAAACTCATTCAATCAGCCAATCTTCTATGAAGCGGTCCCATCTTTCTGCTCGGAATGCCATATCATCGGGCATGGCCTGTCGCAGTGCCCCAAAATTAAGGCCGGCAAGGCCCCTGTCACCAGCACTGTCGCACCTCCTACGGCTGAGACTTCTCGGCCTAAGGCCAAGAACGCAGCTCCTAAGGTGACTGTCCCTCCCAAGGCTGCTGCCCCTCCTAAGGCTGCTGCCCCCCCTAAGGCGGCTGCCCCTCCTAATGCAGCACCCAAGGTTGCCCACACTGCTGGAGGGGCCGAGAAGAGGGCCGTGATTACCCCAAGGGCCGATGCTGAGAGGGCTAGCAAGGCAGTGCCCATGGTTGGGAAAGCCGAGGGTTATACTACCCAGCCCATTGTTCCCCTGCAAGGGCGCTTCTGGGTCTCGGACTCCGCACATGATGATACAAGTTCTTCCGACGAGACCGATATCATAGATGGCCCGTCTGGCGATCCAGAGGAGACATTTATTACAGTGTTGAGCAGGCGTTCCAAAAGGGCTAAAAGGGGTGGAGCCTTGGCTTCAAAGGGCACCACCTCGAGGCCACTTAAGCTCTCCCACACACTGCTCAAACGCAAGGGCACCACAAGGGCCACCCCCAAGCATAAGGGGGCTGGCCCACCCGCCTCCAAATGAGGATATCTAGCTGGAATGTTAGGGGCTTCAATTCGCCCCTAACACAGGATGAGATTGTCAACCTTATCCGGGATCGTTCGTTGGATATAGTAGGTGTTTTGGAAACCAAAGCCGAGGGTTCTACTTTACAGAACTTTGCTTCACGTAGGCTTAGGGGATGGAAATTCTGCCACAATCTCGAGTATTCGGATCGGGCCAGAATTGCTATCTTTTGGAACACTTCACGGGTTAGCTTTGTGGTTGTTGGGATTGACTCGCAAGTCATCCACGCCGATGTCACTTGTTCCATCAGTGGCAAGCGGTTTTCCTTATCCATCGTCTATGGATTGAATGAGAGAGTGGATCGCCGAGATCTTTGGGCTAGTTTGAGGGACTTCAAAGCTAGCACATCCTTGCCTTGGCTTTTGATGGGTGATTTCAACTCGGTCTTGAAATCGGGTGAGCGGAGATTGGGGGCACCAACTTCTCCATACGAGGTCCGAGACTTTCAAAATTGTGTGGACGACTTGGGCCTCTCCGACTTACAATTCTCGGGATTTGAATTCACTTGGACCAACGGCAGCAGATGGTCCAAACTGGACCGTGCTATGGTCGATCATGCATGGATGACTTCGGACTTTACCTCCACGACAGAATTTCTTAGTCTAGGGTCATCCGATCACTCGCCGTGTGTCGTTTCCCTTCTTGACACCCGCTTGCCCGGTAGGTCTCCTTGGCGTTTTGCCAACATGCTTACCACTCACCCGGACTTCTTAACTTCGGTGGGTGATCATTGGCAATCGGGTGTCCAAGGGACTAGGCAATTCGCTTTGTGCATGGCGCTCAAAGGCGTTAAAGTTGGCCTTAGGGACCTTAATGATAAGCACTTCTCGCACATCTCATCTCGTGCGAAAGATGCTAAGGCCATCTTGAAGGCCAAGCAATTGGAGTTCCATGATAACCCACTTGACTTGGAGCTCCAACGATCATTGCCGGACTTGCGCAAAAAGGCCATTTTCCTTTCTAATGCGGAGAAAATGTTTTTCTCGCAAAAGGCCAAGTGCAAGTACATCCTTAATAGCGACAAGTGCACGAAGTTCTTCCATGACATGGTCAAACGGAACAACAAGAGGAACTTTATTGCCGCTATTACTAGGAGCGATGGGTCTAAGACCGAGTCAATGGATGAGGTGGCTAAGGAGTTTGTCGACTACTTTGAGTCGCTCCTTGGCACCGAAGAGGCCGCTACCCCCCTCGATCATTCGGTAATATCCAATGGCCCGGTGCTTAGTATAGATTTCGGTATGGAGCTCATTAAGCCGGTTGATGACACTGAGATTCTTCTTGCGCTTATTAGCATCGGGGATGAGAAATCACCGGGAGCGGATGGTTTCTCATCTATGTTTTTCAAGAAGAGTTGGGACATTGTTGGCCCGATGGTTTGCTCGGCGGTAAAGGAGTTTTTCGCATCCGGAAAACTCCTCAAGCAAATCAACCACTCGATCATTGCTCTTGTCCCGAAATCAAGCAATGCCGAGGGGGTTAGGGACTTTCGACCTATCTCATGTTGCAAGGTGGTCTACAAAATTATTTCCAAGATCCTTGCAACCCGTATGGTGCCCCTCTTGGACGACATTATTGACGATGCCCAAGCGGCTTTCGTCAAGGAAGAAGCATTGTGGATAATATCCACTTAATGCAAGAGTTGCTTCGAGGTTATGCTCGTAAGCGCTCCTCCCCCCGTTGCACCATTAAGATTGATCTCACCAAGGCCTTTGATTCGGTCTCGTGGGACTTTCTTAGGGACACCTTGATTGGGTTGAATTTCCCTCTTGTCTTTGTGGGATGGATAATGGAATGCGTGACAACAACTTCATATTCCATCTCCATAAACGGGGGTCTTCACGGGTTTTTCAAGGGCAAAAGAGGGTTGAGGCAAGGAGACCCGATCTCCCCATACCTCTTCGTGATTTGCATCGAATATCTATCTCGCATGCTTCGCTTGCGTACAAACGAATCGGAGTTCAATTACCATCCGAAGTGCACACCGCAAAAGATCACTCATCTTGCTTTTGCGGATGACTTGATGCTTTTATCCCGGGCCGATGAGCCATCGATTCAGATTCTTATGGATTGCCTTCGGGACTTCGGCGCTACTTCGGGGCTCAAGATGAACGTGCTAAAATCCAACATTTTCGTGGCAGGTTTGGGGGATCCCGAATCGGCCTCTATTGTTCGGCTTTCGGGCATGAACGTTGGATCTTGGCCATTCCGTTACTTGGGCATCCCGTTGGCCGCCGCGAAGCTCAAGTCCTTGCACTATGAGCCTTTGTTGAACAAGATTCGTTTGTACATCAATGGGTGGAGCAAAGGCGCCCTATCTTTTGCGGGGAGATCGGAACTCATTAAGTCGGTGCTCCAAGGGGTCGTTTGCTTTTGGATATCGATCCTACCCATTCCGGCCGAGATTAGGACTAAGATTGTCCAACTTTGCCGCTCTTTTCTTTGGGACGACGGCATGGCCTTAGTTTCTTGGCACTCGGTTTGCATGCCAAAAACCGAGGGAGGCCTTGGCTTACGGGACATTAACGTTTGGAATGAATCTTTGCTTGGCAAAACGCTTTGGGACATTCATGCCAAGAAAGATTTGTTATGGCAACGGTGGTTGCACCATTTCTACCTCCGGCACCACTCCATTTGGGAGTGGGTTGCCAAATCAAGGGACTCGGCTTTGATTAAGAACTTTCTCCGAGCACGAGATCACTTGGTTGATAAGTGTAGTGGGGCCGCAGGGGCGGCCTCATTTCTGGACACTTGGGGTAGCAAAATGTCCGTCCCCCTTTCGCGTGCTCTTTATGAGCTATTTCGGGTTAAAGGATCATTGGTTGCTTGGTCGGGCGCAATTTGGGGCCCCTCAATCACTCCCAAGCATTCCTTCATACTTTGGCTTAGTATCCTTGGTCGATTGAAGACTAAGGATCGACTAAGCTTTTTATCGTTGGATGAGTCGTGTGTCCTTTGCAATAATGCCAATGAGACTATCCAACACCTTTACTTCGATTGCCCATTTTGTTTTGATGTTTGGACCTCCATCAAAACATGGATCGGCATCCCCCGCCAATCATCTACCCTTAAAAGCGCTTTGAAATGGCTTAAGAAAGAGGCTAAGGGTAATGGTTGGCATCCCCGGTCCAAGAGGACCGCCCTCGCGGCCACGGTCTACTTTATTTGGAATGCTAGAAATAGGGCCACCTTTGAGGGGGAACAGGTTTCTTTGGGTTCCACTGTTTGGCGTATCAAAAAACATGTATATACTGTTATCTTCGGTTTATACCCCCATGTTTTGTCGCACTTTGAGCATCTTGCATCCTAATTATTTTGGTGCACCTCATTTTGCTTATGATATTTATACATTTCTCTATTGAGCAGGTGCGTTAGACGGTTTTTTTGTTTCAATCTTAGCAGACGATTGAAGTTTTGGATGTTAGGTGCATTTCGGGCTTGGCAGGCGCTACCCACAAGCCTGGCGCGCGCGGACGGCATGTGCGGCCGAGCACTAGTCGGCCCTGTACGCTAGGCGCTGGAGCGCCAGCGCTCGAGTGCCAGCTTCTGCCCAGCGCGCTCGAGCGCGCACGCTTCAGCGCAAGTCTCTGCTCGGCGCGCTCGAGCGCTAGCGCTCAAGCGTCCCCGCGCGCGCGCGCAAGCGCCCCCGCGCCTATGCTCGTGCACTCTGCGCGCCCCCCCACGGCCCAGCTTGCATCCGCTCAGCCCTGATCGGCCCTGATCGACACTGAGCGCACCTGATCGGCCAGCCCGCTTGGCCAAGCGCTTGATGATTGAGCTATCTTTTACTGGTGTTTCTAGCAATCCCAAGGCATGGAATGGCTACCTTTGGTACCATAGGTAGCCATATATGGAACTTATGTATTTGACGGGCACCTTTGATAGCAAACTTTTGCTTCGATTTTGAGGTAATCACTCCTCAACAAAAGGTTTATTCTACACCTTGCCCAGAAATGCGCAAAGTAGAATCTAGTCCAAAGCAAACGGCTATTGGTAAAGACACAACAAATCCGTTGAAAGCTGGTAGCTTGCTAAAAGCTACATCGGAGGTACAGACCTCAACAACGTTAGTTACATCTTCGGACTTAATCCTGAAGCCTAACGGGGGAATTCCAATCCCTATCAAGTCTGGATCATCTCCAGCTATAGAGCAATCTATACCATAGGAAATTCGAATTCCGCCCCCATTTTCACAGGCTTATTATGCCACGTGCTCGCATAGTTGCAACTAACGTTTTTTACGGGTACCTATCATCGCAATCCTTTAAGCAACCGACAAGGCTTATTTGGATTGTTTGGTCTTCCTAGCTACTATCATTGGGCTAGCTTCCGTGGGGCTTATGATTAGTGGTGCCTCGCGATGTTCTTTTATTCGGGGCAAGTTTCCATTGATGCCTTAAGACATGGTTCTCAAAGCAATCAAACCAAGGCACTGTCTCCGGCACTCTGCGAGCGCTCATTATAAAGCGCACCACAGGCACCACTTGGCCAATATATTCCTGGCCCGCAAAGCAGGCGGCGCGCTCTTGAGGCTTCTATACTTGTGCCTCTCGGCGCGCTTATTTCTTAGGGGCAAGATCCGGTTGGTGCCTAAAGATGCGGTTCTCAAGGACATTCAAAACTAGGTCATACATTGTTTGCTTTTCCAAAAATGTATTCCCTTGTTTTGTTGGTTATCCGAGCACATTGGCTCTATACCTTTTGTTTTGGCGAGCAAGGAGTCAAGATTTGTGGCTACCTGCTCCTTCATATAGTTTATAGGGACTAGTTGTGTATAGCTCATAGTTTTGTGGGTGAGCAGTCGACATGTGGCTGGCCCCAGGTTCATTTCCCCGGGTATACCCGGTTGGTTATTGTAAACATTTTTGTTTGTTATAAAATTATTTACTTTATCGTAAAGACAAAGTTTTTGCAACCAATAGAAACAGACAAAAACATCCAAATTTACTTTCCTTAATCAAAATGATTTACTTCTGTGCATGTGGAATTATAAGTCTAGAATTATATTTGAAGTTTTGAACCTAAATGGTAAGTTTTTCTTAACAAATTACTTTCATATGAATTTTGTCTACATTAATTTTAAAAAAAAATCTTAAGAAAGAGCAATGAAATGGTGAGAGAAGTGCATTTAATAATTAATTCAAATTAAATTACAAGGCAACTTACAACTTTGAAATGAACCAAATTATTTGAACTATGTTTTTTTTCTTCCAAAAACATAATTCAAGTTAGGGTATTACCAAATATCCATAATTTCCCAAAAAAGTGCCCAAATCATCCATATCCTATCGGACGTGGTGCGGACCCAAAAACCCGACCCAAACCCACATCCCTAATTGTATACATGCAGACTTACTAAGAATAAAATTAATTACAAAGATATTAATACATATGGCTAACTAATTACTAATATTGTAATTTTAATAAGTAAAACGATCAAAGATTTGTAAAATTTTGAATTACTTTTGCATAATTTATTGCTTTTTTGAACAGAAAATATATTACATATATAAGCAAGATACAAAATATGTGCTAAAAATGGCATTAAAAAAAGTCCCAGCAAATTACTCAAAAGGCATTCTTTTGGGTTTAATTACAGCTATGCCACAATATATTCCGAATCTTAGCACCTTTCGAAGGAGAAGATTCTTCTACCATCATAAGTTCATAACTGCCAGCCATGGTAGTTGTTCTCAGTGGATGTGCTTTTGACACGTGGAGGGGGAAAAAAGACGAGTGATGTCATAAATGCAAATATAACACAAAAAAAAGAGCAAATATCCCTGAAGAAGACAAGTAATATTCCAAAATAATCATCAATACAATGTAAGGAGGAAACATAAAGCTTGCCAAACAGCAGCAGCTGCAAATGGCCCTCTAACTACAACAAAAGGGCACATGACAAAAACCAGACACTAATCCAATTTCTTATAACAAAACAAAACAAAAAATGAAAATATATAAAAGAATAGAATATTGTTGCCCGCCTCAAAACTACGCTGTTTTCGTCCAATCACGAGGCACCTGATCAAATATAACTCGATTTAAGCAACAGCAGGCATGTCCTTCAGCCAGGCATCAAGTGGCTTACCAATTGAGTAAACAATAAAACCAATTTCTCTGAGCTTATTCGCATCAACAACATTTCTTCCATCGAAAACAAAGGCTGGTTTCTGCATGTTGTCATATATCCTCTGGAAGTCGAGCTTCTTAAACTCGTCCCACTCGGTTAGAATGCAGACAGCATGTGCGTCCTTTGTTGCCTCATAGGCATCCCAAACTGTATGAACTTGCTTAATTGTAGATGGGCTCATTGGCTGGAGATGAATTGGATGGTCCCAGTCGAATTTGTTCATTGAAAGATCCCTTTGGATTTGGTCCTCAGTGACCTGAGGATCATAGATGCTGAGGTTGGCCTTGTCACCTAACAGTCCCTTGCAGACATCGATAGCAGGTGTCTCTCTGGTGTCACCGGTGTCCTTCTTGAAGGCAAAACCAAGAATGGCAACTTTCTTGTTAGATACAGTGTTGAACATTGATGAGACAATACGGTTGACAAAACGGCTCTTCTGGTAGTCATTGATCTTAATGACTTGTTTCCAGTATTCTGCAACCTCAGGAAGACCATTGCACTCACATATGTAAACTAAGTTCAGAATGTCCTTCTGGAAGCAGGACCCACCAAAACCAACACTGGCGTTGAGGAATTTGGGACCAATTCTTGTGTCCTTACCAACAGCATATGCCACTTCGGCGACATCTGCTCCAGTGGCCTCACAGAGAGCAGACATGGCATTGACTGATGAGATTCTTTGAGCCAAGAATGCATTGGCAGCTAGCTTCGAGAGCTCGGCAGACCATAAATTAGTGGTAATGATGCGATCTTCAGGAACCCAATGGGCATAAACGGACTTCAATGCTTGAACCGCCTTAAAGCCTTCTGGGGTTTCCCGGCCTCCAATGAGAACCCTGTCAGGCCTAAAGAGATCTTCAATTGCGGTCCCCTCGGCAAGGAATTCTGGGTTAGATAGAATCTGGTAGTTTATTCCCTTGCTGTTGTGGGTCAAAATTTTTTCAATGGCCTCAGCTGTTTTGACAGGCACCGTAGACTTCTCAACAACAATCTTATCAGACTTAGACACATCCGCAATCATACGGGCTGCACTCTCCCAGTATGTCAAATCTGCAGCTTTGCCAGCTCCAAGCCCCCGAGTCTTGGTGGGGGTATTGACCGAGACAAAGACTATGTCAGCCTCACAGACATGTCTCTCCACTTCTGTGCTGAAGAACAGATTTTTGCCTCGGCACTGCTTCACTATGTCATCAAGCCCTGGCTCATAGATGGGAAGCTGATCGCTGTTCCATGCGGCAATGCGGGGAACAGAAATATCAACAACAACTACTTCGATTGAAGGACACTTTAGTGCTATTACGGCCATGGTAGGGCCTCCCACATATCCTGCTCCAATACAGCAAATCTTCACCATGTTTCCACTGCTTTATTCCCTGGTAAAAGTTGTAGGTTTTTTAGATTCAATAAGTGGCATCATGCTTCTTTAAGACAAAGAAAATCTATAATGAAGGTTTAATTTCACACCAGGATCGCAGTATGTATTCACATGGCAAAGTTAATGCAGATGATAGTAGCATTGTAATGACATGAAATATGATGATCGTTATATAATTCCAGACCTTATTGAATGCTGGGAGTCCATTGTTCAATTTTCTTAGAAAACTCAGAGAATAAGAGAAACTAAACACATGATTGATACCTGATTGGTACACAGGGAAGACAATCAATCAGATGGTGCTTTCATAAAATTTATAAAATAATCATTCAATAAGACTAGGCATCATAGAGTTAAAAATATTTTTGGAAATCAGATCTGATACACTGCAATTGTAACGGAACAACTAAACACCTAAATATCAAAATTGTATTGTCAAAACAGAACAACTTAATTTGAAGAACAGATTGTTCAGTATTTTAGTAACACCTCTATTAGCTTACAACAATATTGGTCAGATCTATCAAATAACATTGTCTACTAGCATGTACTGGCCTCTAAAAGCTGATAAGGGCGATTTAAGCCGAATAATCAGCGAACAGAAGTTCTAATCAATTTCACATACTTCAAGAACACAATTACACATAGATCTAATAGATATTCACGTAATCAAACCGCTATAACCAAATTGACATATAAAGTTAGATCCAAATCCAATCAGGTTAAACCTGAATTACCAAAATCAATCACCGACAGCTCCATTTCAGATCAGACACAAACAACAAAGATTAAACCGGAATGAATCAAAAACTTCAGCTCACAATTCACACACACACACACAAAAATTCATGCACAAAACCACATCCGTTAGAAACAGATTGTGTAAATACAAACATAATAAAAAGCTTCAAATCGCGAGAAATGAAGACGTTACCTCACGGATCACAGTTCGGATTCCCGAAAACTGAGAAGAGATCTGTGAAATGAAGATGTGAAAAATGAAACTACACCAACAGTTTGAGAGCGGGTAGCTCCTTAAATAGTCGTTGCTGATCCAAGATCTACCCGAGCAGACTACTTGAAATGACTATATTACCCCTATAATTTTACAGGTTCGGCGAACCTTGTAGTAATCATTGGGGGAAACTAAAATAACAAAAAGAATTGGGGCGTGTTTGGGAAGTGGAGAAAAAATAGTATTTCTCTACGCGTGTTGACTTCTTTGTTGCCGGTGGAGATATTGTGGGTTGTACGTTATGCTTCCCGGATGGTAAGCCAGCAAATTTTATGGGTCGACCCGCTCGGAAGTTGGGATGTCATCTAATTTTAGCTATTCAGTAATTCACCAGCTGGAAAAGTGATAGCTAATTATAATTAATATCATAAAACTCAATTATCATCATTTTATTTTACTATCAACTATTGTGTTGAAAATAAAATTTGCCAACCTTCTTCGAATTCGTGGTACTGTGCAATCAAAATCAGTAAAAATATTAAAATGATGTGCTTGAATTAAAGGATTTGAAAGTTATGATATTTCAAATTCATCAGCAAATTCACATTGAGTTAGTTTGGACACATACAATTTATAATAATTTTGAAATAAATACATTTTACAATCATTTAAAATCGCATTTCTCCTTATATGTACCATACATGCTTGCAACATCTAACAAATCATTTTTGGGAAAAAAAATATAATAAGGAAATGCTTAAAGAACATGAACTTAAAAATTAAAAGTAACTTTCCCTTTATTGTCGTGTTTTAGGAACAGATATTTGATATTAGGTTGTTGGAGAAGTATGGACCATGCAATTTAATGTACCTAACTTTTAATTGAACGTGAAAATGTATTTATATATGTCACTGATATGGGTCGAACCGGAATGGTTCGTAAACACTTCACGACCCATGAACGACATGGACTACGGACCATAATGGATTAGGGCTTACGTGGACTGAAATTGCAGCCTAAGTCCCTCAGACTATGTTATTTGCATGACACTACAAGATCCGCGTGTTTCTATTGTACGGGTCAAGAACACGTGTACGATATACTGCTGTACATGAGTATCGTCCGTACAAGGTGACATTCCTATAAATAGCCACACTGTTCATTGGGAAAGTGGACGGTCAACGGAAGATTAATTAGTACTTACCCACTCTACTACCGAGTCATTAGGAAAACCTCGTATACCTAGTACATACTTCAACTAACCTTAAGGTTAAGTTACACTATGTGGCTCGGCTTGACCTAACTCGTTTATTTCGACCTAGATCAGTCACAAAGACAAACTCTGTAAGAACTAAGAACTGACCATTATCTTCTTTTTTTTATTATTGGATATTTAGGGATGGGGGTGGGTCCGTAGGAACTAACCTGGCAAGGAGTTTTATTCTATGCCCATTATGTAGTATGTACACAACAATGACATTTCTTAACGTATCTTTGCTTTCTCCTTTTTACCCCCCTCATTCTTCATTGTTCCTTTCTTTTGGTGCAAAAGACCCTCATATTATATATATATATATATATATATATATATATATATATATTGCTTTTATAAGTTCTCAAAATTCAGCTTTATACATATCACAATTTATTAATATTTAAACGAAGATATATTACGATGAACGGTATTTAATGAATCACATATATGATATATCCCAACACATATATATAATTACTATTAATTTTGGAATTCCAGACTTTTAATTATTTGAAAATATTCATGCAATGATGAAAATACGGAGATGATAAATTTATACTTGTTGATAATACTTGTCGTCTGATATTTAGATTTTAATGAATGGTAATAAATAAAGATTTTGCGAATTGAATTGGTTTAGTGGACATGAAAATCTCTAATCTGTCTAAAAACTCATGGACTAAATGATATGCTCGTTCATATATATATATATATATATATATATATATATATATATATATATATATATATATATATAAATACAAACAAGACCCGGGCTATACATCAATGAGATATATATACACTAACACATAATTCATAATAAAATACATTGAATATATGTGGAGAATAAGCAACCCATTGAATGACAAAACCAAATTTAGGAGCTTTAAGTGAATATATAATTGTTTGTCCCATAAGATTTGGTCACCCCTTATGTACAAATTAGTTAATTACTGATAATTTAATGTAATAAATTTACATTACTATTTTACTAATAAGTTTTTGATAATCGAATATTAAATACAAAATTACAGACATGAATTATACTTCAGAATTGAGAATGAACGTGACAGTGGGCTCCAAAGACTTTGTGTGAACTTTAAGCGACAAAGAAATTATGGCGTGACATGTGAAAATCAAGTTAACAAACCAAATCTTGTTTTGAAACTGTACTTACATTTGAATAGCAGTTCACAATGTTTAATGTATGCTTTGATTTAGTATTTTTGATTGGGATCATTTGTTTTATAAGCTAGCTTTCATATTGAATGTAATAAATGACAACAAAATATGATTATTTTTCCAAAATAATTTGTGACATGTGGAGATAGCTTTATTATTTACGTTGACATCTAAATCTAGACCTTTTCTTTTCTTCTATGTATGATATTAAGAACGTTCTTTTCTGAAAAGTCTTAGCAAGAAAACATCAATCAAAGAAATAGAAATATATAAACAAATAATGAATCTGAGTCTTCAAGTGACTCTATAAGATTGATTAAAGGATTTCCTATAACTTTCCAGATCGTTAATAATAAGTGTGTATTAATACTATTATATGATGAATTGATGTTGCAGTGAAATCATAATACAACAGAATTTGAACAATTTCACTGTGTACAAGGTTGCGATAAACTGAACCTCATTGAACATCAAATACGAAGTTGCATGATCGAATTAAAATAAATTTAATATGCATATTCTAAGATTGTATCAGGCCTACGAGGCACCCGACTATACCAAAAGAACCGGAGTTCCATTTACACAGCTCAAGAATATATTACAACAGCAGTGAGTAATGGATAGACTGAATCCTGCAATTAGCCTTTACCATTAGTACATGATGCAATAAACTGTCACAACTCACAATTTCAGAGATTACGAAATAACACATAAATATTAGAATCGAGGGATTCTTAGTTGAGAAAATAAAAACTCTATATTCACCTTTCATGACATTAATAATCCTACTGCCATGTAGAGGTAAGATCGAACAAATGAAAGACTAGAGGAGGACAACAGTCACTGGTAGCCTGAACAAGACTTACACACCCATAAGTAGTAAATGAAACAAATCCAAATGTAACAAAATAATCCGAATTTTATCTCAGAGAAATTTCAGCAACCAAAATTAGAAAGTCAAAAACATGCCAACTTTTTCAACCCAAAATTGTTCAAAGATTTCCTGAGGAATTTCTCAACAAGCTAAAACAGAATCCTAGATTGAATTAATCTATGGTGCAACCACAACGATCCTTCCAGCAACTTGATCAAGATCCCGTTGGCCACTGGATGTGATTTTTCTTCCGCTGTAGAAAACGATAAGACAATGCAAGTATATGAACACTAAGCTTCAAATCAGGTGTTAATATGGGCTACTGGCATAAAGGACAAATACATGCAAATAACACGTGTATGATGCATAGGCGAACATGAAGAATCAGTTTATAATACCAGTTATGAGTCTTATGACTGAATGTTAATTGACTTTGTGAAAAGAGAAGACTGAGAAACAAAATCTTATTCAAGATAAACAATAGCAAACTTACCCTCTTGGGTCAACTTCGACGATGCTCATGGTCTGCAACTGTTGAAGAATGTGACGAGCAACAGAACCACTGCTTTTGCCAAAATGCGGTGGACGACTTCCATTCCTCTTGCTTCCACCATAAATCCTTCGGAAGGCACCAACACCAAGACCTCCCCTGAGATATATCTTCCTAGCCATTGACGCTGCAAAACCAAAAAATCGTATTTATATAAAGAATACATTGAAGTAAAATGAATACATGTAACAGATAAACATCAGCCACAACAACTGAAACACATACTCGTGCACCAAAAGAAAAAAAGGGAAAAAGATGATTACCGGCCCTGATGTAGTACCAGTCAGGATCATAGGGAGCAAGCTCTTTGAGCACACCAGTTTTCACAATATCAGTCCACTCGGGAAGCTCCATCTAGTGTTTAGACAAAATGAAATGCAGTTAGTGTGGAACCAAAAGGTAGTAAATACATTATCGCAATTTATAATTGAAAGTGCAGGATCACTGGTCTGAAAAATGGTGAAATACAAGAAAATTAATTCATTTTACAACTATTTTCAAGACATGCAATCAATTCATTTACAAAATACACAGAAGGTCTAATTAGTGAGATATGGGTAGTTTATTATCAGGCATTTCATATGGATTAGCTATAGACCTTACAGAACATAACTTTTTTGTTATCCTAATATTCAAGAATCAAACTAAGGAAACGCTCTCCATTTGTCTGTTACTTTATACCAAACTGATTATATATCATTACCCTTATTCTCATGAAAAGACCCATATACAAATTCCTTATACTCCATCAGATAAATAAATTTGTATCCAAATCAACCAGTATAACAACGCACGATAAATTAATAACTAAAATTAAATACAACTAGCAAAATCAATCCAAACCTAGCTCGAACTAATCACATCTAACCTCAAAATAAAACATACAATTACTCCTACTACACAAAAAAAGGTAACTTCAGCGTCGAACAAAACCAAAAATAACAAATTGCAAAAATCCCACAACAATAAAACATAAATCGGTGCAAATAAAACACGGAAAATCGTTACCTTGCCGGATCGCTTGAGATGGGCGGCGTAGGCTTTAACAAACTCGTGAGGAGACACATCCTTAACAGTCCTAGCAGTCGCCATTGTTGCAGAGATCTCGAATAACGCGCAGCTCACTAGACCACCTCTCCGGGAGTAGGAAACAGGTTGTGGCTGGAGTGCGGAAATGAAATGCTAGGGTTTCGTGGAGTTAGGCTTTTATTGACGAGATCCATATATACAGCTACGGACGGCCCAGTTAGATTTCTTGTGGGCTTTGACCCGTTTTGTGCACACTTTTTGGGCCAGTGTTCGTTCACAGACCCAACACTGGTGTTTTTCCTTCATGTTTTTACATATGTGATAAACGAATAAATGCATTTTCAAAATTACTATAAAAAACAAATACAATTATGTCCAAAAATCCACTATAATAAGTTTCTACACAAATTATAATTAATTAGTTTTAAATTAAAATGTTAAGAATATGTAATTAAGTTCATAAATTTATTAAACAATAAATATTGAGTTTTTTTAAAAAAAATTGTGGAATGGACTTTTGAGATTTAGGATCTCAATGTTCCAGAAAATATATGAAGAGATCGAATGTGAAGAAGTGAGTGTAGACATTGAAATTTCATGTCCAATCAAATGATGATAAGTGTAAAACATGATATTAAGTATCAAATTAAGCCTTTTATTTTATATTTTAGAATTTACCAATTTTGATTCTAAATTAAATAATTGATTTAATTGATATGTCAATATATTGTGTCGGCAAATCGAATCGTACCACATGTCAAATCGAGGTGTTTCAGTCAATGAAATTATGTTGTGCAACTAAAAGATCAACAACCAATCAAATCATGTCACGTGGATATGTTGACAAATCAAATGATGTTTAAATCAAATGATATTTATCTCTTTAAATTAATATAAATATTAAAAAGATAATATCTAGGAGATTTATCTAAATCATAAAATAAACCAATCAAATGACTCCAAATATATTGATATTTATCTCTTAATAAATATAAAATTAAAGAGATATTTATCAAAAGAGTCCAAATGATTTATGACTCATTCATCCTACAACTATAAATAAGGACTTCAGGAGCTCATAATAAACACACAGAAGTTGAATTGAAGTTAGAGAAGACCAAGGAAGTCCTCTAAATTCTCTCTACAAAAGTTCTTCGAATTCAAGAAAATTCAAGGCGTTCAAGTCAACAACCAAGACGTTCAAGGCAGTCAAGACGAACCTAAGGCGGTCATGGTGAAGATTCAAGGCAAAGTTCATAAAATCATAGTGTTTAATTCATAATTACAGTGCTAAACCTACGAATTAACGTAATAGAAATTCAAATCAAGTTCAAGGAAGATCAAAGCTACAAATCAACCTTGAAGGTTACAACTTCCATACAACAAATCGCACGTTTGATTCGAGATTAAACTGTCAAGCCCTTGCATTAACGTTATATATATACATATATATTCTAGTCAACTTTGGGGAAGACCAAATAAGCAAAGTCAACTCCAATGTTCAAATCGATATCCTTGAAGGAAAAATCAGAAGATTAAAATACAAATTGTACCCCAGTATTTTATTTTTGATCAATATAAAATTTCATTTGTCACCATTTTTGTATTTTTGATTTTCAGTAATACAAATTTGTTGTGCACAATGAGTTAATTTTTGAAGTAGTGAGATATTCATGAGAGTTATGAATAGTTTGAATAAACGCGTGCCTAAATCCACAACGAAAATTTCACCAAAGGAATAGTCTTTCCAATCGATGCATTCGTTGTAGGATCTTTCTTCGGATGGTAGGGTTCCAAAGAAAGAAAAAACATAAATGATGAAATAAGATATATTAATCAATCATAGATTTCAATTAAGTTTTCAAAGTATCTACACATATTACACACGAAAGAAATAAAATTTGTAATTTTTCTCAGTTATGTAACCTCTATCTATAACAGAAATAAGATTGTTTGTATATTAATTCATCATAAATTACAATAAATTTTCAAAGGTTTCTACCTATATTAAATATGACCTCATACCAAATAAATAGTTTGGGCCTATCAAAGTTAAATGGCAAATGCAAACACCCCTAACTTGTGAGGTCAAGTGCATTTTACATTTTTGCCCCAACCTATTAATTAAAATGTGTATGTGATACTCTCATATTTGATAAGAGTTTCACCTTACTTTATTTGGCTATCTTCGACAAATTTGGTGGATCATTCCACAAATATTCCATCTAGAATTCTTTGCTAATTTGAGATATGTGCATTTTGCGAATGACCTTTAAAAAGATATGCATTAAACCACCTATGATATATATTACCATCAAAATGTTTATTTTGGTTGAATAAAATGGAACCTTTTCACCAAAATACTATTATGTACGATCTTTTTCTATCTATTTATGTATATCATAACATTTATCGAAGATTAATATATATAGGTAATTTAACTATCTAAGGTACATAAAATGTATGATAACAATATTATTTACGATCACTAAAATACTCAAATTAGTTTAAATATCCATACACGTACAAATTGAATCCCACATATAAAAATACTTATGAAACATTCTACTTAATCAATCAAAATAAGAGTATATCAGTTATGTGTATGATAAGAGGCTAAACCAACACGGTTTAACAATCAAAAAACAAAATGCATATACCTCACAATATCTTTGAAACTCCATAGATTTATTCCGTTAGATTTTGCCAAATCCAACTAACACAAAGTTAAATGCAGCATTCGCAAAAAATGAAAGTGTCATATGTACGTACATTTGAATAGGTTAGTGACAAAGTTCACTTATTTCCATAAGTAATAAGTTATTAGTAGGTGTATACATTTATCGCTGATTACTTGATTAAGGCTCAAATTTTATTTTGTATATTATATTTTCTAAGCCCTCATTTTTCTCATAAATAATTGATTTTTGAATGGTAAAATTTTTAAGAAAAATGTTGAGGATTAAGTGTGAAAAAGTTCATGGACTTTTTCTAAACTGGTAAAAACCAAACGCTGTCGTATCGAGCCGCTACAAACTTCAGCAAGTCCCCCCCATACACTTTCCCCTCGTACTATATCTTCTTTCTCCCTCCGACGAAACCCTAATCAATCACACACCACCACCGCCACCTCCGCCGACGCAGTCATGACGATCCGGCACCTAATAAATCTCACTCGCCGCACTCGGCGCCCAATCCAAACCCTTGCATCGCGCCACTCCTCCACCGCCGTCGCTGCCGCTCCCGATGCCGCACTTCCCTCTCCGCCTCCACCAACCGCCATGATCTACGACAGATTAGCTGAATCCGTCAAACAAAAGCTCAAAAAACTCGAAGATCCAGATGACCGCTTCCTCCAGCACAACTCACCCCACCCAACCCTAGATTCGCACACCGAGATCCTATCCGCTCCCCTCACTCGCGTCACCACCCTCCCTAACGGCCTCCGCATCGCCACCGAGTCCACACTCGCCTCCAAAACCGCCACTGTTGGGGTCTTCATTGACGCTGGGTCGAGGTTCGAGAGCGAAGAATCCAACGGAACGGCCCACTTTTTGGAGCATATGATATTCAAGGGGACGGAGAAGAGGAATGCGAGGGAGCTGGAGGAGGAGATTGAAAACATGGGTGGTCATCTGAATGCGTACACTTCCAGAGAGCAGACAACTTATTACGCGAAGGTGATGGATAAGGACGTTCCAAATGCGTTGGATATTTTGTCTGATATCTTGCAGAATTCGAGATTCGATGAGCAGAGGATTATAAGGGAGAGGGATGTTATTCTGCGCGAGATGGAGGAGGTATTGTATTAAGTTTTGAGTTTTTTTGTATGTAGATGAATCGAGTAGTGTCTTTTGTGTATTTATTGTTTTCGCGTGTAAGATTGTCGCATGACCATTGATTTAGGTGTGATGGACAAAGATTGAGGCCTTTTCGTTTGCTTTTGCATTTTGTGAAGAAAGATTATGTGTGTTTCTTTGCTTGATTTTGGTGCTGGGAGAAGACAATAGTAGCTTTATAGCTGAATATTGTATTTTTGGTGTCAAAGCATTTACATTTTTCCTTTATGATTGATATCTGAATCAGGGCTGGAGGCTCCTTGATTGAATTTTGTAATTTTTAGCTGTTGATCATATTCATAGCATAGTTCTTTGGTGGAGTACTAAGTTGGATTACAGACAGTTATTAACTGAATGATGCTTTTTGTTGACAACATATATCTCTTCATGCAATGCATATAATGAGTTTTTGTGTTTTGAGTTATGGATTTAAGGGGCTGGAAGTTTGGAACGCTAGTTATGTTGGAATGAATTGGTCGGAAAACACTACTGATCATATTATCATACCTGAAGATGTTTTACATCAATTTTAGGTTATCTTTCAGGCGGGTTTGAAGTACTAAAATACTATGGCGTGACTACACCAATGTTCTAAACTTCTAATATCATTCTCAAGCTTTTCACCTTATTCATACTGAAAAAGTTTTTACCTCCTGCACATCTGTTGGACTTTATTTCTAGTTCCAAATTCTAAATATTAAAATAAAATTGTAGTTGCGAGAAAATTGCATGCTCAGTATAGTTCCTACACATAATACTGGTATTGTATGTACTTGGGTATATTCTGTTCCAAGGCATGTATTATGTGTTATTGCAATGACTCACTCCCACCTTGACAAATTTTGAAATCATATTGCAGTCTAGATTCTCTTAGACATAATTTTTTGTACTCTAGTTTGTAGACCTAGTCAGATGGTTTTACACAGTTGAGGTGCATTAAAACTACTCTGTTGCATTTAATTTGTTTCTCATGATGTATGCTCTCTTTCTAGTTGAATAGCTTTACAATGCTCATTTTTTAATATGTTTGTAAATGATTGAAGGTGGAAGGACAAACAGAAGAAGTTATATTCGACCACTTACATGCCACTGCTTTCCAGTACACGCCTTTGGGGAGAACAATACTCGGACCTGCTGAAAATATTAAGATAATTGGCCAAGATCATCTGAAAAATTACATATCAACTCACTACACTGCTCCTAGAATGGTACTTGGATCAATAATTAGGCTTTTTTTTATTGGATACCAGCTCGTTTGTCTGTATTGCTTTTGTCTTATAAATTTTGTTCTTTGATGCTGATTCTTATTGTTTTCTTTCTGGTTTTTGTTATAGGTAGTTGCTGCCTCTGGTGCTGTTAAGCATGAAGACATTGTTGAGCAAGTGAAGAAACTATTTACTAAGTTGTCAACAGATCCAACAACTTCTTCTGACTTGGTTGCCAAAGAACCTGCAATCTTCACGGGCTCAGAAGTATGCTTCTGCTGTTTAGCTGAATTATAAACATGGGCAGTAATAGTGCTGGATTATAACTAGGCTGTTACTCTTATTTATGACTTATATTGTGAAAATATAGATTAGGATGCTTGATGACGACATCCCTCTTGCGCAATTTGCGGTTGCTTTTGAAGGGGCATCTTGGACAGATCCAGATTCCATTGCTTTGATGGTCATGCAGTCGATGTTGGGCTCATGGAACAAATGTGCTGGTGGTGGAAAGCATATGGGGTCAGTATTAACCACCTTACATTTTCTTGGTTTGTCTTTGTTATTGTAAAATCGCTTTTGATTTTCACTTGCAACGACATGCATTAATTGAGTTTGAAATCTGTAATACAGTTCTGAACTTGCGCAGAGAGTTGGCATCAATGAAATAGCGGAGAGCATGATGGCTTTCAATACTAACTACAAGGACACTGGTCTATTTGGTGTTTATGCTGTTGCTAAGGTGGGTTCCCCAATTTGGATTAGAGGGAAAGCAAACTTTTATTTCAATTTGTTCCCAAAAAAAAAACACCAAGCATATATTACAGCCCTGCCCCCCTCAACTGTGCATTCTGCAGTGTTATATCCGTTAGTTTGCCTTTTTCTTTGATAATGCTCTGTTTTTTTCATAACTCTCCTGTTCTTTGCAAACATGCCATTTTGTTACAGTTACTGGCAATTCATTGGCGCTTTTTTGTGCTGAAGTTTTATGGAGATATATTTTGCAATTTTTTATCTAAGTCATGCTGACTTTCACTCAGTTGCGTCTCTACACTAGCTGTCCCGAAAAAAAGCAAAAATGATTATTCTTTTTCTTTCTTTCTGGGTGGGTTGATCGATTAGATCCACAATTTATTAATAATTTTTCATTAACATATAATTGTTTAGTTATGCATTTTTTTTGCAGCCGGATTGTCTGGATGATTTGGCCTATGCGATTATGTACGAGGTAACCAAGCTATGTTACCGAGTATCAGAGGCCGATGTGATTCGCGCTCGTAACCAGGTAGTTTATATAATTCGTTGTATCAAGTTGGTTTACATTCCCTGAGGGGGTTTTATTTAATAATTGCTGGTTGGCATATCTTGGAACATGTATCTGCAACTGCCTTTCAATTGTCAAAATAGTGTTCATGGGTATAGTATAAAGATATATTCAATTCATACTAACTGTCCATGTTTTGGTGCATAATCCAACTATCCAACGTGGTAACTCACAGTTGAAATCTTCTCTGCTGCTTCACATTGATGGAACCAGTCCAATCGCTGAAGATATTGGACGTCAGGTATCATTTGGTGTCTAAAATTCAAGCATTATAGGAAAACAGCAAGCACAATCAATTGTTGCATGATGATCCTTGTATTATCTCTTTCCATGGTTGCAGCTGCTTACATACGGTAGAAGGATTCCATACGCTGAACTGTTTGCCAGGATAGATTCTGTGGATGCCAGCACTGTCAAACGTGTTGCAAATCGATTTATATTTGATAGAGTAAGATCTATGTTATGGATTTTCAAGTAGAAGGTAGTTTTTCAAGAATTTGAACTGTTATTTTAGATTATCCTTACTGCCTGCTATTTATGCAGGATGTTGCGATTACTGCTGTGGGCCCTATCCAGGGATTGCCAGATTACAACTGGTTCAGACGCAGAACCTACTGGCTCCGTTACTAGGTTCCTCTTCAGTTTTGAATTGGCACTTTTACTTGGTTATTTTCTCGACATATCATATTTTCCTTCATTCAATGATATGAATCCAGTACCCTGAAAGCATATGGGGCTGGGTCTGTTTATCTTGAATTTTGCCCATTTTCGCTTGGTGATTTCTGTGTCACTAGTTAAAATAATTAAGCTGTAATCATTGCGGTTTTCAATTATTTTGTAGAGACAGTTTTGTTCAGGATTTTGGCATCCATGAATACAATAAAATCCTGTATAAGGCATTAATGTTATTGTCGATTGTTGCTTTTTTGCCACTTTGATGAAATTGCAGAGATCTGATTTCATCTGCCAGAATGGAACTTTGTGCTTATAGTGACCTGTGAACTCTATGCTTAGTTGCAGTACTTTTTCTCAGTGTAATTGTGCTGCGATACAACTTAGAAGTGCATGTGATTTCAATTGCCCTGATGAATTGTAAATTTTCTTGTGGTTGCTAATTGAAGTCAATAGAGCTGGAAATTTTGTTATATTGTAACCTGATACCAATATGTAAAATGGTCACGCTAGAGCAGGTGAGATTTTATGAATCAAGACCTTGCAACAGGTTACAATCTCTCGTTAAGTAGATAAAAGTATTGAGGTAAATATAAATAACTTGAGCTTCATATACACAAGTGGAGTGGAGAGCTGGTATATTTTCATTGCAGTTACAATAATTGTTACTGCATCCTGAAAGCGGAGGCGCTCATGGCGCACAAATGCTGTACTAAATAGACAGATTTAAAATCCAGCACCATTGAAGAATATGAATATTTCATTTCAAAATAAAATGGGTATCCCAACAATAATAAATGTACAAGATATTTGAAGAGGGTATACATTCCCTTGCCAAAATTTCTCCCCATTACCCCAGGAAAAAGACATCTTAACAATAATGCCACTGTTCTATAGCGTCATCCTAAATATTGTGCATCACAATCGAATAATAGAAACAGAATTAACTATTACGAGCAAATTATAACATGGAATCATTTCAAAAACTTCATATCAACCACTTCTGAATTTCACCATTTTGTGTGCTCTAAAGCTTCTGTTTCCGCTACCTTTGTTTCCCCTCTGTGAACTGTACACTGTTAGCTTTTGACCTATATACATGCAATCTACAACTATAGCCTCTGCCTACTCCTGGTGTTGATTTTTCGGCCACTCTTATTTAAACTGCTTACCCCGTGGCCCCAATTTTCATCATCTTCATAATATTCATCATCATCCATAGCTAGTGTTCGCCCAGCCTTCCCACCTCTCCTAGGAGGCGGTCGTTTCCTTTTTATGTTTGCTGTGTATGTTGAATAGTCGACTGTGTCATCCTTCAATGCATTCTTGAAGTCCTGAAATTGATAGAATAATAAGCAAAGAGAAAATTTTAAAACGGACACTACTAATATAGATAAGAATTATAGAGTAACTAACTAGAAAACCAACACAACTCATAAATCATGGAAAAAATATGGAAATCTTCATTACTGAGTGGAAGATCAAAAAAATTGGTAAGGATGGCAATTTGGCAGAATAAACGGGTAAAACAAAGTGATAACCTTTGTTTCATACTTCATTCATGGAACCGGATAAGCCATAACATAGGCAAACTAGAAAGGTGAAAGGTTATTGAAATTAAAGAAAGGGAAGAATAGGTGAATATAAAAAGAAAGGTGAATTATACAAGAGCTTAAAGAGCGACATCATAAATTTGCAGCATAAAAGTAAAATCAAGATGCGAAAGTCAACGGTTAACACTCAAATCACCTGATATCTCCTTATAAGATCTTCATAAGTGTTAGGTGGGTAAATGTTAACATTGCTGATATTAAAATGGACACTCTGCCGCGATAGACTCTCTCCTGGTTTTGCTGGTTCATTTGGAGAAAATGCCTAATCAAAGAACAAAAGACAGATTTGGACCATGCAATTCAATGGATATACAATCATCATTACTGATACAAAGACAATAGTAACATTCCAAAGAGTACTCATAACCTGACAGCGGGAATCATCTAGGCTGTAAACAATCTTCAGATGCCTCTTCAACTTCAGAAGAAGTTGCACTGCACCAGCTGCCAGACAATCGACCTGAGAAATTACACGAGAAACAATAAAGCCCTAAGCAATTTGAAAGACTGAGAAGCACCAAATATAAACAGTATTTTAATACCAATTCACTGAGCCAGAAAATGGTTAAGAAAATACAGTGCAGTATAACAAGGACAAAATCTACCTGGATTTTCTGCTAATCACTTTTAGAGATGCTATAAGGATCGCCTGAGGTCGTAGGATTCATATTTGATTTCTTAGACTCATCATCTCCAAACAAGTGCTGATCTTGTAACTCCCCAGGCACTCCATGATTCCGTTCGTCACCAGAATTTGTATGTTGATCTAATTGAACAGTTCCATTTCCGTAATGTTTTTGAGTATTTCCCTGGATTAAATGCAAAAAATCCTTCATGTTTGATTCTAGCGTCCCAGCTCTAACTTGTACAACTCTATTTATAGTATAGATCAGATAAAGCGGCTCATCAGGCAATGTGAAAGGCAGCAAAGCAAGAATTTCTGTGCAATATCTGCCAAAAGGAATGCAATCTCAGAAAGGCATTTTCATAGGGGTATCAGCAAAATCATTTTGCTATTAGAAGAGGTGACAGAACTCACATGAGAAAAGGTACCACAAGATCGCTCCAGCTAGGCATATCAAATTTGTGAACAACAGAGGCCATAAATCTATTTCTTGAAATGCGATTTCCACGAATGAGTTTATAAATTCGAGCAACCCCATGACGTGCATGTCCAGAAGAGCCAGTATCTGACT
Source organism: Verbascum thapsus (assembly GCA_963669365.1). Classification (NCBI taxonomy): domain Eukaryota; kingdom Viridiplantae; phylum Streptophyta; class Magnoliopsida; order Lamiales; family Scrophulariaceae; genus Verbascum; species Verbascum thapsus. The sequence goes on from OY770107.1 coordinate 21,683,220, forward strand.
TTCCCTTCATATTAGTGAATGATCTGGCTTGGGCTTTAAGGTCTGATATTTCAGGAGAAGCTCCACTTATGGAATGGATGAACATAAATGACAACTGAAGGCCATCTCCAAGACGGCTTTCGCAGAAAGATGGATACCTGAAGAAAAGCAACAATTTAGCTTGCATAACGACATAATGAGGACACCTTTTTAATCTTTATAAAGAATAGCATACTTCTCATTCATATTCATCAGGAGATGATGAGCTAAATTCGAATTAGCCTCCTCAGGATCTGTTTCCAGTGCAATCAGATAGGGAACACAGGTAATTGGATGCACAAGACCTTGGCGCAACACAATCTCCACAATCTACAAACAGGAGAAATGCAATCAGTAAATGGAACAGTATCAATCATACATGAAAGTTAAATAGATTATTACTATCAAAAACTAGTTCCAGAAACTGTTTGCAGATCAAAGCAAATAGCTTCAGTTAACACTTTACGCAGGCTTTTGAAACCAAATAACTTCACTATCAATGCAATAATTAGCTAGCATGCGTAGTTAAATTTGTTGTGAGAGCAAAAGAAAAAACCTTTAGAGAAGCTAGCCGCACGTGTTCATTCACATCCAAACTTCTGCCTACTATGCTATTCCAATACAGTTGAACTATACCACCACATAGGTTAGTATCACCAGCACCCGCAGCAACAGGCACAACGTTAACGCCATCCACTGATTGAGGAACTTCATTGTTACTGGCTTTATCAGGTTCCATTCGACTTTCCGCATCCAGAAGATATTCGTACATGTTCTGTAATGATTGCATCTGGCAAACAAAACCATCAGCATAACATATAGAAAGAGAATGTGATAACAGGAACACTAGTACCTTCAGACGAGCATCAGCATTATCGGAAAGTGTTGCCTCCAAAATCCTACCAACATCCTTTTGCAACATACATTCAGGCCGGGCAATTAATACATAGCCTAATGCCTGGAGAATTAACATCACAAATTTTTGAACAACTAAAAGAATGAAATGGAACAAGAATTGGGAAGTTTAGTACCTGTAATGCCCGGACCTTAATGATGAAGTCTTCTGCCTGGAGATATTTTTTGAACAACTCCACACTGCTTGCAGTGTCTATATTCCTTGTGTTGGAAGCAGATGCAGCCAATAATGAGCTACCATAGCGTATTAACAACCCCAGACAAAAAAGAGATCGACCTACTTGCTGAAAAGAGAATTATTTTAATATAAGTTCATGGCTACTTAAATAATAGTGCATGCTGTCATGAAAGAAGAGTCTGCAATAAGTGCACAGGAAGGGGGGGGGGGGAGTGACTCGCCTTACCTTAATTTATTACTTGAGTAAAAACTGAAAGGAGCTAGGTTCAAAGAGAACATTTTAAAGTGCTTTTTCAAGATATTTTGTACTTTTTCAGCAGTTAAAGTTGATGAATAGACTGACAGTCGTTACTAGCATCTGTTACTCTATAAAGTAAGTTGAGTTTTTCAACTCAGAAAAGTTGTCATTTCAAAATTACATGCTTGTGAGGACATGAGATTATAGCCAACTCAAATATCTTAGGAAACATCCTCCAGCAAATCCACACACTACATTCTGCAAAAGCATCACACAATTAACTCATCACACAAAATATGAGCAAACATGATACGTGCACTCAATATGAGCCAATATGTGAAATCTGTGGGATCAGGCCAAGAAGCTAGCAATTATAACTAAGTTTATAAGATGACTTTACACCTGCTTGTTGTCAAATCCCAAGGCATCCAGGCGTTTGTAGAACAGTTGAATAAGATATTCAACAATACTTGCTCCTTTTCCTGCGACTTTACCCGCAGAGCACAAGCACCTGAAATTTGACAAAAATTTCAGACACAAAATTGATACACCTTCCAGTATTTAAACAAGCTATTATCATTTAAAAACAATTCAAAAAACTTATGAGATAGTGAAAAAATCTAGTCACTGTAGACTACGAAAAGTTTTCCAGGATCAGTCCCAACCTTTCCAAATTGAAAAAAAAAAAAATAAAGGTAAAAGACACAAAATCAAATCAGTAAAGTAAGGAGGGCATCTAAGAGAACCATGAAACTCACTGGACAAAGAAATTTCTACTATAATTTGCAGAAAACAGAATGTGCATCAGAAAACAGCCACATTCAGGTTCAAAAGACAATGTCTTATATCTCAAATTCCCATCCCCGGTATACACTAGACTGCCAATGTTCTCAGGAACGAACAAGTATGGTTGAGGATTCTGTTGACTTTAGCGCGCAACCTATTCCATCAAGGTCCTAGATCATTTTCCAAGGACATGGAAGGATTCCACAGCTAGACAGTTTTGAGGCATATCTACTTTCCGCGCAGCAATTGCTCATGGTTTTACATGTTTTACATCAGCCGAAAGAGTATTTGGCTTAATTTCTCAATCAAACAAGGGAGTGAATGCAGAATGCTATATAATGTGTATTAATCACTAAATATATTATCTTTAACAATAACCCTATGCTATAAATTAAAAGAAATCATTTGGATGCCATTCAAAAAAATTATACCACCTTAATATAAAGACTTCTACGAAATTCTAACACCACTACAATTAAGCTCAGTCTACATAAAATTTTAACTTTAATATTACCTAAAGAGCTCAACTGAAAAGCGAGAAAAAAAAAGAAGACAGAAATCCCACTGAAACCACCAACATAAATAGGCAGGTATTAAAAAGCGTAACAGTTAACAGAAAAAAGGATTAGTTTTCACCAAATTACCATCATCATAAAGGAGAAATATAGGACTTAGACTAGAAGTATCCATTATCTATGGATGTTACGAGGAATAACAAAGATTGAGAAAAGCATTAACTAACAACAGCATCGTAATAGGAAGAAAAATACTTGATGCAAGCATGGACAACTGTAAGAAAAGAATGTCGGACAATCATTTGCTTTAGGTCTTGTTCAAGTTCCTCCACGACATTCTGAGGAAGCTTTCGCAGCAAAGGCATGATGGAATCAATTATGAATAATATACTCTCCAGCAGCTGGGCAGACACTCGACTATCAGACTGTATGAAAGAAAAATTTGTCAGAAGGTCTGTATTTAATGTCATATTTTGAAGCATATCTCTATTTGAGAGTGTAACATGAAACAAAAGTATCAGTAAACAACACATCTAACTACTCTGAATGATTTCAACCACTGAAGGGTCATCAATGAAGATTAACAGTGAATCATATATATCATCACACATTTCATGCAAATTCAACCAGCAAAAGTGGGGATGAAAAATAGGCCCTACTTACTCAAGCACATGCACAATCACCTATTTGCAACTACCATTTACTTGTTTATAATTTAATCACTTATCCATTTCCCAAATAGATCACAAATTGGATGCCAATTTGAAATGATGATGATGAGCCTTATTCTCCACAGGAAAGAGGCAGCAAGGATATGATTACTAACAAGACACTTCAACTGCACCTGAAGGGAGTATCAGTTCACATATCTTGCTTTTCAATAATAGAAACATTCTTTGTAATAAGAGAGAACTTTAAAGGAAGAGGACAAACTGTTCTTAGAAAGAAACTCAAAAGGAACTGAAATGAGCCTCCAAAGTCTTATCTGGAGGGTTATCTAATAGAATCCTGAAAATAATTCTGATGCCCGGACCACAGAATGCAACAGATACAGCCTCACCCTATAAATCATTTTGAGCTCCTTCCTGACCAACAAAGTGTGTAAATCAGGTCCTTATCTACATCTGGTCACCTAAAGTTTCTATTTCTCAAAAGCCACTCAAACTGAATTTAAAAAATTACTCAACAGATGTGGACATAACAAATGGCTTTTCATACAGCAAGAACAAGCTACACCTCAAATATCTTCCGCCACCAACACGAAATTAAGTGAATTGCTCCTCATTCTGCATCTTGTGCGTTATGTGCAAACAAGGTGAAAGGGATTCCACATTGAGCTCAAACCATGCAAACCACCAATATCGAACCTCTAAAGTACCATATACCTAAAGATGTTCATATGTAGAACTGGTCATCTGAAAATTGAGCCTATGTATGTCACACGATCATGTAAGTACTTATTTAAACAATCACAAAGTGAAACAAAGGAAACCATGATGCACTGACTGGTGAGCCCAAAATGGCAAATCCATGTATAAGATTATGATAACAGGTGAAATTATACATGTTCATCTCTTAGAAGAGTGATTTAGATTGGATATTTTATACACTAACGTAATGTTGATAACCTGACTCTTCAAATATGGTTGTAGTGTGATCACAAACTGGGAAGGATCAGAAGCTGGTGCACATAATGTAGGATCCACAAGACAGAAGGCATGCAAGAGAAGAACATACGGCAGCATACGCCCATCTCCTTCCTCACTGTTTGTTTCAGCAACCTGGAGAACCACAATGATATTGCCAGGTTATATAGGTGAAAAATACTTCATCTCATCTCTCGTCTTAGTACTTCCTAGAGATGTATGTTACTCTGTGAGAAACTGATATAGCATGGTATTATAATCATATAACACTGACAATAACAATCACATATATGCAAGGGATCTGACAGCACGATACTATTGACTTATTTGCTACAAAACAATACTTGCACTACAAAGAAATCTATGTATAAGGAACCTGATAGCATCTATTCAATGACCTATTTTTCAAATAGCAATACCTGCAATACTTTTTCCAACAAACACTTGCACATGAGCTCACAGCGCCGGCGTACTGAAGCAAGCAATACAGGGTTTATCCCAACAGCTTTAGCAGACTGAGGAAAAAAATCAAGTGCTAAGTTGCGTCTAATGACAGTTGCAAGAGGTTGGTGACTGGACATCCTCCTCAACATCTCAACAATCTGCTCTGTCTTCTTAGCCACTTCTAATGGGACACAACTACCATCTTTAAAGATATGGCTCTGTGAACCAGAAGACTCCTCAAACCAAAACTCATAAAATGTCTTGCAGACCAGGTCCTGTAAAAGGATGTCATCAAGAACATAAGATTCAATCTTCCAATTAAGAAAAGATTGTCCAAAATATACAGTTATACTTTCAACACAATTTCTTAGGAAACTTTATCACTTCGATCATATATGAATAACCCAGGGAAAGCAAATTGATTTAGACATAGACAAACTTGGGCAGTGGAGATACTACAAAACCTATCTCTTAATCTGTTCCATACCACCTAAAGCTACTAACAGACAAAAGCAAACATTCTGAACCAGCAACAATCTAACATAACAGACACCCCTGTTTCAAAAACAAAAGGAGCAAATATTTATAGCTTATCCAAGGATCACACCAGTGATTCAGGCATTAAATCTTATATTTTCCAACACTACATGATTCAATCATGATAACAGAGATGCATGTCAAATTCTGAGGAAAACCCTGAAAGATCATCATAGCAAATTTTCCCAGTGTCACTGTTTGATCACTAAAAAACTAACAGAAACAGAATCACTCAATACAAAAGAAAGTTAGAGATACGTACAGTAAAAAGAAAGCAGAAAACAAAATTAGGTGAAAGGATGCTCAAAGTAAATTATGCCTCAGTCTACACTTCCTGTAGTACCTGTATGCTTGATTCTTCGTCGTTGACACGGGAAATTATCTCAACACAAGCAGTGCTGTATTTTGAAAAATCAGCACTTGATGTACACATATCCCTGATAATTTTAATAGCACGTTTACGAACACTTATTCCAGTATCCTTTATTCTCTCTGCTACCTTATCGAAATACTAGAAGAAAACACAAGTTAGACAGAAACAGGCACTACATATATAAGCATGAACATAACTAACAGCGATACCTTTAGACCAACATCAGGATGTGAAGCAATATGACGACCAACAAGTTCAAGTGCTGCTTCTCTGGCAGATATAGCAGAGTCACAAAACCTCCCTTCAACAGCCGTTTGGACAAGCTTGTCGCCCAGAACCTCTGGATCAGCTTCTACGATAATACTAACCTGTTGTTCATTATGCAACCAATAGAAAGGGTGAGACTTCCATGAAAGGAGAAACCGCACCTCCCCGACCAAGATATAAAAAGAAGAAAATAAAAACAAAGAGAGAGAAGACAAGTGTGTTGACAAATAGCTTCGGGAAGTGGCTCGTAACATACCGCTCGCAATGCCTTAGCACGAATCACTGGCGAGTTCTCCCTCAGACTTGCCTGATAATATCGTAAGAAAAAACATAAATGGTCAGATGCAAAAAAGATTAATCAAAAAGCAAGTTCACCTACCAGGAGCACTTGAAGAATCTTGTCAAATCCTCTAGCAAAAGAACTATTCTGTCCCAATGCCAAAGTAATCTTTTTCACTGAATCCCATGTCAAAAAGGATGAAGAGGAACTAGAGTCGCGCACAATTGCTCTTGATTTGAACCTTGCAAGGTAGTAGAAGAACTTTTGCTGAGAGGCAGGGTCATCTTTGTACCAAAGGCAAAGATAAAACCTGAAATTCAATCATTCACAAAGTTAGGGCATATAAGAAGGTTCATAATCAAAACACATTTTTCTAGTTACAGACCATCGAGTAAAGAGGTGCAGGTCATCTGCTGACCCTGCATCCTGCAAATAATTCAGGAGCATTTGCTGGATAATCTCCTGTTTCGTGACTGCAGTTGTAGCTCGTGAGGACTTTCCCGAATGATTACAATTTTTCTTCTGTTCATCCCTATTCTGTGACTCACAGTATGTTTTCAAGACAAGAAGTTGTTTTTCACATAAACAAACCGGACAATGGGAATTATGAGATGGAACAGTTTGCTCTCTTCCTCCCATACAACCGATATGGAATTGCCTCTGACAACCTTGACATATAAACATAGATCTACCAGTCGTTGAATCCAAACATATAGAACAGGCATCTCTTGGATAGCTAGGATCTGCGGATTCACTGTTCATCAACTCCTGTGCAATCCAAAAATTTTCAGTTCTACAGAGAACTGCATCATGTTTCAGTCTTGCTGCAATTGTACCAAGAAGGTCAATGGCCATTGTTCGAGCAGACGTATCTTTAGATTTGAGCCCAGCATTTTGAAGTAGTAACACACAAAGAATCTGCAGAAACTGTCAGTAAAGACAATGTTGATAAAGTCTATCCAAAATTAGGCATTAAATAGGTACCTCTAGCATAGGGGCTGAAGCAGGATACTCAGGTAAGTTTAAAGTACTGAGCAGATCCATGACAAGATTTTCCATTATTCCCTTCAACTCAGATGCATCCTGGTTTTTTGTGCTTGCATATCGTTGAAGAACTCGACTCCAGAACAGGCAGCAGGACTCTGTAACTGCCTCATGGCCTTTGGAAGAGTAATCAGCATCAAATGAAACTTCCAATGAAGGATTTCCAGAGGTTTGCCTCAGGACGTCTGGAAGATTTGCACTATGATGTACCATTTGAATCAAAAGAGCCGTGACTAACTGAATCTGTCTTTGTTCTTCATCAGGAAGATGATAAGTTCTTGGTACTTTCTTTGAAAGTGGCAACTTCAGAAGGATTTGAAGAGTTTCATCCATTATATATGGTCGATGCTGAGTGTATGTATAGTAAATCTGCAGAACAAAGTGTAACAATGTCAACTCAGAAAGTAGCGAATCATACCATTAGAAATAGACCAGACCAGAGAACAAGAGGTATATTTCATTACCACACCAATTAAACTGATTGCTTTCAGCTGCAACAGCTGGATGTTGTCAACTAACAGAGTTTGTAAACTAGTTCTCACAAGCTGGAGAATGCAACTATCTGATAGGCGTTCGATGGACAACAACTGCTTGAGAAAACTGAGAATAGTGCACAACTTCTGAAGTATAACGTTCACAGCAGCAGACATTCTGACAGAAGATGATATTGTTATAAGGTAGGAACAAATTCTGACAGAAGATGATATTGTTATAAGGTAGGAACAAAACTATGTCAAGTAATAAATACAAATATATAAACACATTAATGAATGAAACACTAATAACTATTAATCAATTGCACTAAACATGAAATTCAGTTGCACATACTTGTTGGTTGTGGATTTCCTATCTCTGACATTCTTTGAAGTTCGCCTTCTCTTACTAGCTGAGCCAAAAACCTCAGCTTCTTCCTCTTCTTCATCTAATGTTAAAAAATAACTCATACCAGGAGAAAAATAACAAGGAATTTATCTTCTATCTTTCAGGACTCCACCCATAAAATCAAATTTGAGAACTAAGCTTAAAAGCTAACGACCCATATTAGCCAGAAACATGAAACCTTACTTAAATTTGCTCCCAGCCACATCTGGGAGGAAAAATATAATAAAGCTCCTGAGAGGAGGCCCTGCTATTATGAGGTAGAAGCTGCTCTCGTGCTAAGAGTTACAACAGTGCAACTTCTGGGTAAATTGAAGGTAGAATAGCAATTTCATATTTTTATATAAAGAAATTCTATAAGATAAAACTTAATATATTGTATTATTCAATATTCAAGAGAAAAAGCACCAGCCAATATCAAAGATCAAATGGAGATCTAATGATAGAGTGGTCACTCTTGTTCAATTAGCATCCAACAGATGTAACATGATATAAGAGTTCAAGTCAATAAAAGGACCCAGCAGCATCACATACCATTAAATGTCCCGTTATAATTGGGTTTGTGCAAGGCACGATATGCTGTGTCACAAGCAAACATAACGTCCATAATTTGATGTCTTGAGAACTCCAAGATCCTCTCAATATTCTGAACAGGTAGATCATCATTACAAATAATTGTATAGAGAATCTGGCAACTTCATGCAGGATTTTTACAAGTAGTCAACCAAGAAGAAATTGCATTATATTTTCTCATACGAGTATGAAAACAAAATCTTACCTCTTCCTTATAAAGCTGCTTAGGCATGCCATCATGAGCCATAATAGCTAAAGCTGCATGAATCGACTCCAACGAGCAATAAATGGATGACACCGAATCAGCATCCAACTGGAATTCGATAAATGAATACAGATGTGTCATTAACCATCTTTTTTTATCAATAAATCTATGGCACTATTTTTCTTCAAAGGTGCTTAAATAATTTTTATTTGGAGATGTTAATTCATGCAACCACAGAAACTTGCTGCACTTTTCTAAATGTGTAATGCCAGCCCAAATACATTCAAGATGCAAAACAGAAAACAAAAAAAAAATCAGGATATAGAGACATGCGGGAAGCAATAAGTTCAGTGAAACTGTGTCCTCACAGCATATATTTTTCAGGACTCGGCACAAGCAATTTCCTATCCTAATGTATTTCATTACCAATTCTTCAATATTGCATAATTCAAATCTCGATCAACTTCAGAAACAATATTAATATGCTTCAAATAGCCTCATTTCAGACTTTTGGTTATCAATCTAGCAGCAGCAGAAATTCATCCTTATGATTGAAACAGAGAAAAAGCAGCGAAGACAAGCATCCAGTACATAAACTTAACATAAATGAGATTCTAAGATAACCATTGAGAAGTTACAGCAAACTAAAACTTACATGACATCCAAAACAAACATGACTAATTTATCAAAAGTTTTATGAGGGAACGCGAAATAATTTTATAAAAATAATTTATGGGAAAAAATTAAATGAAATGAAAAGGAAAGGAAAGATCGCATGTCAACCAAAGAATTGCTTCTGATAACAAATACATCACTCCTGGACAATTCAATGTAAGTGGAACAGCTAGACAAAGATGACAAATTGCATTTTAGTTTTTTTTATATATATAAATAGAGCCAATAGCTTGACTGGCAAGAACCTCCTATTCTGAAACCTGGAAAACAGCCTGGCACAACTTCTTCTAGAAAACCTATATTACACAGCAGGGTACAAGCCTGTGAAGATAAAGATGCCGACTTACGTTTTCACAATCATCAATGGACAGTCCTTCTGCTCGATGAATTTGGTGGTCTAAAACCTTTAAAGTCCTTGAAAGAGTATCCATGGGAACCATATGGAGTACTTTTTTTGATCTAATAGACATGATTTCATTCACAAGTGATTTAAGATCAGCATGAGACAATGGTACCCATTCTGCTTCATCTCGGTCATCACTAACAATTTCTGCTCTCCTACATAAGTCGTCCAGCATTTCACAAAAACCAGCAACAGCTGCATCTAAGGAAGGACAGCATACTCAATACCATAAATATAACACACATGATCAAGCTAACCCAAAAAGAAGCTGGAAAATAAAACCTTGACGCTCACGGGAGTCAGAACAAGTTGCTGAGGAGAAGTCATCTCTCCCTTTCTTTCTCGTTTTTGGTTTTCTAGAAGAACTGATAACATCCTGAAAAATTAAATCAAAATATTCGTTAGATTAAGAGATTGTGTTATCGGTCCAAATAGTTTTATGAACTTACATAATTAACATTATGGTCTTGCTGATGAACTTCAGCTCCTGTGGATTCGCCCGGCACTTGATTAGTAGTAGGAATGCTCTTCTTGAAGGACTTTGATTCAGTAAAATTAACACTGCGCATTGACTCCTTAGCAGGACCTGAGAAACTTGAACAATGCAATAAATAATAAGCCAGATAATATTATTCTTTAGCACGTATTTGCAATACATGTAACTTAACATCCAAAAAGCAGGTAAAGCAGATAATACTCGGGGATGCTATCATATATGAGACGGTAGGAGATACAGCCAGGAATAGCAGTAATAAATTGTGGTAGGAACTGCAATTGCAAGATACATTTTTCAAGAATAAATACAGTAATGAGCATGACTTGGGGGATAATAAGATGTCCAGAGACGTTACATGTGGAATCCGATGTATCATTTTCATTTAACTAACCATGACAAAAATCCTTTAACAGTAACTGCAGAAAATTCATGAATGCCCCAAGTGGTAACATATTAAAGGCGCAAGCAGCAACGTGGATTAATGAGCACTGGAAAGAGTAGATTATTCTTCGAGAGACATAATGTAAAAAAAATTAGCATTGATAATGAATTTCTTCCAAGTAAATTGCTGATATTTTCAAGGGATATTTCAGGCCTTTTGTTACTTTAGATGCCGGATGCAAAAAACAACCACATAATTGACAATGTGTTATTCCAAAGAAATATTTTTGATATCAGACCTAACTGAATCTAAACATCAAATACATTACTGGAAATCTCAGGAATTAATATCTATGTCAAATAATTATAAACCCAGAAAATTTCAAATCCTACCAAAATTAGTCGTCTGACTCAGAGGATATGAACATCTAGACAGATTCATTTCTGAAGCATAAAAGAATCACATTTTAGAAAAAGAACAAGGTGGCAACTTATACACATCAGAAAAGACTGGAAGGGCCATTCGTGGACCATTTTACCTGGGGTGACATACTCAAATGCTTCAGGATCGTGTCTCAAGACGTCATTGAATAGGTTAGGGTTCCCAACTGAACCATATCGTTGAAGATTTTTTTCGTCTTTGAGATTCCTACAGATACAACTTCGTCAGCAGCTCAAATAATCACGATCTCAAGCATGATTTGTTGGAGTAATGCTGGTAAATCTATGCATCAAAATCTTTCTAAACACTTTCCTATATAAGATTAAAAGAGCCAGTTACAGTTTTTTAACAAGTAAAGATGCTTTCTGATGAAAAGTTCTTTACCAGTTACAGATAATTTTTTTGTGCCACTACTGATTTTTCATATAGACAATAATATGATCGTACTTTCAACAGCAAAGTTCTACAGTTCTACAGTGCTTGTCTATTAAAAAGTTAAAATATCAGTCCACAAGGCAGTCATAATTAATATGTTATCTCGTTCCTGAATCTCCGCTTGCCAAAGATATAGATCTCCCTCATAACTTGCATATTAATAATACTGTAACCTGGATATTTTAATATTACCATGTTTGCTGCTTCACTTCTTAACTTTTCAGGTGTTATCAGTGATGCTATCTTTTTTCTATCAAGTTTGTAGTTAAATATAGATCTGAATTTTTATTAGTGACCTAATATCATATTCTCATGTCTATAAGATGAGGCCCAATACTAACATTTTTATATATTTGGCTTTAAGTTTACCCAAGAAGTAGAAAAGCGTTTATCACTCTTTGTTAAGGTTGTTCCCTGTCTCTTAGCCTCAATAGTCAGTCTAGTCAAACTAGACAGACAAAAAGCATTGGTAATAAATGGAGATCTGTTATGAAGCGGATTTGGAAAGATCCGGAAAGATTCATAAAGATTTAATTATTTAGGTTTTATTATTTTAATTCCATGTTTAATTAGGTTTCCCTAGTTAGTAGGATTTTAGTTATTTCCTTTCCTAAGTTAGGAGTCTTTTATTTTGGTAGTTATGGTCTATCTTATTATAAATAAGGTGGCTAGGGTTTATGTTATTATTATTCAATTTGGAATCAAAGAATCGAGCTTAGGCTTGGGGCAAACTTCGGTTTGTTGGGCAAGAATTTATTCTTGTAGGACTTTCGAGCAATCGAAAGTATTTATTATTTATTTTAGTTACTATTAAATTTCGTTTCCATCAATTTGGTCCGACCTGCCGGATCAAAACTCACCATACCATCAGTGGCAAATTAAAACTCACCATCACTGCCGGATCTTATTCACCATCATCATGACACGATCAAACGAATCTCGCTTCACTTCTCTGGAGGAAAACCAGGAGAAAATTATGCAAGAACAAACGCGGATAAACACTGAATTGACAGCGATTAAGACACGAATGGATGACATCCTTGTTGCTATTGCTGCCCTAAAGCCGAAAAATCCTAGCAACAATCTGATGCCGGAGACTCCGCCCTCACTAGCAGGGGCTCAAAACTTCAACTCTGAACACCAGCCACCACCTCCATCGCTGAATCCACAAGCCATTAAACCTAGAAGGGTATCACAGATCACCACCACCATGATCCTCCAACCAATAGAAACTAATACGATCTCTATCTATCAAATTTCTCAAACCTCCTCACAACCAATTGATAACCACCCTACCACTATCCTGATTTATGTTGACACCAAGCCCGTTCGACGATTAGCCCAAAACGAATCTTCTAACATTCCCAAGAATGTGTTTCATAGTCAAAGCAAGCACCATGACTTTTCAATTTACAGCACTTCTTGGAACAAGCATAGGCAAAAGTTTCCCAAGTTCAGCCTTGGGGACAAGGCTGTTTTTAAGGGGGTGGAATTGTTATGAAGCGGATTTGGAAAGATCCGGAAAGATTCATAAAGATTTAATTATTTAGGTTTTATTATTTTAATTCCATGTTTAATTAGGTTTCCCTAGTTAGTAGGATTTTAGTTATTTCCTTTCCTAAGTTAGGAGTCTTTTATTTTGGTAGTTATGGTCTATCTTATTATAAATAAGGTGGCTAGGGTTTATGTTATTATTATTCAATTTGGAATCAAAGAATCGAGCTTAGGCTTGGGGCAAACTTCGGTTTGTTGGGCAAGAATTTATTCTTGTAGGACTTTCGAGCAATCGAAAGTATTTATTATTTATTTTAGTTACTATTAAATTTCGTTTCCATCAAGATCACAGACACTCTATCAGAGGAGAGTGAAATGCTCTGTAATAGGAAACCGTGGTATATGATACTAGTTATTCCAAAAGCATAGTACTCATAAACAGTAACATAGGCCTCCGTCGCATTGCAATTTCGTGAAATAGTTGCGGGTGTTAGGAAATTTCATAGTTAAAGTAGTTGAGAAAATTAAAACATGTAGTGGTTGCTATCAATACCCAGAGTTCATGATTAATACAGGTTTAACCAATAAAACCCAAAAAAATGAAGTATGTAGGAAAACATGATTTATGGCAATGAGATTTCTAAGTATCTTTTATGTATTTTCGGATCTTCTATATCAATGAAGTATGTAGGAAAACATGATTTATGGCAATGAGATTTCTAAGTATCTTTTATGTATTTTCGGATCTTCTATATCCCTGGAATAAGGCTGATTAGTAATTAGTTTTCTGTTAGTACATCACACGATTATGCGACCTTTATATTCTTTCCTTTTCTGAATGCTAGGTTTACTTGTGTATAGTTGACCCTCTTGTACATTGTTGAGTAAGTCATATTGAATAAACGTTTTATGTACATAAATTATGTTCTCAGTTTCAACCCAAATGATCTCTTCACATAATTTAATTCTTCTTAGTTTCAACAAACTATATAAAACTTATTACATATGTCAACAACATTTTGGTGAATGGCATCAGCCTATCACTAACAAGTGAGAGTTCTAGAAATTCAATCCCCACACTTAGCTCCCATCATTGTAAATCAAAAAGATTTGTTATTCTATTTAGGTATGAATGCATGATAAGTAAGTACAGGCCTCAACCGTACAAATATACAATATAAATATTTTTCAAAAACTTTTGTTAATTTGAAATACATTTCATGTTGATGATTAAAAGGACATCGTGTTATTCAGAACAATGCAACGTGAAACTGCAAGGAGTGAAACAAATATCAAATATCATAGTGGTAATTGGTATTTTGTTCAAGCGTTTTATTTATGCTCGAGATTGTAGATAAAAACATGAATGTCAAACAAAAGTTTGAGAAAACAATGATAAAATCCTCAATAATTTAATTAACATGATAAAATGGTATTCAATTGCCAAAAATTGTAAACTCTTTTCAATGAGTAACGAGTCAACTAAGATAAAATACTTATATATTGATTTCGGGCATTCACTAAAATATATCATCTAAACCTAGCAAGCTATAATTACATATATACAGATTATATTCAGTACAATGTGGTATATAATTGTTTATTATTTTGATTTCATTTCCCACATTATTTGTTAAATAATAAAAATAAAATTACTGTTTTAAATAAGAATAGAGTAAGTATGGCTTCAATGTAACATATATGTAAACTAAAACTGTGTATTCATAAATCACAAAATTGTGTACTTTCATATCTACTGTGATGGGCTAAACACTTTTGCATTATTTTAGAATTCTCAGACTATTTCTTTTCAAGTTCTCCCAACCCCAAAAAGGTTTAACACTAGATTAAAAAAATATCTCTCTATTCTCTGATCTTTACCTTTTTGGTCCTATTTTTTTCTTTTCCTTTAATGCATTTTCTATGTTTGTTGGCCCTTCTTTTTTCTACACGCGTATATACGGTTTATCTCCAAAAAAATCAAAAAATATATCCGGTGATTCTGGTCTATGAATTTGGATGCATCATCAACTACCAATTTTTTTATCTCGCGACAGTGTAGACCATCACCGGAATCAGTCAAATTTATCAGCGAATACACCATTCTAACACCCATACACCTCCAATCCACAGGCAAATGGAACATATCTTAAACTTTGGAACGGATATTGCATATCAATTCTTATACGACCATTCCAATGGCAAACCATGTGCAGTACTCATATTCTCACTTTAATTCTGCCATGATACTCAGTGATTCATACATTCCATGTACCCACTTCTATATATCACACAACTTTTTCTAAATAATTAATGGTGGTTAAAATGCATTGGCTCATTGTTAACCTTTCTCCTACTCATCAATCTTTCCTGGCAGGAAAATTGCAAAGCACTTGGACAGAGAAATTATGGAAACATGTCAACACTACATTTACAAAGCGAGGAAAGATTTTCATCAGAAAGAGGTCCTAAACAAGTTTACGCAAAACTGTCATACCGCACAACTGCTCAAGCACACAAATCAATAAATAACTATGAAGAAACTCTGATCCAACCAATATGCCACGTAATAATCAGCGTAAGTGATTGAAAAATGCAAAAAGAAATAAAGAAAAACAAATGTTATATAATTAAAAAACTTTATCTCTCTTCTTAAATATCCAAGGGATTGTAGGCTTCGTATTGGACTGCCACCTCACTAGTTGACTCTATTGATTTTCAAGTAAACAATTCCATGCAGCACTACGTAGTTGCTAAGTTAAACCAATCCCCACAGGACAAAATAAACAGGCGAAGTCCCACCGGTAAAACAGCCGCTCCACCTTATTCCCTCAACTCCAAGCAAAATAACTCAAAACAAAAAATTCAATGCCAAAAAAAACTCCTATTCAAATTCTCATTCCACGTCAGAACCAATAATCAGTACACTAAAACTCCTAAAACGAGACACCAAAACGAAATTCAGTAATAAAATAATTAAACTTACAAGTAGGAAACATCAGCGTTACGGAGGAGATCAGCAATATTGCCGGAAACATCACCGCGATTAGAATTCGAACTCGACACGCCGCCAAAGCCATCCTCGAACAGGCGGAGGTCCTGATCGAGTGCGCCGCAGAACACCGGAAGCGACGGCAGCGGCAAGCACGGCGCCACGTCGGAATGAACTGTGTTCGAGAGGCTTACACCCCTCGGAACTCCGTCACCACCACCTTCAGCAATCGGATTCAACATCAGGAGCAGAATTAAGCTAGAAAATCGAGTGATTGCTTGCGAATGAGTTTGAATTCCGGGGAGAATAGATTAGCCCTAGAGAGAGAAAGGGAGAGGTTTGAGGAGAGACAAGGACAAATGGCGGGGAAAATGCATAGAAAAGTTGGGAGTTTTATTCAGCCAGTACAGATCATACTATCTGTATGTATGTATGTCTTGGTAAAATTTGAGTCAAGACTGTGAAATTACGCAAATGCCCTTCCATGGGAGTGTGTGAGACACTTGATTTTACTGATACGACGTCGCTTTGGTTTCTGCAGGCGTGAAGCTTGTGAGCGACGCTTTTTCAGAATCTCTTGTTTGAGTTTATTTTCTATTTTTCCTTTTTTTTCTTTTACAAAGTTTGTTGTTGTTTTGGAAAAATAGACTGTTCAACGAAGTTATAATCAAAAAAGGTTAAAAGTAATAATATTACTTGCAATTAAGCAATTAAAAAAATATAAACAATATCGAGTAGTGATATATTTGAAATTAATGAGACAAACTCTCTAAATGAAAACAAACATATCACATTCTAAGTGAATTGTGAAGGAGCAGAGGGAGGCAACAAGGCAAAGCATGTAACGCGAATGTGTGGGCGGATGATAGGAATATGATGAATAGGGAAGATAAGAGTGAGAGTCGCCATAGTATGTTTTAGAATTTTTCTTTCAATAGTAGTTTCATTATATTCGTTACACCTACACAATATTCGAATCTCAGTGAGTTTTAACTCAAAATTTTGTTGAAATCATTACTTTCATTGCCATAGTGAATGTTCGTGCAAATTAGGAGGATGTGTTTGGATTCACTTTTCAATTATAATTTTATTGGTGAGATGAACTTTTCTCAAATTGGACATTTTAAATAAATATTTTTAAAAATATAAAATATTCGGTGAAAATTACACTTGAGTAAATTTTTATGTCTTGTTACAAGTGCCGGAACAAAAAAATTCAAAATTCACTATTCACTAAATATGCACTTTTTAAAATGGACTTTTAAAAAAATAATTTATTTCCATTTAAATTTTTTCACCAAACAACTAAAGTTATTATAAATGTCCTTCCATCTCCAAAATCCATTTCTCCAAAATCCATTTGAAAAGTGTTTCCAAAACAACTAGAAGAAAAACTATATAAATATGCGACAAAGAACTAAATGATCACGAATATAAATACCACATAAAAGCGCGTCTAACCAATGAGACGACATGGCAATTTATCACATTGTGGCATCATACTTACCAGTACAGAAGAAATGACGAGTTCAATTAAACTTGAGTCACACTAGGACCACATCAACATATTTGACAAAGGGGAAATAATGCAATTGACATTTCATGTAGAATATAGTTTAACCTGGTACTAACACTATGGGTATGTTTGGTTTTGTTTTGGTTGGTTATTTTGATGAGAATTGTTGTGGAGAATTTTATGAGGACACGTGCATTATTGGTGAGATAGTGTTTGGTTTAATTTGAGAATTGGTTTTTGATTATTTTTTTTGGTGAGATAGTGTTTGATTTTATTTTGAGAGGAAACATAATTTACTATAGCAGTCAAATCATGACAGTTTTTGTTTGTTAGTAATTAAATAATAATAATAAGTTATATTAAGATTGTGATAATTATATTATAGATGATATTTATTTGTAAATATTACAATTTAAAATAAATAAATTATTAAATATTTACATAAATGACTTAAGTTAATATATATATTATTGAGTATAAAAATAAATTATTACATATCTATATTTATTTATATATCTATATACTATACAAATATAGACATATAATTTATTATAAATATGTGTCGTGTTTTCACTTGGTTACTAAGAATTAATTATTTACTATATCTATATTTTTGTAAAATGAATTAAAAATAAAATAAATACGAGTCGGTATGTTACTTTACAAAATCTATTAGTTAATTATAAGTGTTCTAATAGGGGACTACATCCATCTATTGATGAGAAAACTGCGTAATTAACTTATCAAAAAGAATTGTGACATAACTATACCCTTTTTTAAACTTCAAAATAAAATTAAATATAAATATATAATTATATATATATATATATATATTAAATATAAATATATAATTATATATATATATATATTGTTCCCTTAATTTAAAATCAAGTTTTTGGTCCAAAACCAATATCAGGAAGTAGGTTTGATTTTCAATTATAATGTATGTTACTATTTAATTTGTCACTTGGGTTACCTAATTAAATATTTTTATACTTGATTATAATATTAGAATTAAAATTTTTCTTCTAATAATATATTGTTTTAACATATATATAATAAGATTAAAGATATGGGCACTAATGTCATATACATTGTATGTACATCCAAGCTAAGATTACGTTTGATTTTGTTTTGATTGATTATATTGGTGAGAATTCTTGATGAAACTATTTTCAAGACACATGCATTTTTGATGACATAATGTTTAATTTTATTTTTAAAGCGAATATGTTATTTTACAGTAAATCATGTAAGCTTTTGTTTGCTAATAAATAATTAATTATTAAAATATTAAAGTAGTAATAATAGTTATTAATATATATTTGTGTGTAATAGTAGTTGATAAATATACATTTATGTGTAATAGTAGTTGATATATTTAATTTTTACTAATATATATAAATAAAATATATTGATATTCGTATATATGTACATGTGTATGGTTTATGTATACTTAAATAACAAAATGGTATCTATATAGTATATATATACAGTAAAATATATTTATATATGTTCTATACGTGTATATAAATAGTCTATGTATAAATATATACATACACATAATGCATAATTTATATTCTATACCCTTAAATATTTGTATGTAAAATTGATTTACATATATGCACTATCCATATATATATATATATATAGTTATACGGTACACATATTTTTAAATATTGTATATGAATATAAATTTCTTATAAATATTAAATATTTTTAATAGGAGGATGAAAGAAGACAAAAAAAAGATAATAGGGGACAAAATCTGGTTGTTAAAATAAGTAGGAGAGATAATAAGTAGGAGAGAAAGATAGGCTATGTTTGGTTTCATTTTGGATCAGTTTGTGGCCAAAATTTTGGCCAACTTGTATTTGGCCTTCACAATTTTGCCCCCCAAAAAGCCCTAATTTTTTGGTCCAAAATTTGCATTTCAATTTTGAAATTTAATACACTTTCATGGCCCACTTATTTTTATACACATATATATAGCACATTCTATTACACATATATATAACAATCATTACAATTTTAATATTATAATATAATTTTCAATCACTAATAATTATTAACAGACAAAAGCTTACGTGATTTGATAGCTACATTGATTTATGTTTCCTATGGAAACAAAAACAAACACTATCTCACAAAAAAAATCCACCCAAAAATTAACAATAAATATAAAACCAAACACTATCTCACCAAATTTGCACGTGTCACCAAAAAAATATCACCAACAATTCTCACAAAAATACTCAACCAAAACAAAACCAAACATAGCCTATACTTCTTTTTTGGCAAAAAATTATACTTTTTCTGACCAAAATTTTATTAACCAAATATTATTGGCCAAAATTTCTGGCCAAAAATGGTTTGGAAACAAATCCAAACATAGCCTATATATTTAGAGCTATATCGTGATACCCACACCGAGGATAAAAAACAATGCACCTATGATGAAATTTCACCAAACCGGCTTTCACGATTTGAACGACACAGATCATTTCTTGCAATAAACACCAACGTATCATGGCAAAAAGAGAGTACGATACAGAATTATGAATTATTTACGGCTACAACATAAATCATTATAAAGTACAGCACGAAACAGAAATTTGACAATTATTAACGGGTGTAACGGAAAAGATAAAATTATCCAAAACACTACTTCACCAAAGAGGATATATATACAAGCTCTGTTGTAGATGAGTTTGAGATAGCTGGAGCTTCACTTCCAATCGAGCATATCTAGAACCCACAAAACTTGATCCTCTGAGTTGGCAGCATCACAGAAATCCAGTTCGATTCTAAACACATCGAAGACACCTTCATGACTATGCTCCATGAAAAGCAAGGAGATCCACGCCCTTATACCCGGTACAAAAGGGTGTGCAGGTGAAAAGTCAAGGTAGTCAAAGGCCAGGGCCCGATAAGCAGAACGATCTATGTAATCAAAGACAGATTTGTTTACCAAGCATGCAACTTTTTTGGAATCTTTTCGTCCTACGAGCACAGAGACGCTAACGGTCTCACCCGAAAGAATGTTAAACCTTGGTTGTATGGGCAATGCCATCTTGTAATCTGGACTCTCCAAGTGAATCCTAAGAACATCACAAATCCCAGTTGGCGGGGCCCATTTTCCTTTCTGGAGTACAGGCCCTGGAACCACTTCTGAGAAGGTCAATGTTTTTCCGTTCCAAATGTCAATGTAAAATTCCAAGTCATTGAAGGACAGATTTGGGGGCAGAATGGTTTTGACTTGTTGACGTTTGTAAAAGGTTTTGAACAGTTTGTAATACATTAATGTAGGAGTAGAAGATTGCTTGCAGATTGATGGCCATCTCTTCGCACATAAGCATTTCCAAAAGTAATCATCTTGAGCAATCCCCTGCCACTGCTTACACACTGACATACATGTAGCAAGATCTCTGCCTTCTAGATGAGGGAAAACAGCCTTCAAAATTTCCGCAAATGCCATTTCCGCCAGATAATATAATACTTTAATGGGAAATATTTGTTTGATTCAGAAACTTCTGCAATAGTAAAAGGTTAAAGGATAATTAGCTCAAATTGGTGCGGAGTCTTCTGGCTAATATGGCAAGTTCACAATGACAATATGGAATTTATACTACACGAGTTCCTTATCATCTAATAGAACGTCAAATTTGTTTGGAGAAAAAGACATAAGATATTGATTTTATTTTATATCTTCTATGATTCCAAAAACATAGAAAATATCTTAAGATCACAGCTATAACATAGGATTACTATATGTATGCCTATATTCAACTAAATACATCCTCGTTGATGCAAAAAAATCTAATGAACAATAATATTTCCTAAAACAAACACCTCAAAGCTCACTGCTATCACGACTGATTTTATCAACACAGCACACTGCACACTTCAAAAAAGTGATATGAGCAACTAACACATTTGGACAGGCCCTACATGTCCCGTTTATCCTGAGCTCTTGAAAGCCCCGTACAATACGTCCTCAAACAATCACACACCATGAGAGTTGCAAGAACACTATGGTGATTTGGAAATAAATCCCATGATAGAAATCATTCAGATCTTCACTATATCATGCAAAAACAACATACTATCTAATAATTCAGTTCCACTCTTTTTCCCCACGCATTCAACATTAGAACAATACACACAAATATCATATACACAAAAATCTAAAACGAGCGAAAAATAAAAAACCTCAGACATGAGCCAATTAAATTAAAAACAAACAAAATTGACCTAAAATGAACCGTCAGCAGCAATCATACATTCAATAAGAAAACAAAATGGCTAACTTAAATTATAATAATCAATTGCTTACGGAAAAACATGAAACCCTTGTTTGGCACTAAAATCAAATTGAATGGAAAATCAAGGAACTTTACCGTTTATGAATTCAACGCGGGTGTATGAAGCTTAATTCAGTAGAAAATGGAAATTAAGAGCATTTAAATACACCGAATCGGGGATCATCATCTGCGGATAATCTATAAGAAAATTCTGCAAAGAATCATCAAGAAGGAAAGAGAAACAAAAAAATGTGAGATGTTTTACTATTTATATTATGTATTGAGAAATTAATGATAGGATTATTGGAGTTTGGTGTGGGTCCACTACGTGGGAAATTGACAAAATTTTGGACTATAATAATTCACGAAAAGAGTAAAGGATTATTTCATTTTCTCAACAAACAGAAAAGGAATATAACCCAAACATATTCGTGATAATAATCATTTATATTAAATTAAATAACTCCTTTAAATAATTCATCAAATACAGACATGTGAACATTTCATAATAAAGTCTTAAATAGTGATGCTTAAATTAAAGAATAGAAAAGCACTAAAATACTATTCTTCAACCAACATTTATTCAATTTGTTTAATAATAGACCCCGAAAAAGAAAGAGATGACTTTTGGACATTTATTCTAGAATAATGAAAAACTGTGATTCGATAAATTTGGACCGATATTTTAAAAATAAAATTGACTTAATTTTTTTTCTCCATTAATCTTAAAATGTATAAAAAGTGGTCCGAAATAAAAACCCAGATCGTAGCCCAACGCCGCCCACATGTAAACTCTAAACTGAAGGCCCATTGTTAAATATTGGGCCAGACATTAAGCCCAACTTCAAACAATTAGAACACCTCCTAAGAAATTACTAATTATTAATTGCATTAAATATAATTTATTTATATACTAGTGTCAAAAGAGAATTCCATGAGAAAAAAGTACGGCCCAATTGGATGAACAACTATGTCCTCAAAAAAGTGATTTAAAAAAAAAAACTCCGAAAAATTCAGGGCCCGATTGGTTGGCATGTCCACCTCCAAAAATTTATTTTCATGATAAAAATGAGAAATGTGATTTGAAAGATAGAGATTGGATGAGATTTTTAAGAGAGAAAAAAGTAATGATAGTTATTGATGTGATATGTTTTTTGTTGTGAGAAATTTGTTTTGGTTGATATTTAAATATAATTTTTATTAAATGTGTTTAGTCAAACTCGTCGATTTAGAAGTCAGAAAATAGTCACAATGGATCTTATTTTAAACGTTGCATTATTTTGCATCAAAATATGTAATCAATTTAATTTTCGGCTTTGAAAGATAGTTGGAAAAACCCGTTTAATTGATTGTATTAACTGTCAAATCATGAATAGTAAAATTCATTTGTTGCAAGAATTTTTTCAAATTATTTATAATTTTGAGAGAATTTTTTGTAAGAAAATTTTCACGATATGCAAACAAATGAAGTTTTCGTAAATTTTTACTCTGAAAAACTTTTTTGAGGATATAGTAGCCCATCCAATTGAGGCCCTTTGTTTGGCATATTACAAGAATTTTCTTATAAAAAAATCTCCCAAAATCATAAACAATTTGAAAAAAAAAAAATCAAAAAATTGAGTAAAAATATTTTTTACTGTTCATGATTTAACAATTAATACCATTAATTAAAATAGCTTTTTCGTCTATTTTTCAAAGCCAAAAAATGAATTAATTACATATTCTAATGCAAAATAACGTAATGTTTAAAATAATATCTATTGTGACTATTTTTCGACGTCTAAATCAAAGAGTTTGACTAAAAATATTTCATATAAATTATAATTAAATATCAAAATAAATAAATTTCTCACAACAAAAAACTATCACATCAACAACAATCATTACCTATTTTTCTCTTAAAAAACTCATCTAAACTCAATTTCCAAACCTCATTTCTTATCTTTCAAACAATATTTTCTCATTTTTCTCATGAAAAAAATTCTCTGAAATGGATATACCAACCAATTGGGCCCGAAAGTTTTTTTTGTTATTTGTCTACGGAGCTCTTCAAGTTTAACTCTTGCCTTATTTACTAATTTTGTGTCATTCTCAAGAAACTCCAAATATTTCAAAGTCGAAACATACACAATAATTAATATAGAAAATCGATATGTTGGATGTTTGTTTGTTAACATATATGGCGTTTATATATGAAATTAAATATGAAATGGAAACAGTGTTAATGAATAAAGGATCTAGAGTGCTACATACATGCCTTATAAAACAATGACACAAATATTTTCTTATCATGAAAATTGGTTAGTTTGTGAATCAACTATGTGAAGTAGTTGTGATTCACAAACAATTGTAAGCATGAAGTGCGATATCTATCCAAAAATCAGATTGAATATGTATCTCATAATAGTGTACTATAATGGTATTATATTATTTTGGAATCGACAATTATCCATTAAAAAATAAACTATATATAATAATTAAAATAAATAAATATTTGTCAATACTGCAATAATATAATACTATTATCATATATATAATAATAAACAAGAAGCAAGAATGAGAAAGAAAGTGTCAAAAGTGTAATTTTAACACTAAAAAAAGGTCCCATAAATGAAGCATGGGTCCATAAAGCAAGAATCCAGCCAATGTCGCATGTTAGACAAAACAAGTTGGTTCCACAAAACATCAAAACGTAGTAGACCTGTATTAGTATATATATTTATATATATATATATGTGTGTGTTTTATATATAGAGATAAAATACACAAAATAAAGTGGATATTGCTATGAGGTTTGTTGGATATTTGGCAAACTAAGCTTGGTAAATTTGATATGATTGATACACAATTCTGAAATAAAAAAATCAAATAGATAGTGAATTTATTAAATTTGATCGGATTAAGTGTATTTCAACAATGAATTACATATATTAGGTAATTAAATATTCACCTTTTGAAATATATTTGGACGGGTGAATTATGAAAACCACTCCATGCTAAATTTTTTCCTTTGTCACATACATTTCAAATAAGTGTCATGTTCGCTTATGATTTGGTGCTTCAATATTTGTTAAATCCTTGTCATATATATATATATAAATGAATTATATGAAATGATTGATTTCTTTTTTTTAAAAAAAAAAGGAAGAAGAAAGAGGTTGGAAAAAAGTAGGAGTAATTTTGATTGGAAGTGGGCTGAAAAAGAAAAAAGGATAAAGCAAAGTTAAAAGCAAATGGATGCAAGGTTTCATGGTTATATAAGCAATACAGATCAGCCCGCATGGGCACCCCAGTTGGTCACAAAAGGGTGAAATTTGGACAATGACCAAGGATCGAGTTCCACCAGCGGCAGTGTGGGAGCAACCTCTCAAGTGAGGGGGCTACTTGTGCGTAGTGGGCACTGATCTAGCCCCTGTGATTGGCTGGATTACCATGATTTATTCCTCCCATAGCTCTGTAAAGCCGGGGCATGAGGGACCCTTGGGGTTGGGGATTCAACCTTTTGGACAATAAGCAATATAGATCAAAGTATTTGTTCGATCGGTGAGTCAAAATAAGACTATAATTTCACATCATTTTGTAACTTGCAATACTATACATATATTATATATATATATATATGGTTTTCACTTCATTTTTAGTTGTTGAAATTTCCTCTTAAACTACACTAAAAATTTATAACCTTCATAAAATAATAAGTAAGATTATTGAGAGCTTATGAAAAATGGTAAAACATCTAAAGAAAGTTCGAGGATGACCAGCGCCCTGTTTTCATTTTTAGTTTTAGAAAAATATGATACATTATTAATCATAAAAACATAATCTACAATCAATTATCAACTATGAACATACAATTTATTGATTATTAATAAAGCAAATAAGTACCCAGTAAAAATCAAAATGAGATCTATTTCTTTTCACCGGATTACAACATCTAAAGTCTAAAGTATGGAATAAAATTATTAAAAGAAGTAAGAAAATTCTTCTAATCATTTTTTCTTCAATACATTTAAGTTTTACTCAATTAAATGCCCTTTTGTTTAACTTCTTTGAATAGAAAAACATACAAACCAATACTTCATCCAAATAAGCTACTAATAATTAATATCAGAATTTATAAATCTAATCCGTCCCATTCCTGATCTGCATATTCTCATAGCTAGTAAATTGACAAATATATAAAACCCTAGTAAAATAATTTTCGAAACAACTTTATCTAATATTTTCCAATAAACACACACATAACATTAGTAATTTATATATTTTCAGACATTGCTCTAGATCGTCAAGTACAATTAATCCGAATCTGTACTAACAGGAAAAAAGTACAGTTGAATTTAATATATTACAATAAATTAAAATGATATTTAAAACTCAATAATTTGTGAATCCCCATGGTATTTATTGGATCTTGGGTTGCAAAAAATACATATTAAATTGTATAAATGCATTCACGTGCATTAGTGAGACACGTGGCTCACATGCATGGGGGATTAATGAATAGAAATCAGCACACAATTAATTAAGAAAATTAACACATGCAAACATGTGAGATGATTAATCAGATAATTAATTTAGATAATTAAAATTAGAAGAGAGGCAGAGAATGCAGGGAATGTGCAGAACATGGTGTACAACTGATGCTGCTTCACTGTCTTTCTTGTCACGTGCAAAGGTACAACTCTCTACAACTAGCTCCCATGGTGCATGTGCTCCCCATGTGCACTTAATGGCCCCATACCACATTCACATGTGCCCTTTTTGGAAGCCATCACTCCCCTCCCTTTTATATGTTAAATTACTTATATGCCCTTTTTCTTTTTTTGGGAAAAATGACAAGATGGGATATTGTTAAAATTGACCGTGTTTTCATGGCCATATAAGAGTTTATATGGCCAAATAAGTTTCTCTATATAACATATAAATTATTGTGTAGGTTGTTGGATTCAATGGTGATATCATGTTTAACAATAGTTTCTGTTATGTTATGCAGCGAGAACTTGTTAAATTGTCTAATGGTTTTTGTTATTAATCAGGAAAATTGTTTGATTGAATTATTAACCATTTGATCTAGCAAAACAATTACTGTTCAAATGTTATGTTGCAACATTACGTTTTGACTAGGTATAAACAGGGTTTGCAATGACATCTATTTTTCCCTTCAAATTTGAAGTTTGAACTAAAACGTCTCGATGAGACTCAATATTATTCTTTTCTTTTATTATTATTATTATTATTATTATTATTATTAAAAGCAATAACAATTGTTTAGTATACAAAAACATAAGCATTGATGAAGGGGGTATTTTGGGGAAATAAGGTTGAAGGGTCCCCGGTCTCACATGTGCAAGGGCAGCCTTTCCTTTCCTTTCCCTGCATAAATTTCGTATTGCTCGCCATTTCCCGCTATCTCCATTTTTCAAAGTGAGATATGGAAATGGTGTCGTTTAGTGGATGCAATTACGAAAATGCCCCTGGGGAACATGAAAATATCTTTTTGCGTGGCGTAGGGCCGATGGATCCCCTTATTCCCCCTCTTTGGTTGATTAACTAATCCTTAGTTTAATGATCTGGACCATTCAATTGGTCCAATTTTTTTAGCATTATAATTTTTACGGCTGGGTCAAATGATAATTAAAAAGAAACACCTCGATTTGAAATGTGGCGCGATTTAATTTTTCAATAAAATATATATTGACATATCAATTGAATCAATTATTTAATTTTGAATTATATTTAGTAAATTCAAAAATATAAAATAAAAGATTTAAATTGATACTTAAATCATATTTTACACTTATCATCATTTAATTGGACGCAAAATTTCAATGTCTACGTGTATATATATATATATATATATATATATATATATATATATATATATATATATATAATATTTATAACATGCATTATGTAATTGATAAATTACAAAAATGATATAATCTTTTTAGTTCTTGTATCTCATTGAATTTGGCCACTTTTACTTAAATGTAATTTATAAAAAGAATAATAATTTATAAGTTTACTCTATCAATCATTAAAAAATATAGGTAGGACTTAGGAGTTAGGACGACACAATTTATTCGGATTTTTATAATTTATAATGTGAATGTCACATACAGTAGAAATTCGATAAATTAATACTCGATTAATTAATAAACTCTCTAAGATAATATTTTTGGCCGGTCCCGACTCGGGGATAGGGTATTAAATTAATAATTCGCTAAAATTATAAGATAATACATTTTTGATAATTTCTATAGGTCCCATATAATATATAAATTAATAATTCCTTATATACTGCATATTACATGAATGATTTATGATTTTTTTTTGAAAAATGATTCAGTTGTCTTTTGTTGTTTTGTTGAAATCAATTTCACCTTGCAAATCAATTTGCTATTGTTCTGGAATTATCCTTGTTGTGCTTGCATAATTGCTAACATCCATTCTTACAATTGCTTTTGAGTGAGACTTGGATTATCCTTGTTGTGCTTGCATAATGCTTTTCGAATCTCGTCGGCCATTATTGTTTTTTTCACACCTTTAAGATTAGAAGGCATGTCGTGTGTGTATGATTTATTTGTGTTAGCATTATTATCTTGTATTTATATAAAAAATATTTTTTAATTATTGTACATGCATTGTACTATAATTAAGTGAAAGTTTAAATGGTGTTTGAAAATTGAATATTTCATTATAAATTAATAAAATATTAATTAATGTATAAATTAATAATTATTAATTTATACATTAATTAATAACTCTTTTAATTAATAAATTTTGGTGGTCCCAAAAGTATTAATTTATAGAGTTTATACTGTATTTGTCATCTAAAAATTGCCATATAAATATTATAATTAGATCAGACCAACCAGGATTTTGGCCAAATTTCTCCCACAATCATCTTGTAACTTATGGCTGAATTTGATTATGTAATTTACAGTGTAAATGGATTATATTTATTCGACCAATCAGTAAAAACTTTTAGATACAATTCAATTCAACTCGTATAAAATTCATAAACTTAGTGATTTACGCTTAGATAGCTTATTTACAACTAGATCCAATTAATTTAAATTCAAACTAATTTTCTTTAAATCTGATTTACAATGTACATTTAAATTCAATCGAATTAAGTTCAATCGATTTTATTTTGGAATTTACACAAATTACACCTCGTAAAGAAACATGTCAAATAAAGCTGTAAACCATATTAAATAATCAACAATATCCGTGCACATGTCATAAAATCTAAGATTAATTTTTTTAACGTTTAGATATTCAAAATTAAAATTAAAGCTACAAGTGGCATTCTTGTAAATCCTTTACAAATGAATGGCACTAGTCCAAATTCGCCCATTACTTATACCCCTCATAACGCCCTTCACCCGTTACACCGTTCTCTCCTCTCTCCGCCGTCGCCGCCTCATTTCCACCACCGTCGGCATGGGTTCAAAACCTAAAAGCTCATCACCGGCCGCCTTAAGAAGGCTGAGAAGAAAAGCATCAAACTCACACCGAAGACTTGGCAAACCTCAAGAACGCCGCCGTAGCGCCGCCGGTGAGTCGGTTTCCGACAAGCTGGAGGCTCTGAAAAACCTAATTCCGTCGCAAAACGACGAGATAAAGACCGACCAGCTATTTCAAGAAACAGCAGACTACATTGTGCTTTTAAAAACACAGGTTTTTGTTTTGCAGAAATTGGTCGATCTTTACGGTCAAGAAAACAGAGATGCTGTATAGTATTAGTACCTGGTGTTTTTTCATCATCAGGTGAAGCCCAATGAAACAACAAAAAAAAAAAAAGGAAAAAAAAATAGAACAATTGCTGTATTTTTTTTTTCTTGGGAAGTAGTATAATTATTTAATTAGTTTTCGTCTCAACAATGTAATTAGCTTTATCTTCTATTTACATCTTACAAGTTTCCACTTTTTTTTTTGGTTTATTTTGAGAAATTATTGTGGCTTATTAATTGGATATTTTGCTGAGTTTTGGTTCTAATTATATATTTATGAATGTAAAATCCCACAAATTACAATGCAGGCTATAATTTTGATATTCAGATTTCTTGAAAAATACAATAATAAAACCCCTCAGATTTGAATATTTATTTTGTGATATTACACAATCACATGAGGGGCTTAAAAATATGTCCCAATCTTTCATGACACAACTATCATTTTCTCAGTCTTGTCATAGTTTGGCCTGGAGAAAATACATGTAGCAGGCAAGGTGGACAAGAAAATTGAAAAATAAAAATAAATATTACAGCCTTTTTATCATATTATCTTATATTATACAATTTTCAGAAATGCAATATAATGAAAATAAAATGTTGATATTATATTATAGAGTTAATGAAAATGTAATAATCACATGATATCTGAATGAAACAGACAGGGCTGCCCCCATGTTGTAATGGCAATCACATGCCATGTTATGGCATGCCAGAGACAACTAGTAGCACTTGCCCTTTTTATTAGATAACATGTGCATATATTATGTTCAATCCTTTTTGTCTCATATTTCTTAAACTTAATTTCTAGCCTTTTTAATGTGCTTTTAGTCTATGTTTTGTTACTAAATTTGTGTGAATGAAAAAAGTTATTTATTTGATAAGGTTTATTAGGTTGATAAGAAAGTTTTGGGATTTTAATATTTGATATAAATAATTATAAATTTTTGTGTATGTGAATAATACGTGGTGAATATAAGCGAGTAATTGTTTGAGAATTTCTAAAACTATGGGTTTTGATTTCATCATTATTAATTTATTATTTGTGTATAGTTGATTTTAGATAAGTCCCCCCATATAAATAATTGGGAATATTTTATAGTTAGGAATGTTTTGAAACTTGAGGTAACATGAAATTGGACTAAACACTTAAATTCAGTCAAATAATGAAATCTTTTTTCTTTTTAGATTTAATACAAGGATATCCCATTAAGTTTATATGGTTATACAAGAAGTTCCACGAATATTATATATGTTCTCTACCATATGAATGCTTGTAATATTTTATTTTAAAAAAAAATTAATTAGATGATGATATCTTTATTTATTTATTTGTTCTATAAGGGTGTGTTTGGATCGAGTGATTTGAACTCGACAAATCCATTTAAGTTCGTTTGGATGATGATGGATTTCAAATCCTTCGTCATTCATTTTGAGCTAATTTCTCCACAACTATGGTGAATTTCAAATGACACCATTTTAGGTGTCATTTGAAATCCTTCCTCCAAAGTCCAAATCCACTCCTCAAATACAAATACATCGATCCAAACGCACAGTAAGGTTATTGTTTTTCTAATCTATTTTTGTTTAATATATGGAACTTTATAACTACATGTGATTTTTAGTACAATATAATCACGCCAGGATGGTGTATATATTTCATATTAAATCTATATTTGTAGAAATAATTTATACACATGATTCATATATATAATACAATATAAATAGAAGATTGGAAAACGAATTGCAATAGAAAACTTAATGATTTTATAATACTCAATCTATAAGAAAAGGTAATGCCTTTACCTTCATGTTGTTGGCGACTGCATTATTTTAAAAAAATGAATTAGTAAGTAATTTAATTGATTTTTTAAGAAAATTATATCCGGATAACACGGGATAAATGCAAAAAAACCCCTTATGAAATAATTTATTGGCTGAAAATCCCCTGTGAAATAAATATAGGCTAAAAACCCCCTGTGAAATTTTTTCGTTGCAAAAAACCCCCTCGGTCAGTTAGTTGAGCTACACGCGCCGTATGTGTGTTTTTGTGTGATTATTAGACATTAAATGACTTATTCATTTACTTTTATGCCCTTTTGTATTGTACTTATATATTCATTTGGTATACACTTTTACTCATGTTTACACAAAAAAACAATATTAAAAATAGTTTTTCATAAAATGTTTCTTTTATTTTTAGTAAATATGCCTCATAATATTTAAATTTTAGATCATTAACATATAAGTACTTATATATTCATTTGGGATACACTTTTACTCATGTTTACACAAAAAATGATATTAAAGATAGTTTTTTCATAAAATGTTTCTTTTATTTTTAGTAAATATGCCTCATAATATTTAAATTTTACATCATTAACATATAAGTACTTATATATTCATTTGGGATACACTTTTACTCATGTTTACATAAAAAAACGATATTAAAGATAGTTTTTCATAAAATGTTACTTATATATGAGGCATATTTACTAAAAATAAAATAAATATTTTATGAAAAACTATTAATATATCAATTGGGGATAAATGCAAAAAAAAAACCTGTGAAATAATTTATTGGCTGAAAACTCCCTGTGAAATAAATATAGGCTAAAAACCCCCTGTGAAATTTTTTCGTTGCAAAAAACCCCCTCGGTCAGGTTTTTTTTTGCGCGTGTAGCTCACCTAACTGACCGAGGGGGTTTTTTGCAACGAAAAAATATCACAGGGGGTTTTTAGCCTATATTTATTTCACAGGGGGTTTTCAGCCAATAAATTATTTCACAGGGTTTTTTTTTGCATTTATCTCGGATAACACTGATATAGAAAATATTGATACCTAAACATTTAAGTATTCTGTTAGCTAAAACTCATAACTTATTATATAATAAGTTTACGCACATATAATTGTAAAAACTTTTATTTCTCATATCATCGCGAATGTAATGAATAATACTCGTATTTTTAAGTAAAACCATTCAGTAAACGTATATTATTGCACTTGTGGATAATTCTTTAGTTTTGAAAATAAATTACATTTTAAATTTAAAAATTGAAAATTATAATTATTTCTAGAGAGTAATAAACAATTAAAAATCACGATATTTAATAATTTAGGGCATCTCCAACCACAAATGTGGTTTTTCACCAATTTTAATTCCCTCCAACCAAAACACTATTCACTGCACCAAAAAAAAATCTTACATAATTTTTTTTATATGTTTTATATAACATTACAATATTTCACAAATAAAATTAAAATTTTTTATGTATTGTACATTTTCACCCAAGAAAATATACTTTGTTAATAAAATTTACAAAAGTAAAAATATTTTATTATTAAATACTTAAAAATTATATAATAAAATTTGTATTTATTTAGTTGAATTAAATATAACTTATATGATTTATTTATAACAAATTAAATTTTTATGGACTAAATTGAAAGCAAATCAAACTAATTAATAATAAAAAAACCATATTTCATATAAGTTAGAGTATAAAATATTTATTTATAATTTAATTATAAACTTAAATTAATGCGCCATTGAATAAAATATAATCAATAGGATATAATTATAACTAATTAAACTATAAGGACTAAATAAAAATAATTCAATCTTTATAAACTTAAAAGGGACTAAAATAAAAATAAACATAATGAATAAGGACTAAATTGCAAATCTCATAAAATTAAAAAGCTGCACCATTTTTGTCTCAGCTTTTGGCGCTGGGTTGTTTCAACCCACACTAAAATTAGGGCTGAAAATTTAACCAAACTACTCGATACCCGACTCGAGCACGATTGCTAAAAGTTCGGTTCAAGCTCGATTTGATAATTTACCAAACCAAGCTTGAGCAATGTTTTATGTTCGATAAGTTTTGAAACTCGACTCGATTAGCAAAATATGACAAAAAGATGTACAAAATATTCAAACTATTCCAGCTCGACTCGCGATTGGCTCGATTAAAGCTCGTTTGAGCTTAGCTCAGTGAACAATCAAACCAAAATCAAACACATTTTTTAAACCTGTATTGTAATTCAAACAAGCTTGAACATCTGTGCGTTCGGCTAGACTTGACTCATTTTCTCCCTTAACTAGAATAGCGTGAGTTGAAGATGGTCTTATCAAGATACCAATTTTTTTTATCAATAACTCATATAAAATAATTTTTTTCGTAAAATCAAAGTGATCACAAGCATATATCACCGTAATTTTCAAAAAAAATCTACAATATGTTTGTACATATTAGGTGACGAATTTTTCCCATCCCGTATTTAAATAGCTATTCATATTAGATGAACTGCTGTGAAAATTTTATGCTAAGTCCACTCCGCCTTATCCCTTTTCATGTATATTTTATCTTACACTTAAATTTCATAAATACTCGTGATCCAACATTAATAGTCAAGAAACTATTCTTAAGTAGACATTTATTTACAATAAAAAATCATCAATATGTGTATAATATAACATTACATGAAATTGGAATATAAAATCGGAACAAATTTTTTGAACAAGTGGATATGAATTAAAGTTCCCTCATCTTTAATTTTCTTCTATATGTGGAGCTAAAGTACAGCTCCAATCCCTTTGAATTAAATCTTAGCTCGAGAGATGAAGAAAATTGAGAGCTTTATATCAAAGAGAAGAGATGTGACCACAAAATGTAATTTGACAACCAATATGGTGACCACTTCAACTGCCCTAAATTTTGCAACTAAACATTCATATCTTTTGGCATATGCAATGTCCTTAAAAAGGTGGTCGGCTACAATAATTAATGCTTTCACGTTTCATGTTTTTACATCACCTCGTTCTACAAATTCATATTCTATTTCAAATAATATTATGTATCGAATTTTATTTGTTATATTGATGCGAAATGTTATAAATCTTAATTGATGCGGGATCAAATAGTTGTCACGTGAAAGTCACGTGGGGAAGGGATCCGATCCGACTCACGACAGATCAGATTAGGTGTTTTTAGTTATTGGGGCTGCGCTCAGTAACTTCGAGCTGCCTACGTACCTACTTTGATAGGATCAAGCCTCTTCGTAGTTCTTAGATATTATACTCCTCAATCTCGTGGATTTGAAAAGTATTTAGTAGTTCTAGTTTTTGGAGTGTAAACCAGATAATAATCAGTTTAGCTGATCATTATGGTATTTATACAGATTTTAGTTGGGCCATGGGCTCGCTTGTATTGGGCTCGGCTGGAGGCCCACAAAGACAACATATTAATAATGCTTTTATTTCCATTATTTATTAAATTACCGTAATGCCCCTGATCATATTTTGGGGACCCATCATATGCCCCCCACTCCCGAGTGCTCGATCGCGTGGGCTCTCGGGAGTAGAAAGTCAAAAAGATGAGAATTGTTTCTTTTTACGAATATTCTCCCTCTAACTCTTGAAGGTGGTGAGCTCCAACTCGACTCTCAAGGTGAAATTTCTCCCTCCTTGATTTGTATCAAGCATGCATACGGATAGATAAACCCGAAGAGTCGAAAAACATGCCCCGAAGGTTGATGACATGGTGCCGATCCCGAGAGGTATCAAGGGGCTCGGGCAGCAGACCTCTCCAGGGGGTCCGTGCGCGAAGGCGTACCCTCTACGGGGGGTCCGTGCGGAGATGGACCCCTTTAAGGGGAGTCCTCTCTTGGAGGCAGACCCCCTGTGGGTCCGTGCGGAGGCGGACTCCCTTAGGGAGGTCTGCTCGTGGAGACGGACCCCCTTAGGGAGTTCCGCTCGTGGAGGCGGACCCCCTGAGGGGGTCTCCTCACAGAGGCGGACCCCCTGAGGGGGTCTCCTCACAGAGGCGGACCCCCTTAGGGTGGTCCTCTCATGGAGGCGGACCCCCTAGAGGGTCCGTGCGAGGCGGACCCCCTTAGGGAGGTGCGCTCGTGGAGGCGGACCCCCGCATCCTCTCGCGAAGGCGAACCCCTTTAGGGGGGTCCTCTCTAGTGGAGGCGGACCCCTTAGGAGGGTCCGTGCGGAGGTGGACCCCCCCCTTTGGGGGGTCCTCTCATGGAGGCGGACCCCCTTAGGGAGGTCCGCTCGTGGAGGCGGACCCCCGACCCCCTGTGGGGGTCCACTCGCGGAGGCGGACCCCCTTAGGGGGGTCCTCTCATGGAGGCGGACCCCCTAGGGGGTCCGTGCGAGGCGGACCCCCTTAGGGAGGTCCGCTTGTGGAGGCGGACCCCCTGTGGGGGGTCCTCTCGCGAAGGCGAACCCTCTTAGGGGGGTCCTCTCACGGAGGCGGACCCCTTAGGAGGGTCCGTGTGGAGGTGGACCCTCTTAGGGGGGTCCTCTCATGGAGGCGGACCCCCTTAAAGAGGTGCGCTCGTGGAGGCGGACCCCTTGAGGGGGTCCACTCGCGGAGACGGACCCCCTTAGGGGAGTCCTCTCATGGAGGCGGACCCCCTAGGGGGTCCGTGCGAGGCGGATCCAGAGGGTCCTCTCGCGAAGGCGAACCCTCTTAGGGGGGTCCTCTCACGGAGGCGGACCCCTTAGGAGGGTCCGTGTGGAGGTTGACCCTCTTAGGGGGGTCCTCTCATGGGGGCGGACCCCCTTAAGGAGGTGCGCTCGTGGAGGCGGACCCCTTGAGGGGGCCCACTCGTGAAGATGGACCCCCTTAGGGGGGTCCTCTCATGGAGGCGGACCCCCTTAGGGAGGTCCGCCCGTGGAGGCGGACCCTCTGAGGGGGTCCTCTCATGGAGGTGGACCCCCTTTGGGGGGTCCGCTCGTGGAGGTGGACCCCCTTAGGGAGGTCCGCTCGTGGAGGCGGACCCCCTGTGGGGTCCACTCGCGGAGGCGGACCCCCTTAGGGGGGTCCTCTCATGGAGGCGGACCCCCTAGGGGGTCCGTGCGAGGCGAACCCTCTTAGGGAGGTCCGCTTGTGGAGGCGGACCCCCTGTGGGGGGTCCTCTCGCGGAGGCGGACCCCCGCGCACGGAGGCGGTCCCCTTGGGGTGTGCACAATCGAGGAAGACCCCCTCCGATGGAGTTGAATTCGGCATCTTGGCGAACTCGAGTTCGGTCGTATTATTTTTTATTTATTTTTTTTAACTTTTTGTAAATGCGACTTTTTATAAGATAAAATTTTATTTTACCTTTCATGTGTGCCCCCTGTCGAGGGTGTTGGTATGTCTCCCTTTCGCATGTAAAGAGGTGTTGTTTTTGAAAAGCGTTGTTGCTTTTGTACTCTACTGTGAGGTTGCAGGCACCGTTATTTTTAATATCATGCGTTGTAAAGGGCGTGTCCCCATCCTATGCCCTCCTGTCGAAGGCATTGGGTTCGAACGTTGGTGTTGAGGCACGATGGGTTTGACACTTAGCGCGTTTTTGAGGTCTATGCTTGGTGATCTCGAGTCTAGGTTTCGTTGAGGGGGGCCCTCACACTTAGGAGCCTCGGACCTCATATATGCTCATAGGGGGGTTACTCGCGGTAACCTCGACCTTGAGTCAAAGTTCTGTTGGGAGAGCTCTCACACTTGGGAGCTTCAGACCCCATAAATGCTCAAAGGGGGTTGCACGTGCTTACCTCGACCTCGAGTCTAAGTTTTATTGGGGGGAGCTCCCACACTTGGGAGCCTCAAGCCTCATATATGCTCGTAGGGGGGTTGCGCTTGGTAACCTCGTCCTCGAGTCTAAGTTTTGTTGGGGAGAGCTCTCACATTTAGGAGCTTCAAGCCTCATTTATGCTCGTAGGGGGGTTACAAGTGGTAACCTCGACCTCAAGTTTAAAAGTTTTATTTGGGGGGGGAGCTCTCACACTTGGGAGCCTCAAGCCTCATATATGCTCGTAGGGGGGTTGCACTTGGTAACCTCGTCCTCGAGTCTAAGTTTTGTTAGGAGGAGCTTCCACACTTGGGAGCCTCATATATGCTCGTAGGGGGGTTGTGCTTGGTAACCTCGTCCTCGAGTCTAAGTTTTGTTGGGGGGAGCTCTCACACTTGGGAGCCTCAGCCCCTATCTATGTTTAGACATGAGATAATGCTTAGACGAAATATTTTTCTTTGAGACATGCACGTTAATGTTAAGAAAAATAAGGCAGTCATTAAAACTAAAAGTGTGCTCGAAAGGGGCACCTTATTAAGCGCTTGGCTCTAGGCCAACTCGATACATGGTCAAAGATAAACATTCAAATACTAAAAACGTGCTCGAAGGGGCACTTTATTCAACGCTCGGCTCTGGGCCGACTCGACACAATTTTTTTAAAATAAGTAAAATAAATCTTGACAGCTCCGCCTCGCGGCTAGTGACGTTGTACCTAACGGGGTTGGTAGCTCCTCACGGGATAACCCCATTGACAGGGGGGTTGTCCATCTCTTCATTGACGATAGTTGTGGACACCACCTCTTGCAGATAGCCTCTCTTGATTAACTTCTCAATTTCCACTTGCAAGTGATGACAATCCTCGGTGGTATGCCCTTTGTCTTGGTGAAAACGGCAGTAGTCATTTGACTTCAGTCTTGTAGGATTGTCCCTCATCTTCTTTGGCCAGGTCACTATTCCTTGCTGCTCCGCAATAGCTAACACTTGCTCGCGAGATAGCGTTAGCGGCGTGTACTTGGTGAAGCCTTGAGGGGGCATCGACTTGCGTTCTTTGGGCTCCGGAAGCTTGTCATCTTCTCGTGCCTTCCTCTTGCTAGCGCCTGTCTCGGCCCTGATGGGGCCAGTCAGGCCAGTCGCTTCCTCGATCCGGATGTACTTCTCGGCTCGAGCCAGTAACTCGTCTAGAGTGGATGGGGGCTTTCCAGCTATGGACTCCTTGAACCTGCTTGAGCGGAGGTTCTGCTGCATGATGCCAGAGAGCAACTCATGGTTGACGTGAGGCACTTCTGATACCGCCATCGAAAAGCGTCTTACATAGTCCCGGAGTGGCTCTCCTTCGCATTGAACGACGGTGAATAGGTATGATGCAGTTTTGGGGTATTTCTTATTTATAGAGAAGTGGTGCAAGAACCTTTGCGTCAGCTGCTCAAACCCGGTAATGGTACCGAGGGGCAACTGGTTGAACCACGACAAAGCTCTACCCGTGAGGGTAGTCCTAAAGATCTTACAATAAGCCGCGTCGCTAAGGTCGTACATGTCGGCCTTTGCGCTGAACTTGTCCAGGTGTTCCCGGGGGTCCTTGGTGCCATCGTACTCGCTGAGATGAGGGATTTTCATTCCTTGCGGGATCGCCTCAGCCAGTATGGCAGGACAGAAAGGACTTCTTCTCGGCGGCGCTACCGCTCGGGGGCTAGGAGTCCGCTTAGGGTAGCTCCTCTCGGGGGTCGGGGGCCTCCGACCTCTGCGAGGTGATCCATGGGATTCCTGCCTAGAGTGATCCTTGTCAGAAGCGCGAGGCTTGCGACCTCGGCGGGGGGACCTACAAGGCTCGCGCCGTGATTGGACCTCCTCGGGGGTCGGAGGCCTCCGACCTCGGCGAGAGGACCTATGAGAACCACGCTCTATGTCCCGGCCCCTAGGGGGCCGCTCTTGAGAAGAGTCAATGCTAGCGTCAGGTAGGCCATTTGTCTTCTCCGCGCTTCGAACACCTGAGTACCTCGATGCTACTCCCGCAGGGGTCGGAGCTCTCCGGCCTCGGCGCGGGGGTGTGAGG
Organism: Verbascum thapsus; assembly: GCA_963669365.1. Taxonomy (NCBI): domain Eukaryota; kingdom Viridiplantae; phylum Streptophyta; class Magnoliopsida; order Lamiales; family Scrophulariaceae; genus Verbascum; species Verbascum thapsus. Next base: position 21,722,612 of record OY770107.1, read on the forward strand.
GTCTGGTGGCGAGAGGTGCGCTCATAGTGGCCACGTTCAGACACCACGTGGGATCGCGACGTCTCGGTCCTTTGGGGTGAGAGTGCGTGATGCGCGTCCCGTGGCATTTCCCTCGAGGGGGGGTTAGCTGCTTTAGTAGCAGGCAGGGGCTCCTCCCGAGGGGGGTGGTTAAGAGCATACTGTTGGATTGCTTGTGCTGCTGCTCTGATTGAGGCCTCCTCCACCAAAGACATGAGTGCCTCTTGAGTGATCTCGATTACCTTGTCGGAGGGAGGGACCATAGTTGGAGCAGCTGATAGGGGAGGCGAACTTGGAGCCTCCCCCACTGCGGGGTTCAGCTGAGACGTCGGAGCAGGAGCTCTGCTCCTGACGCCTCCTGCTGGGGGGTTACGGCCCCTTCTGTCTCCATTAGTACGTGCCTGGGGTCTAGCCTGCATTCTCAGTGAGTGAATCGTGTTCCCACAGACGGCGCCAAAATGATGCGGGATCAAATAGTTGTCACGTGAAAGTCACGTGGGGAAGGGATCCGATCCGACTCACGACAGACCAAATTAGGTGTTTTTAGCTATTGGGGCTGCGCTCAGTAACTTCGAGCTGCCTACGTACCTACTTTGATAGGATCAAGCCTCTTCGTAGTTCTTAGATATTATACTCCTCAATCTCGTGGATTTGGAAAGTATTTAGTAGTTCTAGTTTTTGGAGTGTAAACCAGATAATAATCAGTTTAGCTGATCATTATGGTATTTATAGAGATTTTAGTTGGGCCATGGGCTCGCTTGTATTGGGCTCGGCTGGAGGCCCACAAAGACAACATATTAATAATGCTTTTATTTCCATTATTTATTAAATTACCGTAATGCCCCTGATCATATTTTGGGGATCCATCATTAATTTTCATATATGAGTGTAATGAGGGATAAATACATTTTTCGTCTCTCAAGTTACATGCAATCGCAAAATCGGTCTCCCATGTTCCGTGCACGTCAATTTAGTACCTCAACTTACCACATTTTGACACAATTGGTCCCTGCCGTCAATTGGTCGTCCAACTCTAACGGTTCGACCGTGTGACGCGCACGTGACAACAGATTTTGGGGGGAATTGATTTTATACTGTTTTTCTCTCAAATTAGGGTTTAAGACTTCATTTTCCTCCCATTTTCTACTCGTTTTCCCCCCTTTCTAATTACTCTCCCATTTGAAGCCATTTAAGACTGTGTTCTAGTATGTAGTTTTCTTGTACTTCATCGTCCATTTTATTTCGATGTTATTGGTTTCGACATTTTCATTGCTGGAGGAAAAAGAGTTACAGAGATAAATGGAGTTAATTTACATGATTTATCAGTTTACTTAATTACTTGATGGTGAAATTTAGTTCAATGCTTAACTGGGATTTTAGATTGGTCCTTAGAGAAGTGCATTTTATGTTGTATTTGGACAAAACGATTGAATGGTGATGAAGGTTAATTAATTAAATTGTGTGAATGTGATTCCATTTAATAATGTAAATGGGTTCTCGATCAATTACGAAAACAAGCATGTCCGTGCTGTACTTATTTCTCTTATGTTTCTCCAATCTCCATTAGCTTTTAAGAGACTAGTTCACATTAGAGATATTTTTGGTGCAAAATCAAGGAAAATGCTGTACTTTTTGATGCACTTATTTGAATATTTGGATACAAATGTGATGTTTGTATTTCTAGTTTTCTAAATGCAAAATGTTGAATTTGCCCGTAATCAGATTTGGGATCGAGGAACTTAGCTGTACGATTCTCGGTTTTACTACTGAAAAAATGAGCTGCTTCTGCTCATGTCTTCCAATTGAGGCCTGCTCGAATTGGATGAGCTGTTTCTCCTCATGGTTTCAAACCCTAATAATCAGAATGGGGGCAAAAACGAGTAGAAAAAGGGCAGAAATGAACACCCTAATTTGAGAGAAATGAGGTAAAAAATCAATTTTCCCCCCAAATTGAAGAGAAATGAAGGTGAAATCGGGTAATATGTGATTTTCCCCCCAAAATCTGTTGTCACGTGCGCGTCACACGGTCGAACCGTTAGAGTTGGACGGCCAATTGACGGCAGAGACCAATTGTGTCAAAATGTGGTAAGTTGAGGCACTAAATTGACGTGTACGGAACATGGGAGACCGATTTTGCGATTGCATGTAACTTAAGGGACGAAAACTGTATTTATCCAAATTTGTGTGAGATATGAAGTATAATGTGAACCACGGTCTTGGAGCCCAATAACTAGACTGAATTTGCTTGTAGTTGGTCACCTTTTTGGAGTGCATAATAACAAATGTACTTAAGGGTTAAGAATTAGGATACGCCAAATCTGATTTGATCTAAAACTTCCTATGATTTGAAAGTCTGGTCTAGTTTCAAGATTGAGACGTTAAAAGTTTCATTTGAAATGCGAGCATGATTTGAATGAGTGTCTGATCTTTTTTTTTTTTTTTTATAAATATACTATCGATTTTAAATAGTTTGAGGTTGGGAAATTACATTTGGGTCAAATTTAATTTGAAACTTTTTTAATTGGTGAATGTTGAACCAAACTCACTTTGAAAATGGGAAATTTCTGAAGGCCCAAAGAAAATGTAACTCCATTGGGCTGGACTTTTCTCAGCTGAGGGTCTTCTGGGTCTAAGTCCAATTAACGAGTTGCCATCTTGTTTGTTTTACTTGTATTTTTCAATGATACAATATATCCAATCTTTTTGGTAATATGTAAAATTCATTTCCACAAACAAATATTTACAACCCCAAAGTTTTAGTGTTTCCTAGCTGTTCTCCTATAGTTCCTATCTATACTTCAAATAAACTGTTGTTAATTATGTAAGAGCCCTTCTACATATTCTGTATCTCTAATTGTCATCTTAGTTGGTTTAGGTTAGTATTTTTCATGTGAAAAATTCTGAGTTTCTCCCGTAGGATTCGTAGAATCTACTATTAAAAAACTATCAACCCAAGTTCATTAAGTGGTAACACCCTTGGTATGTAAAGAAAAGTTAATCTACATGTTTCTATAATTTCAATTCTTTTTGATTGGAATTCGTCGATACGTTATTCTCATTTAAAGATATATTATGGGCCAATTCTAAAGCAATCGACGGGTGAGACAAGATCTGCTGTTGTGGAGCCCAATCCACCATCGTCCCCAAGGATTTACTCGTTCTTTGAATTCCACTTGATAAGCCTGATCAATATCTTTGAACATGGTGAATTTACCAAATGCAACGTAAATGACACTGAAAATCGCTTCTGTTAAATCCAAAGGTTATTTCTCTCCTCACAGCGATCTGGATGGATATCATAGTAACCAGATCCTGTATGTCGATTTGACATCCCGTGGGTGATTTTTACAAATGTGACTTTGATGCCCTGATTTACCTGAAGCATGGGGATCTGTCAATAGGAGTATCCAGGCCCAGATCCACACATTAGTAGAAGTTGTGGAATGGAGTTATCGCGGTAAAATAGCATAATTGGTACCTCAAGTTGGCATGTACACGAATGTAATACCTTAAATTGGACCACTTGCAATTTGGGTACCATATCTTCAAAAAATTGGCAATTTCAATACAAATTTCGTCGGAAAATCATAAATTGGCCGAAAAAAGTCACGTGCGTGACACGTGACTCTCAATTTGGGGATTTTCTCCCAATTTGGGGATTTTTGCTCTCAATTTGGGGATTTCTGATTTTCCCTCCAAATTCCACCTAATTTTTTATTAAACAAAAATGAAAAATCCTAAGAAACGTGCCAACGATTTTGAGGAACAAAAAATCCCCAAATGAACTTCCCTCCATTTCTTATTAACACAAAACGGTAACAAAAAAACCCCAAATGAACACAAAACCCTAATTCACAAATTATCGAAAATTTTCCCAAAATTTCACCATACCAAAGCCGAATTGAAGATAACATTGTGATTATAGAGGTACCCAGAAGTATATTGTGCAAAAATGATGAAGCTTAGAGATCCCGACTTGAACAAGATACCAACTCCAACTTACGGTGCGTGTTTTAGGGTTGTGATTCAAGTGTGTGTTCATTTTTTCCTTGTTTTCGTTCTTTAGATTTACAAGTTGATGGTTTAGAATTGTATTGTGGCTTGTACTAGGGTTTCATATGAATGTGGCTTGTATCATTCTCTATTTTTCATTGTGGCTCAATTGTTTGAATGATAGCTTACAAGTTGAAGGTTTACTTTTTTTGTTTGCAGATCCGAATAAACAATTCGTGACCTTAGCTATTCACTATTGTGGTTTATTGTTTGAGTATGAAAATAATGAGTTGCAAGCCAATTATGAAGCATGATCAGTTTATAAATTGGATCACTATAATATTGCAAGAATCTGCTTGGATGGTATTAAAGTTTTTTGTGAGAAAATGGATTTACCAGTTGTGCATGGATGTTATGTTAAGGTTGGTAACAAATTTAAGAAACTGAAGGATGATGCCCATCTACATCAGTTTTGTTTGGATAAATTACATGAAACCAGAGATATAGATGTATATTTGAATCATGAAGATGGTTTTAGGTCTCATTTTGATAATGTAGAGGTAGGAAAAGTAAAAGATGATGAGGGTGAAGAGGGTGATGAAGAGGATGATGATTCTAGGCTAGCTGATGATTTTCATGACAGTGATTATGACCACATGAAGACTATAGAATCTGAAGATGAAAGTGATGCAGAATTGAAAGATGAAGCTGATGAAGCAACTCAAAAAACAGCTGAAGTTCAAAATGAATCAACAAATACAAATGCCGATTGCTTGAATTATTCTGGGGATGAGGACATTAATCCTAGTGATGATGAGTTGGATAGTCAGAAGGGGTCAGATTCAGAAAATGAAAAACCTAAGTTCCCAGTCTTCAATCCTGCTCTGGTTTATGACCCACCACTTAGTTTATGATTGTTGTTTAAGTGCAAGGCAGATTTTAGGAAAGCCATTCACTCACATGCCATTGTGACAGAAAGAAGTATCAACATCACTACAAATGACAAGAGAAGAATATATGCCAAGTGTGCTGACAAAAAATGCAAATGGAAGATTCATGCCAATAAGGTGGTTGATGCTGCCACCTTTCAAATAAGGGTATATATTCCTGACCACACCTGTGCATTGAGCTTCAATGTGAAGAATATGAAATCAACTTGGATAACCCAAAAATATTTGAAGAAGTTTAAGCATGACCTCAAAAGAAGTGTCAAAGGATTTAGAGATGAAACCCACATATCTGAAGATCAGGCCTACATGGCAAGAAAGAAAGCAATAAAACTGCTAGAAGGGAATCCAGATGAACAATTTGGTTGGTTGTGGGATTATGCTCATGAAATCAGAAGAACTAATCCTGGTTCAACTGTTATTGTTGGAACTGATCAATCTACATGAAAGAATTTGTTTGATAGGATTTATGTGAGTTTGCATGCATTAAAGGTGAGATTTTCTAGGGGGTGTAGGCCTCTAATTGGGGTGGATGGATGTCATTTAAAAGGGCCCCATCTGGGGATTTTGTTAACAGCAGTGTCTATTGACCCTAACAATAATATCTACTCACTTTCTTATGCTGTGGTTCAAAAAGAGTTTGGTGACACTTGGGATTGGTTTTTAACCATTCTCAAGTATGATTTAAACCTTGGGGATGGAATCACTTTTATGTCAGATAAGCAGAAGGGTCTTGTCAAAGCATTTAGTGAAGTGTTTCCTAACTCTCCTCATAGGTTCTGTGTTAGGCATATAACTAACTTTGTGAATGCTGGTTTTAGAGGGGAAGCTTTTAAGAATGCATTATGGAAAGCTGTCAATGCCACAACAGAAAATGGGTTTATGAACTGGATGGAAAAGATGAAAGACTTGTCCAATGAAGCATTTGAGTGGTTTAGTGACAAACCACCAGAGCAGTGGTGTAGAGCATATTTCAGCACCACCCTAAAATGTGATATGTTGTTGAACAATATATGTGAAACATTCAACAGCAACATATTGCATGCTAGGGAGTTGCCAATCTTTTCAATGCTTAATTGGATCATGGAGCATTTGATGAAGAAATTGCAGGAGAATAGAGATAGATCAAGACACAAATGGATAGGTGAAAGAGGTGATATATGTCCAAGGATCAAGAATATAATCAATAAAAGAGTTGCCAGGATGGGGTCATGTATCCCCATCAAATCTGATGATATGCATTACCTTGTCAGATGCTTGGATGATGAAGCTGATCAGTATAGTGTTGATTTGGAGCAAAGAACATGTGGATGTAGGAAATGGGATTTGACTGGAATTCCTTGCAAACATGCATGTAGAGCAATACATTGTCAAGGTTTGCAAGTTGAATACTTTATGGACAAATGTTATAGTGTGGATACCTATAATGTCATCTATGAAACTGCCATAATGCCTATAAATGGTAAAGCTGAATGGAAAAAGACAGAATTTGCTCCTCCATTACCACCAAATGAGGGAAGAAGTGTGGGCAGACCTAGTGTAACAAGAAAAGCTGGACCTGATGAAGTTCAAAAAAAGAGTAAAAAAAGAAGCAGGGGCAAGCCAAAGAAAGGGGCAAATCCTAACTAGCTTAAAAGGCAGCAAACAACTTTGAAATGTAAGAAATGTGGTGGTGAGGACCACAATAAAAGAAATTCATTGTGTCCACTGTTTAACATCCCAAAAACTAATACACAAGCTGTACCAATGGAGGGGACCAGCAGTGGAGCTAAATCTTCCACTTCAGATGCATCAATAAAGGTAAAATATTGTTTTTTTTTTGTTTATTATTATGAAATAACTGCCACTGATATAATAATAATTGTAATTTAGGCGAGGAAAAGAAAAGTGACAAGTTTGAAGCCTCAAGTTGCTGAAGATCAACAAAAGAGAAAAGTTCCAAAATGTGAAGTTGCTGTAAGTGTATAAAATTTGCTTACAAGTTCAATTTGAGTGTCAAATTTGCTTCTGTTAGTTATTTAGGTATTATGGTACAGAAACCTATTTGAAAGCCTACAGGGAAGCCTACAAGTTCAATAATGTTTGTTGCTCCAAGGGCTGCTGCTTAAAGTGTTGCTGCTCTAAGGGCTGATGCTTCAAGTATTGGGGCAAAAACAGGGGTGAGAACAGGGGTGAAAACAAGAGCTAGAGCTGAAGATCAACAAAAGAGAAAAGTTCCAAAATTTGAAGTTGTTGTAAGTGTATAAAAATTGTTTACAAGTTCAATTTAAGTATCAAATTTGCTTCTGTGAGTTATTTAAGTATTATGGTACAGAAACCTATTTGGAAGCCTACAAGTTCAATAATGTTTGCTGCTCCAAGGACTGATGCTTCAAGTGTTGCTACTCAATGGGCTGCTGCTTTAAGTGTTGCTGCTCCAAGGGCTGCTACTTTAAGGGCTACTGCTGCTGCTGCTTCACCTGAACCTTCAATGTTTGATCAATTGCAACAAGGACAAATTGGGGCAAAAACAGGGGTGAGCACATGGGTGAAACAAGAGCTAGAGCACCACTTCCATTCAACAACAACACCAGAAAAGTTTATGGGAGCTCAATCATTGAACAAGGAAATAAATATGTGAAGCTATCTGACCTTCCAGTAGAGATGGCTAAAAACAAAGGAAAGAAGAAGAAATGAACATAGTATTTATGTGATTTTGTGGTTATGTTGCTAAAAACATAGTATTTATGTGATTTTGTGGTGAACATGTGGCTAAAAACAGAGTATTTATCTTTTATGTTTTGTTATTGAACATGGTTTGTGGTGAACATGTGGTTATGTTTTGTTATTGAACATGGTTTTGTTATTGAACATTGTTTGGTTTGTTTGGTCTGTTGAACATGGTTTGGTCTGCTAAAAACATGGTTTTGTTATGTTTGGAATGAACATGGTTTGGTTTGTTGATCATGGTTTGTATTTATATGAAATTTTGCCTATTATGCAATTTTGCCCATTTTATTATGCAATTTTGCCCTATTATGCAGTTTATTTTGCCCTTAAACCGATCATGGTTTATCTATTATGCAATTTTGCCCATTCTATTCCAACCAATAAACAAATTTAGTGAAACTTGATATTTAAAACAAGGTTATGTCATTCAAAATAAAAATCAATACACAAGCACCAAATCAAATGTGCATTGTACACTTGATACATAAAACATAATACCCACAATACCTACATGCTAAGCAAACCAACACATTAACAAAAACAACCAAGATACTACAAGAAAAAACTTTATCATTTTATTCTTTGTATGTAGTCTTGCATTTACATCTTCTAGGCTTGAATTTTCAAATCCTTTGCTTGCTATTATTGCTTCCATGTTTCTCTTTTCATCCAACAAAGTACATATTTGTTGTCTCAACAACTCATTTTCATCCACCAATCTAATCTTTTCCCGGCGTAATATTGGTATAACTATCGTGGACCTCGAGCACATTGGAGGATCGAGCCATTGAAAAAAATTCCAGCCACCATTCTGATTAAGCAAAAGAAGAAAAAATAGTAAGCAATATAGTCAATGCACATGTAGCAATATAGTCAATGCACCCACCATAGCAACTTGTTTCCGAAATGATAAGCAAAAGAAGCAAAATTAGGCAAAATACTTGGCACCCATTACTGTAATTGAAGACAAGCAAAAGACAACTAAAATCTCAAGAATTGATAATGCCACACTCCAAAAATAGCATTCAATATCAAAATTACTTTCCAATTTTCGCATCCATAGAATTTTCGGCCTGGATTGACAACGGTCCAACTAATGCACAAGGATGCAATTTTTCCGCATTCACATCGCTGCAATTCATGGGAAGATGAGGTGGAAGAGGAACTTGACATTTTAAGATAAACTTCAACTTGGTGTGGGTGAAATGAGGGATGAAATCGAGTTGAAATCGGGTGAAAAATCGGGAGAATTTAGGGTATTTCGTGGATTAGGGTTTTGAGTTGATTTGGGGATTTTTGTTTGTCAAGTGTTAATAAGAAATGGGGGAGGAAAGTTGCTGAAAATCTGTAAATTGTGCACGTTTCTTAGGATTTTTCATTTTTGTTTAATAAAAAATTAGGTGAAATTTGGAGGGAAAATCAGAAATCCCCAAATTGAGAGCAAAATTCCCAAATTGGGAGAAAAGCCCCAAATTGAGAGTCACGTGCCACGCACGTGATTTTTTCCGGCCAATTTATGATCTTCCGACGAAATTTGTATTGAAATTGCCAATTTTTTGAAGATATGGCAATGAAGCCGAGAAGCTAAGCTTGACCTACAGCGTTCGGAGACCAGGAACAAAGCTCAAAAGAAGACTCTGGATCGCCTCGCAGGGACAAAGAGATATAAATAAGACAGAGGGGTACCCAAATTGCAAATGGTCCAATTTAAGGTATTACATTCGTGTACAGGCCAACTTGAGGTACCAATTATGCAATTTTGCCGAGTTATCGCTATATGTAATGTAACTATATTACAGGTTTTGTTTCATTATTGATGTTACGCACATTTTGCTGTGCTGAGTCTGTTGATGTTGAAATTTTGAGAGTATATTTGGGCTTAAAGCTGCATTATGGTCGTGTCTTTTGTTGTTGAAAGAAGACTAATACGTATGTATATACATGATTTTTTTCTTTGGCCAACATGTGGAAGCAATGGATTACCTTTTCATGTTCAATAACTTACTTTTTCCTTTTATCTTTTACACATTTCTTTCTTTTGGCGAGCATATAAGTCGATTAGACTTGAAAATTTGAGGGGAAACAAACAAGAAGATACATGCCAAAAGAGGCTTTTCCCTTGTATTATTAAATATGATCAATGGCCTGTATGTGCTATTGTAAGTGTATATATATTGACAGAATAGTTTTGCGCTTTCAGGCTATATTAAAACCTTAAGCCCATGCTCCATAAATCTTTCTAATAACAGGACTATATACACAAAATAAAAGGTACTAAAATGTGGACAAAAAATTCCTATCCTCAAAACCTGGATGCTTATTAGAAGGTTCCATAAATAACTCCCATCCACACCACCCCACAACTAAAGGGAAAAAAGAAGAAAAAATTGCAATATAAATTATAATTCAAGGGAGTCTGTGGGTCCACCTCACACAAGGAAGCAGTTTTCACAGACCCAAAGTATTAAATGTAGATTTGTTTCAAAATCAAACAAAGATTCTAATTGGCCAAGACCCACCAATCCCAAGTGTTCCAAATTGACCTAAATTTTGTTCTTTTGTTTGCTCTGCACCTTCTAATGGATAAAATTGATACCTGACAATTTGGTGCCAAAAGTTTTTTACTTTTCCTTTTCTCTCACATCATTTTCTCGCTCATGATAGAATCAGACACATTCTGTACTTTTTAAAATGCTGACAGGGTAGGCAGCAGTGTGTCTATTGTTAGTATCTTGTGACATTCAGTATCTTTTAATGAATGAAGGATAGAACAATTAAAGGCAGGCAAAGTCTTTTTGTGATCTCCTAGTAGATACAAAGTCTTTTGGGCCACATAAATCCTTGTCTGGGAATAACCTCGTACTTCTCAGAATAAAATATACACAACTGGAAAGGCTATCAGAAGCTTCTAAAGTATCCCTTGCATATATATATATATATATATTATATTTTATAGGGACAAATAGAATAAACAGTCAAAGAACACACACGTGAAGATGTGGAACAAAACTAAAATACATCACCAAATTCAAACAATTTTAAATTGGGGTTTTGGGGGGTGGGGGATTGACCAAAAGATTAGTGGAATATGGTATAGGAATTCATACAAAGTCATCTAATTAGTACGCAAAATGTAAGAAAATGGACTGCTCCTAAATCCTACTAAAATTTTCATGCATATATACACACACATGCCAATATATATATACCAACACAAAAATGAAGAAGGGTCCACCCACTAAATTCGAGAGGAGCACCTGATATAACTTGCATTGATGTTTTGGCGCTTCGATTTATATATCATCACAAGGAAAGACAGTCTGCACCTTCTGGTACTATCTTCGGCATTGGAAGCCCTATTACGTATTTCTGGGGGTAGCTTTTTTGAGCGGAAGAAGTAGGATCAACTGAGTTTGGTTGGGCTTTGATGTGGAACCTTGCAAAACGGTTGATTGTCGAGAATTTTTCTAAGTCTTGGGCTTCCGTTTTGATATCCACGATTGATAACGTTCTGTCCATTCTGCACCATCAAATTCATTATCAATATTTCCCCTCAAATTTATACAGCAAAATGGCTAAACCTTAGAAGATAGGCAGGCACTTTTAAGGTCTTGCCCGCTAAGTTTATGGGAAAAATCACAGGAAAAATTATATAAACCCCATGCGTAATAGTCACCCCATGCTGATGCATGAGATGCTGTTTACAGAAACACCTCGAGGTCATAAGTAAATTAACTAAAAGCAGGCTACAGTTTCATCTCGAGTGAGTAAAAGCAGATTACAATTTCACCCTCTGTTTATTTTCCTTGATTTGTCAGATCTTACCTTGATAAATTATCTTCAAGCTTGTTTACTCGAATAAGTAAGCTTTCCACAACTTTAGAGAAATCACAATCACTTGTTCTCCTCAAAGTCTTCAGCTTATCATGTGAACTGAACACATTTTAAACAAGAAAAAACTCTGAAAACCGAACCTCATAATATTTTTTGTAGTAAAAAATGATAATAATATTTAACTAGACGAATAAACATAAATGTTCAATAGAAATTCGTACACATCATCCGCATCAGATGGTGGTTTATGAGTCAGGTTGCATGCATCTCCTAAAGCTAATCTGGCTGCAGAATATGCCACATAATCACAACTTGAAGTGGCATCAGCAAAGAGGATAACTGCCGGTAAAGCTCGAAAGACCTGCTGCATAAGCTGTGTTGTAAAAGTGAGCCGTCTTTTTGCTCTAAGCACTGGGACCATGTCTTCAACAGTTTCAGGCTCATTTTTAACCTGATATAAAGAATGACATCGTGAACAGTTTTTGATTCATAAAGTTTAAAAATTCTTCACGTCAATTGTACACATGAGTAGACATGTCACATGCCTCACCTGTTCTTGCCTTCTATTTGAAGCTAGTGCCCATTCTAACTCGCTAATGCTGCAAGATTTACCGAAGGGGGGGATCAGATATGGAAATAAACATTAACCACTTCCAATATGATCAATGAAGAGGAAGTCTACTGATTATAGGCTTTTATTTACTTAAGACAGAAAAATCCCCCTGATAGAGTTGCTAAAATAAAATAAAAAATCTAATAATAGTAACAATAGTAAAAAGACATTATTAATCATCTGATAACAAATAGCTCCAGATATACAGACCTTGTATTTTGAAGCCTCAACGGTTCAACAATTACTTCTTTGTGCCAGGGTACCATCTCAAACGCAACAATTTTACGCTTCTTAGATCTTGAAACAGCAAAATTTTGGTAAGTGGTATCTGAAGGCAACATACTAGGGGATGATAAATTTTTACTTGCTATCAAGGTGGCAGCTGAAGATGGCCATACGCCACTTCCTTGGCTGGCATTCGCAGAATTATCATGCCTGATCAAATTATTCTCCTGCAAGTTCCCAACGGTTATTCCAGAAAATGGTTTTGCTGCATTAACTGCAGTTCTTGGATCATATACTGGTAACACCTGCTCATTTGTCAATGCCCCGTACTGCTTAAACCAGGATGGATCCATTTGCATACTGATCTGCGACTGATATGTTACATTGGAAGCTTCATTGCCAGGGTCGGGTTCACCCTTTGCTTTATCTTTGATAACTGCCTTCTGTCCACTCAAGAAGAGTTCTCTTGCATTGGCAATCGCCTGCTGATAATTAACACTATCATAACTTAGTGGCAACCTCTTACCACCGTCTGCTTCAGCATTTCTTGGAGAATGCATTGGGTGCGGTGAGTAATTTTGATCCAATGAATGGCCAAAAGCTCTGATATCTTTAGCAAGAACAGCAGGTGATTCGTTGTATCTCTGATCCATTTGGTTAGAGGGCTGCTGGTGTGTGTGAGCCACCAAAGAACCATCATAGAGGGAATTTCCTTTTTCTAATTTCACTGAGTACGCACCAGAATCTTGTAAATTATGTTCGTTTCCGAAAGAATTCTGGTTGAGCTGTTCATTTGGAGCACCTGAACTAGTCTCTAGACTGTTAGAAGCTGAATCAGGGGACCGAAATAAATTGGACGAGATATCTGGCCATGGAGTCGGTCCCACATGCTGTGATACAACTGATGTAACAGATGGTTGAAAATTAGCTTGGGACAGAGTGGCATCATATGCTGGGAATTTAGTAGTAGGTACTGGTGGAGCAGGATGATTTTTAATAAAGTCATTCACAACATGACGTGAAAGAGATGATGCGTTTGAGTTCTCCTGCATGCAGAAGGTTAACATCATTATTCAGGAGACATACACTGAGAAATTAAATAGCTAAACAGCGTTATCATAATGGAGGAGGTTTCTAAAGCTTCAGATTTACATAACAAAAACATTGTTTCTTTACCCACCATCGACAAAGAAGGGAAAAATGGGTATGATTGTGGAGTCCCAGGATCAGAAGGGCCCACCCTAAAGCCAAAACCTTGCGACACTGGAGGTGTGTTGCATGGTTTAGCAAACAATTCAATAGAAGTTTCATTTAGAGGCAAATCGTTGATAGTCGAGACTTTCGATTTCAATTGCATTCCAGGTGTGTGTTGGTCGGGTATGTCATCCTTGTTAAGCAGCTCAAGCATACCATGACTGCAAAATTTCCAATGGATTAACACAAATGTAACTCAGTGGAAAAACAAGTCAACAGAAGTAAGATGCACGTTAACCAAAAGGCACATGAAGAAGTTAATGTCACTAAAGTAAGAGGACGAGTATATCTCTTTTTAGTGATATGTGGTTTTCTTATACGTATAGAAGAACATAAGAAATTACAGGATCTTGTAGACGATGATTACCTTTGAGAAGTCTCATGGATATCTGAAGAAGCATTTAATAGAGATGGCATGCGTTCAGCATTGTTTCCAGGAGCCATCCTCTCTGATTCTGTTGAATACCCATGAATATTCAGCTGGTTCACCTGTAACAAGGATTATAACAGAGTTACAAAACTTTTCAGTGGGAAAAGAAAAGTCACCTCCTAAATGTGAACTTAACTTGGTGTTACCGAATTATAACTCATTTCAGAAAGACTACACTCGTTCCATAATTAGAAATATCTTGACAGAACACAAAGGCATTTCTTTTGCCATGGCCGTTATAAAAGTGACATGTGTTATAGCGAAAACATAAGACATCATAGAGTTCACACAAAAACGTCTCTAAGTTAATGAATTAGAAATATATTTATCTAGCAGGGGGAAATATATTCTCATCAACCTGATCAAATGGCTTTTGAACGCCACCTGCCACAGGGTTTGAGGTACTTCCATGAAGCCATATATTGCCTCTCATTTCATGACCTGCATAAGAGTGAAACCCCTCATGAGATTCTCCCTTGAAACCAATATCTTGTACTTTCTTGTTCAAGATATGCTAAATTATTACCTGAGAAATTATTGCGATACTGGTTATCATCTTCTAATTGCTCCTTAAATTGACCAGGCCAAGTATTATCTGAAGGTAAAGATGTTTGAATCAGATGACTCCCTCCAGTAGGATGCTTCTGTTGAGAGTTATAATCAGCCAATTGGCTCATATTTCTAGGACACTGATGTCTCGAGTCACGAGAAGACTCAGATGGAAAACCAGGGAAATTGCCGTTCATATTGTTGTTGTGGAACAAATGCTCAGGCTTCGAATTTGGAGAGGATATATTTTGGGTATTTCTATCTACCCAATTATTTTGCGGCTTTTCATTATTAATAACAACATTGGAGCGCTGATTTTCGATTGATGGTTCTGTGTTCTGAAAGCTCAATCCACTCCACTCTTCTTGTATCCCAGTATCACTGCTAGAAGTTTCTGCTACAGCAGACTGCATAAGAGCACTCCAGCTACCACTTTGAATGGAATCTATGAAAGACGTGTTTTCCACAGTACTCTCAAGACCTCCTGAGCCCATCTTGCTATTTCTGCTAAATGACGATTCCCAGGAGTTATCATCTGTATTGTACAAGATTTTCTGTTCGAGTGGATCTAGAGAAGCATCTTGGTGGGCCATACCTGGCTCTGAGTAGCTGTGAGATGAAATGTCACTATTAAAACTTTGCCCAAATAAATTCTTCTCCTGAAACACTTGACTGGGTAGCAATGACTCGTTTGTCATATTATACATTCCCAAAGGATTATTATTGTTATTGGCCAACAGATTAGCAGAATGACTAGAGAATCCTTGGAGGTGAGCATATTGATTTAAATTCTTATCAGTGTTTGGAGTTCCATATAAGTCAAACTGTGGCTGCGACAGGCCAACAGGATTATGATTTTGTGAGAAAACCACTCCGTTGGGTAACCCTTGAAAAACGGTGGATCCACCATGTTGCATACCAAACATTAACATCTGTGAATCATTTAGAGGTGTCCCATTAACTGTAGGGGGAAGGTGGACCCCAGAAGCTTGTTTTAATAATGAAAGTTGATTCATGCAATCTTGATTTCTGGGATCACCCAACTCCTGGAGTTGTTGCCTCCGCTGCAGTTCCTGCAATTGTTTAAACATAATTTGGCGCTGCAACATTTGTACAGCAGTATTTCTCGACTGCTGATCCGAATGAGGTAGTTGAATCCCAGCTTGGCCGGTTGTAAAGATGCACCCAAAATGGAAATTGCTAAGAGAAACAAAGTCTTCTACCACTCGACTCTAACATTAATCAGAAAACCATTCACTTTAAAGACGGAATCTCTGTCAAACATGAAAAAAACAAAATACCAATTAATACATAAGAAAATTGCATTAGAGAATTAAAGCATCAACCTTCATGAACAGATAAGATAAACAAAAATTAACCGAGCCCCAAAAGGTCAAACCGAAGTAGTCAAATAGATTGAACAAATCACAACATCTCAATGTAGTCTTCGATTTCCTTATAAAAGGCTAACCATTAACCAAAATGTAATTAGTAAACAGCCATAAATACCAATTATTACTAATTTAATGCTAAATATAACTAATCACAATCACCACCAGCAAAGTTCAACTATATTTAGCTTCAATTTCTCCCAGAAACAATTAGAATAACAGAATTAACCATGCAGAGGCAGAAATTTTAGGGCAAAATCAAATCAACCAAAGAAAACCCTAAAAGACTCTTGCATGCCACCAAACTCCTCCAAAAACCTCAAAAGCAAAAACAAAACCCTCAATTAAATCAACTCCAACCACATTTCAACCAAATTAAGGGCAAAAGACACACAATCACGGCTCCATTTACTAATAACACGGCTCAAACATTCCATAAAGCTAGAAAAATCTTCAACTTTGAGCCACGTACAAGCAGGAAAAGCAGCAATTACTGTGATTTTGAGTGTGTAGAGCGTGATCTGAGTACAATAATTGAGAGTACTTAAGAGTGTACGTATATATGTGTGTGTGCGTATTCTTCTTCAACTTACTTTGAAATGTGAATTAACTTACAAAATGGAGATCAAACAGTGCAATTCACTTCAGCTCGAGCTCTGATTGTCGAATTTGCTTCTTACTTTATCTCTCTACCTATACATATAAATATGTATATGTATGTATAGGTCAGTCACTGTTCACTGCTTACTTTCTCTCTCTAAAAAGTGAGGAAGGGTGGTTTTTTCAGACAGGGCACTCAGATAATAAAGCCATCAAATAAAACTTTTTTAAAATAATAAAATAAATTACAAATTGCATAATTTGCTTTAGGTTCGGTTCCGAGCCAGTAGGTCCGGAGTTACGTCTTGGATTTCCGGACCTGAGAGGCGTCGGCGTGTTATGGTGTGTACGGTTAAGATTAAATATCAGCCGTCGCTCGGGATATTTAATATGATCTGACGGCTAAGAATGAAGGCAGATTCCCACGCGCCTGAGTATGGACAATTAGATAGGTGTGGAAAGGATAATAGTTTAAAATCGAATGGTAATCACGCGCTGGAGGTTAGCGCGTGGGCGGTGCATTTCGTGTTCCATTTGCTTTCTCCCGATCTAAATTAGAGAAAAAGAAAATACTTTTAATGCATGTGGTATTTCTTTTCCCGCCCCATTTTAAGCTTAAGCAACATCAAGCTGATGATAATTATAATATATATATTTTTAAAATTGACAACCATAATAAAAAACCGTTGCTAAAGGTTGTTTCACTTTGGGGGTAAATTGGTTAGGCATTTATTTATTTTAAAATTAATAATTTTATGAGTTTTATTTTTTTAAAAGTTTTGTATTTTAACAAAATTACACTTGTAATCTCAAAAATAGTGATTGGTATATCCAAATTATTGATGAGTAAGTTTTGCTTATGATATTAAACATATTACATATCATGGTGGACTGATCACACTTATATTTAGTGTAATAAATATTTCTCGACACAGTATAGAAATTATAATATGTATATAAAAACTAAATTTATCAATGTACAATAATAATTGACATGAAAATTGTATTTAATTATGCTTTTTAGAGATATAAGTCTTTTAAGATAATGACCGGATAAATACTAATCACATTGAATCAAAGTTGTATTGTAGCTTTGCATTCTTATTTTCAATCTTTATCAATATTTGATTATGATATAAGTTCATATTGGTAGTCCACATAATTCAGTATACACTTTGTCATATACTTGGCTCAATACATGTATAACTCGAGTCCTTCCCTTATGAATGTAATCTTGTTTTCATTATTGTAATATAGGAAAAAAAAAATTAGCATGTTGTCCATTACATTGATAAATACAAGATTATGTACGATGGGACTATATATGTATTCGACCAAAATATATGACAGTGTATTCTAAGTTATATAGACTAACACATACGATTAACACGGTAATATTGCATACCATCATTTTAAAGAACAAGTTCATCATGACAAACGGAGATTGAGATATGAACTATGATCTAAAGACTCGTTATGAAGATCCAACCCGATCATATACGACCCATCATGTAGGCCCCACATATCTTGAGTCCCCAAGAACAACCCATTAAAATGTTCATGCCCCAAATGTCACTTGGACATATGGCCAGAACAGATGAAATGAAGATTCCAAATAAATCATCAATTACTAAATGAACCAGTTTCAAACAGTTTTTAACTTCCCAATTTCATAATCCCTGAAGTTACATAACTGTTCATCTGTTATATAGACAACAAACAAACAAATCAAAGACACAAACAAAATCAATGTCTTACTTCTTCTTGCCTGCTTTACCCTCTTTTCTTCTTACAATTTCATCAGCATATTTCACACCTTTACCTTTGTAAGGCTCTGGGGGTCTCCACTTCCTAATAGAAGCAGCAAACTGACCAATTTCAGATTTATCGTATCCACTCACAACAATTCTTGTGTTTTCTTCAACCTTCACCTGAAGGCCATCGGGTATTGTCATTCTGACCGGATGTGAAAAACCGAGATTAAGAACAATGTCTTTTCCTTCAACTGTAGCACGATATCCCGTGCCTACTAACTGGAGCCTCTTTTCAAATCCTTTAGAAACACCCACTACCATGTTGTCGGTTAAGGTCCTGAAGAGGATAGTTCAGGTAATAACAGCAATATCGTGAGACAAGAGAAATGAATTCAAACAATCATTGTATGGGAAAATGGTTGTCATGAATATATTGTGTTTTTATTACTACCAAACTTGTTGAATAATGCTTCATTTTGAGAGACATAGAATACTATGAACATCTAAAGGGAAGTGTTGTAGCAGTTTTATCTCTGATTTTTGAATGGGATTTGTGTTTACAGATCGATTAAACAACATCCTGTACATGCTACTTTATGCATTATTCGATTCTTTAGACTTGATTTTTACAGCTCGAGGTAGGAAATCTGAGGTTATGAAGCTTAACTAAGACAATGGCAAATGAGGTTGTTACACATACTGTTATATGCTGATAAGAATAAAGATGAGGGCGGTAAGAGGCTGTTTTGAGCCATTTGGTATCTGTGCTGAGATTTTTACATGGGACTTGTTTTATTGGAACACTAATATCATAGTAAATTAAGAAAAAATATGAATGAGAAAACATAGGACAGAAATCTTAAGAAAATTCACAAATACTATACTATTTCAATATTCGATTTAACTGAAGCAACGCAATCACATTATTTTGTATATCAGATGTTCTGCTATAACAAAATTCGAAAAATTAGCTCGAGATAACTCTATAATCGAGGTATAAAATAAAGGCCCTGCAGTATTAAAAACCCAACATGATTTATGAACAAATAAGTCCCAGAAGGACACATTATATATCTAACACATAAATGATAAAAACAACGAAAACAGTGTAATTTTTAGAATTGCTAATAAGGACAGAGTTTAGCAGTGACTCCAGAAATTCCCATGGGCCTCTTCTTGTTTATGCCAATTGCTTATGTCACACATATGAGTTGTCTATTAAGAAATAAACAACTGTTCTACCATGCAGGGTATCAAGCATAAAGTTTAAGAACATGGATAGATAGTGCCTAAATGAGTGCCAGAGCTATAAAGTTTCTTGTCACTACATGTCATAATAAAAGCATTTGAATAGTATTCATCTTGAACCCAATTACACATAATGCAAAAAGATTTTTCACAATATGCACTTATTAGTGTATGCCACTTCATAATCTTATACAGTATAGTAGTTTCATATCCAATGTAATTCACCAATAGGAAAATGGTGGAGCACTTCAATGAATTCCAAGACTTCTTAATGACCACATTTCCTTTTGATAAAACACTATTTTACAATTTCAAATGAAAGGTTAAATTTACCCATTTTAGTATCTCATAAGGCATATAAGAAGAAAATGGGTCTTGTCAGAATATTTAATTGGAATAAATATCATAAACTACAGTACTACACAAAAAAAGCTATTTTATCTTTAGAGAAACAGATGTAGAAATCATCTACATTTACTTCCTCCAATACCAAGAAAAATAACCCATGTAAATGCTATTCATTTCAGTTACACTGCATAGACCATCTTGACCTCATCATTCAAAAATATAGTATCCCTAATACAATATTATCCATGTCTCTATGCATTAAAATTACAGACAAAAGTACATACGAAGATAATACATTAACAAAATGGATAAAAAGAATAGTACCTGAATAAACCATGCATCTGATTAGCTCGTCGTGTTTCCACTGCCTTCTTCACCCTGAGAACTCCAGATTCATCCTTGGCAAGAATAATTTCTCGTGGATAAGTAATAGCAAGCTCGCCAAGAGGACCTTTTACTTTCAAATCTTGGCCTTCCATCTTGAGAGTCACATTGGATGGCACTGTAATCGGTTGCTTCCCAATTCTAGATTCCTTGCATTCCACAACCTTTCTCACAATAGCAACTCGAGATGTCGAAATCCTGGAAACACGAATTCCATTTGCCTCTCCGAGGAAAGAAGAACTCAGGTAGCTGGTTCAAATCCAAAAAACATAGAAACAGGAAGCCTCAAAATCACAAGGAAAGATTCGTTCTTGGAAATTATGCTGAGTAATTGACTACAAATATTTTCATGAAGATTTTATACGGTTTTCACCTGGATTGTATAGAAGCACCAACAGAAGATGCCATTGCTTAGCCAGAGCCCAATTTAAATGCTCCTCAATATTCAAAAGCCCCCTGTAGTGAGCAATTGCTAGGTTATTTGGTTTGGTACTTCTTATACTAGTTATACAAGATTATCTTCACTTTATCCTCACTGTAAAACCTGTCTACATACAAATCTACTTCAATATAATTCCCACTAATTTCCATTTTAATGTTTAATTCCAATATCCAACCAGCAGACATTGAGAAGGAAAAAAATTCTCATCGAAAACGAAAAGAATTCAAAAACCCTATTCCAGTTTCACTCAAAAATTCATAACAGCCACATTTGAAAGAGGCCCAGAGAAAAGAAGAAATATACATACATAGTGATGAGATAAACATACATACATAGATAGATATAAGCGATAGAGATAGATTGTACCGGAGGCAGAAGAATAATAGAGACCTGTAGAGTTGAGTGAGTGAAGATAGCTTAGCTGGTTATCAATTTTGTAGGATTGGGGATAAGATAACTAAAACCATTTTCGTAATTTTATTTTCTTTTTTCTCCTTTGGGATTAAATTCCTCTTGTTTTTTTTATTCTTTTAAAAAAAACAGAAAGGGTTAAATTCCTTTTACTTGCTAATTCTTGAAAGTTTCACCAAATTAATTACACATTTTTTTAAATTTTATACTAAGAGAATGAAGTTCATTTTTTGAGCATAGGCCAAAAATTCCTGAAATATTCTAAATAATGAAAAAAAAAACAATCATAATAACTTCAAAACTAACATGTGATATTTCACATAAAAAATTAATTTTTTATACATATAAAAATCAATATTATGTTAAATTTTTTTTAGCAATTAGGATTAATAAATTTATAAACATAATTAAGTAATAATTTGTGTTAGTAAAATAATGTGATCGGGAAATTTCTAGACTAAGATTTTGACTAAATATATAAAAGTATTACTATTCACCATTTCAATTTCAATGTTTAAAAGATAAAATATTATTGAGGATTAACATATTAAGTTCCTAAAAACATTATTGTATAGAAATATTGGGCGTATAACTTTATATTTGTATTTTGAACTTATCGATGTGGAAATTATTTACAAAAATGAAATCATAATGTCTTAACTTGAGAAATAAAAAATATAATTTTATATATTTGTCAGTGGGATATTTCGTTTTTTTTTTTAAAATTAAACATATTGGACTGGACTAATCACTCGATCCAATTATGAGTCTATACTGATGGACTTGATTAATCAATAGATTCGTGATATTGGGCCTAGGGTTGGCAATGGGACGGTTCCAATTCGAAATTGATAAATCTTTTTGGACCCGACCCGGAACGGGTTCCATATTATGGAACCGGAACCGCCAGGTCCAACCTGCGAGTACCCGGATCCGAAATTGGAGTCGCATGTAACTTTTTTCTTTTTTTGCATTGTTTTTTAACATATCCTATTGCTATTTGCTCATCTAAATTGAATTTATATAAGAAAATAATTTTAAATAAACATTATTATAATATAATTATTATATGAGCACAAAGTACCAAAATGATAGCAATGTGTATACTAATAATGTTACTGCAATGTTTTTGCTGGATCAATATGTTCATGATTCTATGCACTCTGCACTTAGTCCATTGTATACTGCGTCTGGACTATTGAAAGTCCAATTTTTTCTTGCATGTGTATCTTCCCCTGGTATTTTCTGAAGTTAAAGTTGTATGCAAACCTTAAATATTTTTAATTCTGATTTTATTACTTCAACAATAATTTTAATTTCTGTTACAGAATGTTTATATTTCTGAGATGGAACTTGTGTACGAGTCTTGCATTGTTTCATGATTAGATGATTTATGACACCATTTTAATGCTAATTTTGAGGAATCTGCTATATGAAGTTCTTTGGTGTTCTGTGCCATAACCATAACCATATCCATTTTGTGTGCGAAATCAAATTGTTTTGCATCAAGAACTCACTAATTTGAATGACACTTACCTTTTTGAAAAACCAATACCAGTGAATGATAAAATGCAGTCATCCACACCGTTTGCTTGAAAAACCTGAAAGAGACCATACCTTTCAAAAAAATAAACCCAATATGTTATTCACCTATTTTTGCACAGGCATCATCAAGTAAACCGATACAATCCGTTTCAGTATAACACTGAGAAATCACAAAGGCACATATGAACAGAGTTACTAGAACCACCAACATGGACAATTATTGGATAATGTTCACAACTTCCAAGAAGACTGCTCTTCCAAGTGTTATGTCAACAAGCTCAAACCAAAGTATGATTTTCAGACCCTAGTATTGGCATAATCATTTGGCTCATCATCACCTTCCTTCTCACCAAAATCTCCATTTTCAGCATCAGTTCCATCTTGAAGGCCACCCACTGGTTCTTGCCTCTCACCATAGGCACCACCAGCTGATTCATGGGAAGAAAAGCTACTTTGATTACCCGAATAGTTACTGCCGCCATAGTTACCACCACCTTGTACAGGGCCATTACCACCACCATATCCACCGCCTCCACTGGGGTACTGGTTGCCGCCACCAAATCCACCACCACCGTAACCGCCGCCACCTTGATATCCACCATCCTGACCACCATAACCGCCACCACCTTGATATCCACCACCCTGACCACCATAACCGTAACCACCACCAGAACCATATCCACCTCCAAAACCACCACCACGAGGTTTTTCTGTAGCATAGTTCACTCTAATCCTTCGACCATGTAGATCCTGAGAATGAATTCACCATTAAATGTCACAATTCCATGATTGCCATGACTAAATTATTCATGAAGAAATGCAACCTATCAATCCATTCCAAAAGAAAAAAGAAAGCAGATACAAGTTAAGTACCTGCCCATCAAATGCCTGAATGGCACTGGACGCAGAATCAGTTGATGTGTAAGTAACAAAGCCAAAACCCCGTGACCTGCCGCTCTCGCGATCCAAAATAACTCTAGCTACAAATTTAAAAAGAAGGTAAATCAAAAGTCGGAAGCTTGAAAAACTTACTATCTATGACAGTGTACCATGACCTAGGCAAGATCAACCGGAACAACAGTGTTTGGCATTAAAAGAAATCTGCTTATATTGCCTGTAATATAATTGCATAAAATTTTTAACAATTGCCAGATAACTAGTTATAGTTAGCACATATCACCACAAAGCGCAACTATTCTTAACTTTGTTGAGTACAATAGCCAATATCACTATCTTGATATCGAAAGGAGAAAAGGTAAGCACAATTCAAAATAGATAATTAAGGCAAAACTAGGATACCTTCAACCACCTCTCCATACTGGGAGAAAGCTTCCCTCAAACTCATTTCATCAGTGCCATATGAGAGACCTGCAGCACAAGAACAAAACCAATGTGAAAGGAGGGGAAATGAAGATGTTAGTTCATCATAAAACATATTATAACTGCCACCTCCAACAAATATCTTTGAAGACGACATGCTTCTTATTGCCTGAAAAAGTGAAGGATTGGAGGCAGATGATTCCAAATTAACATGCTTGCTGGCAGTTTGTTTCAGAAAATTTCCGACCCTGTTCAGGAAAGCCATCTTTGTACCTGAATACGCCCATGAAAAGAAATCAGGTCAACATGAGTTATGAGCAAAGAGACATAGAATATGTCCTAATTATAATTATAGGGGTGTACAAGATTGGTTGAATCAAAGAATATGTCCTTGGAGCCAAATCAGTACTCTTTACAGATATCAAAATGTGATTAACGTATTGAACCTGATTTAAACAATAAATGACTAGAGACCATAATTAATCTCTAGGTGAAGATCCAGTAACTGATAGTTTCAGATATGATTTTATCTTATTCGATCAAGTTAATATTACAGAAAAATGTTCGCTATGTTCGCGCTTAGCTTCTAATGCAAATATCCTGAACTAAAATAATCTTCCAACTAAACACGGACACATAGCACATCAAATATACTCTTCTTACAAGAACTTTATAAACGTGTATTAGATCATAACAAAAAATACAATCAAGAATAAAATAAAAGGAAAAACACATAAAAGGATGAACTAGTATTGATTAAACCCTCCCTGATCAGACCCAAACTAGAAAAAACACAAATAAAGAGGAACGACTCCCATAAACCCTAAAGCTAGTTGAAATTAAAAATAACATTACACTGTCCGTAATTAGAATAAATAAAAATACAAATGAAAATGAACAGTTCCCGAAAACCCTAAGCTTGTTTGAATTTAAAACGAAAATCCAAACCGATCCAAATCATGGAATGACGAATCGGAAGCTTGGACAGATGCTAACTAGGGTTGAAGAAAAAAAAAAATAATCACAAATAATACCTCTGAATCAAGAAGACTGTATCGAGCGAGTCTCGAATGCTGGTGTTTTTGATAATCACTATTCACACAAGGGTTTTAGTCACTTTGATACTCGTTGGGGGCCAATCATGCGCGTGCAAGTGCAAATCTATACTGTGTGCCCCGCTGATCGGGACCGCTTATTTGAGGGCAGATGTTTGGCACCCTAGGATTTGTATAAGTTATCGGCAACCACTCAACATATGTCTATATTTAATATGTATGATTTTTCTAAAGGCGTACGTACAAGATAGATATTATTAGAACTCCTTCAAAATAAATCTTTTTACAATTGCAATCGTTCATAAGATTCAAAAAAAATTTCAACTTAAGATTCAAGAATTTTTTCAACTTAAGATTTTTTTATATGAGTGTATATTATTAGTACTCGGTCAAACTCATTTGCTTGTGTAATTAGGGAAATCACATTTTGGCCACATTAGGAAATCGAAATTATAAATAGATTCTTAAAATTCTAGATTGTATATTACACATTTCGGGTCTATTATTGTATTTAAATTTTTACACACTGTGTACATAATGTTAGAGTATTCACATATATTACATAAAGTATGACATAGAAGTTGTACCGACTACATACACTTTTTTTTTATGACAAGAGAACCCGCAGCCGCTATCGTTAGTGCGCACTGGGTAAACCCCGCTCTTGTGCAATAGCCTGCAGGCAAATAGGCATTCCCTCATCAGGATTCGAACCCGTGACCAAGGCCACAACATTCACATGCCCTTACCAACTCTACCAGGAGTTGCCCCCGTACCGACTACATACACGTTTCTAGTTCAGAACCCTCTAGTGTGTTTGTGTAATTCTGAAGTGGAATTTGATGTATCAAAATTAAGAAGAGAGCCTTTCACTTTTAAAATTGAAGATTTTGGTAGAAAATCCTATAATTTCAAATAATCAACACATATTTCGGCTAATATTGATTAACTCTTATGCACTAATGAATTAATGACAGGAAAAAACAGTATATTTGGTCACCATTTATGCATATAAATTCTTAACTTACATCTTTAAAATGCAAGAACATAAGAAGTTAAGAACCCTATGCTACTAAATACTCAGACAATAAGCTAACAAACAACAAACAAATACAATTACATTACCCAAACTCTCAAACTTCTACCATCAAAACATGCCATACAAGTAACAATTAACAAGAAAAGGGAAAAATTCTTACAAGTTACAATAACAGATGTATGACAATTGCAGACAAACAAGAGTTCATTCACAATCTAATTCAAATATCACATTTCTCATCATTTCTTGTGTCCTCCATGTAATGATTTCTGAGATCCCTCAAAAAGATCCAAAAGAAAATCCTCCAAATCATCAGCACTATACTTAATATGCTTTTCACTAATATGATTAATATGTCGTCCCACGAATGTTCGATAAGCCTGTATTACCTTAAGAGACGTCGATATTGTGAGATCGTCTCTGAGCCGTTGATCTGGAACCGACCACCCCGTTTGGCTCTTGTAAACCTCTTCAAATGCAAGATAAAAGCTTTGCATTCTCTCTTTAAGAATAGTCCTCGATATAGAATTCGAACCTGGGCTTTGTATCCCTTCGTCTTTTAACAAGGCGAGAATCGAGCTCCAAGTAGCTCTCTCGTAGCTCATTGCGTATTGTTGGAATTTCCAATTGTGTTTCCTAATCCATTCATCGCCTAACACGGTTCTTAGCTCCGAGTTTTTCACTTTCTCGGCCATGTAATGAATGTTGTTCATTAAGAAAAGGTATTGAAGTGATTCTTCTTTGTATAACTTAGATTTATCGTCTAGATTGCCCTCGAGAATCGAAACGAGGGACCGAAAGTGTAGAGCCATCGGTGAGTTACACGGGTTTTCACCGACATTTTCGTCTTCACTACCCGTGCTTCTTCGGTCGGGCGAAATCGTGACCGAATTCTCCGAGTCCTTGTCTTGGTCCTTCAAGACTTCGTCGAGGGTTTTCTTGTAATCCATGAGGGCTTTTATGTAATTCACAACGTAACGCGTGACGTGGTGGACCCCGCCACCCGGGAACGGGTTCGTCGACACGTTGGACGCGACTGCGTTCTCGAACTCGAGAAACGTCGCCTTTATGCAATCCCCTAGCCTCTTTAGAATGTCTTCGCATTCGATCCTAATACACGACCCCGCCTCGTCGTCATCGGAGTATAAACCCGATATATCCGGGATGAGATCGTCGAGAACCTCGTACATGTCGAGGATCCGAATCAACTTCTCGGGCTGGTGGGGCCCGATGGCTATCGCCTCGCAAAAATTCAACATCTGCAAAATCGCGGGTTTCGAAGACTCGGCGAAACAAACGCGGCTCGTGGACGATTCGATCTCACCGAAGATTCGATCGCTCAACAACTTTTCGCTCGCGAGGTAAACGCGAACGAAAATCTTCATGGCCCTCATCCACCTCCGTATCTTCGAGTTCAAAGTGTTCCACTCCATTTTCAAAACATCTTCGATGCTTAATTTCTCGACTTCGAGTATAAAAAGGCAATCATCGAGAGCGTCTTTTTGTACATCGATGAACACTTGAGAGCATTCGTGGCCATAATTTGAATCAAACATCGCATTGGCAATGCTTTTTAGGTCCGGGATCACATCCGGATGGACAAGATCAATAACATATTCCTCCGAGGTGCGCCCCATGCTATCTCGGTGCACCACATCTTCGATCGAATCATCACCAGACGAAATAACCGAACCAGCCTCGATTATGTCCTCTTCGGTAGAACGAAACGACATATGCTCTGGCTCAAAGGGCTGCCTGTTTTGAGCTAGCAAATGCCTAAACTCCTCTTCAAGCCTAGCCATTGCTGTCTGAAGAAGATCATGAGCCCTACGAAGCAAAATCGAATCTTCATTACAATCTGGGCTTTTAGATTCCAACATCTCTGTCAATTTTCGGGCTTCGTTCACTGCTTTCAAATAGTCATAACCTTCTTCAGGGCTACAATCCCATATCATCATGGATTGTTCCTTTTCCCAATTCATGACCTTATCTTGAATCTTATTTAGCTGTTCTTCAATCTCATCAAGCCCCTCATCTTCTTTGCATTCTTCGTTTGTGGTTTCGGCTGTGGATATACTCGATAAACGAGAACCTAGATTAGCTAAGATTTTTCTAGCATCATCTGTCAAATTCTTGTTTGTTTCTAAGGCTTTCACAATATGCTGTGCTGCAGCTATTAGATCTTCTTCTGGTTCCATTACAGGTGTGGTATTTATGAAATCTCCAATATAATAAACAACCCCAAAATCAAATAGTCTTAATAACTATATGAATTGTACCAAAGATTTTAGAATCTCAAGCACTTGTTCTCTAACCCCAAAAGCTGTAAGCATAACAATGGTGTTAATTCCCCAAATATCCAAAAACTTCAATTCAAGTCTTCAAAATCAGGGCAACAATAATAAAGATCTATACCTTCCAGCTCATTAGCAATAGCAAGATCAATTTTTTGGCCAATCCCAGAAAGCAGCAACTTATTTCTACTCTTGAGGAGGAACTCAAGATCCCACAAAATCTCTAATTACCCCCATATATCTGTTCAAAGAAATAAACCCATAAATAACACAGTAGCAGCTATTTAGGAGATGAAAAAAGGAAGAAAAAAGAAGGAGAAAATAAGACTGACCCTTGATACGAGAAGCTTGAAAAGCCTGTGAATCTACAAGACTTTTAGTGGGATATTTTCTTGTAATTTAAATCTGTGATGCTTTGGCCTTTGGGGAGTATTTTAAGATTTGTTGCTAAACTTGTGTAGTGGGCACTGTTTCTTGGTTTTTGGAGATTTTTGACTTTTGACCTCTCCCCCAGAATTCTTTGACCAAAAAAACAGTCAATTCCTGTCTGAAATATAAATCAAATTTTCCCCTCTCGTGCCACAGATGAGTGGGTACGAACAATTAAAGTCTCATATGATACATTTCATTTCTCATTTCTCAAATTTTTAGTGCTATTTTTATGTTTTTATTAATGAATTTTACTTAAATTTTTTAACAAAAAAATAACTAATTCATATTAATTTCTCACGTATCAAAAGGAACATATCAAATTATAATTATTCATTACACTTTTTTTTTATCTAAAATTCATCAACATACTATCAATATCATATTTTATTTTCTCAAATTTTTAGTGCCATTTTTATGTTTTTATTAATGAATTTTACTTAAATTTTCTAGCAAAATAAAAACTAATTGATGGTTTTAGTTTCTCACAAAAATAATTCTTCTCAAAATAAATGAAACATATCATATCATATTTATTGGATACTTTTTCTATCTAAAAATTCATTCAAACATTCGATATTTCATTTTTATTCCCCTAAATATAAAATATTTTACTTGAGAAATGTTAAGAAAGATCCAATCGGGACCTTAATTCGTGTTGGTTAGGTAATAATGAAGTACCAAAATCATGTCATGAGGGCCTAGCAGTTGACAACAACCGAACTTGAAAAAGAAAATGAATGAATAATAATAATAATAATAATAATGGCAAAGAGAATAAAACAGTGTTTTACTGCAAGAATTTCGTAATAGAAGTATAGTACATGAATCTTTGATAGGTCTCTGGAACTTTCTATTATTTTAATCAAGTCTTTTCGAGATCTATGTATATATATACATATATTACATGTAGAAAAATATTAAAGGGAGATGCTAATGTGGGGAAGGTAATTATTAGAAAGTGGGACATGATGATGTATATATATTATTCTCAAGACTTGCTTATAAAAAAAAAATATTATTTTTTTAAGACTTGACCATTGATTTTGAATCTTGGTAAAAGTATAATAATATTTATTTGAGAAAACCACTTAATTTGATTATTGATAACACACAATCACTGTACAAGAAATAAAGAAAGGGTAACATATTAAAATTCATAATTAACAATTCCCTAAAAAGGAAGAAAGAATAATAAATACAGTTTTCCTTTTTGTTACTTCTTTTGAGAATTAAAAAGGTGCAATTAAATTCAAAGTGCTTCTAAGTAGTATAATCACACGTTTAATAGTTGCAATTATTTTTTTTTGCCTGAAATTGGACTTAAACAAAGCATAATTGATTAGTTCGTTATCAAAATGTCAATTATATTCCACCTAACTATTGAAAATCATGTTTGACCAGATTAACAAATAAGTTGGAATCGGAATTATTTTTAGATTGGATTACATATCTTATAGTGGAGAATATATTAATTGTCAAAGTAAAATTGTTGAATATATTTAATTATATTATATACGGCCGATTTTGTTCATATCAAACCACTTAGATAATGTCCCATAATTATAATCTAAAGTCGCATTATAATGTTATTATGTGATTATAATGTTGACCTTAAGATTAAATAACTTTTCAAACATAATTATGTTGAAAAATGTCACAACCTATCATAGTTAGTGGACCATTAACTTTTGATTAGCACCACATTAAAGCATAATACCCGTAATCTAGAACTTCACAAGTGGAAGGTGAGAAACCATGAAAGTGAAATTAATTTTTCATAGCCTTCTTTAGGTTAAGATAAATTTTAATTTCTGTTGTTTTAGTATCATTAATAACATATTATTACTAAAAAAATGCAACAAATTTTTAACAAATCTTCTACAGTTGTATGCATGCTGGCACTTTTTTGGCCTTTCCATCATAAACTCAAATGATTTTTTAAAAAGATTTTCTTTATTAAATTTCTCCTAATTTAAATTAAATGATAATCATGTATGTGATGATAGAAACCTGTCATGGCCTGTATCACATGTGTGGTAATCATTATTTAATAATCCAATAATATAGTTCGAAGCTTTATAAAACTATTAGTGAAAAAATACTTAAAAGTTTGTTACATTAATTTATTTGAATGCAATCTCAAACTAATTAATACCTATTTTCAATCAGGTTTAAAATAACCTCAATATATGCGAAGTTGATAAACGGGTGCTACAAATGAGGTGAGTATAGGGGTGTAAGACAAGTCAAGCCGAAGCTCGAGCTCAAGCCCACTGCTTTACGGAAAAAGTTCATGAGTCGGGTTCGTGAGCTTTTTTTTATATATTATTATTTTTATTATTATATTAATAAATATATAAAAAAATAATAAAAAGTTCAAATTTCCCCCTAAAATTTCATGTTCATAAGTTGGGCTCGCGAGCTCGAGTTCGAGCTTGAACTTGAGAATTTTTGGCTCGACGAGCATGAGCCCGATCCTGAGCTTGAAGAAAATCACCAAACTCGGCTAATTACATCCCCAGTCGAGTATATACCACCATTTAATCAACTATATCTGATATACTTCCATTTTTGTGTTGTACCTAGGGGTGTACGCGGTCGGGTTCGGGTGATTTTAAAGGAAAAAATCAACCCTACCCGACATGAGCGGGTGGACAAAATAACAACCCAAAATTACACAATTATTTTTTTAAACCGCGCGGTTCGGTTCGGTCGGGTTAATGGATTTGGCGGGCGGGTTAGCGGTTTTAGTTTTTTCTAATTTTTGTCGTTTACTAGTTACTAGTTCACTAAAAAAACATTCTTGTAGATTTAATAAAAATTGAGTTTGTGGATATAGAAAATCAAATGGTGTTATAAATAAAATTCATATAATCATTAATTTATAATGAGTAAAAACTCCAATATTATTAAAATTAAAATATCATAAAAATTTAATCATAAATACGTATAACCTATTTCATTAGTTGCGAAAATAAAATTTTGTTGAAATAGAATAAAAATAAGTGATCAAACAACATATTTAATTTATTTCACCAAATAAAAGTAAAATATGTAATATAAATATGTATAAAATTATCGTTGTTAGAAAATATATACCTATGTATTATTTTAAAAAGCTTGTTATTAATCTTTATAATATCATTTGTGTGCATTATATATAACTTGCGGTCGGGTTGCGTTTAGGCGGGTTGCAAATTCTAAAACCACAACCCGACCCAAAAGTGGCGAGTGACAAGAATATCAAACCGCCACTATACTTTAAAAGTTTAAAACCGGCCGTTTGCAGTCGGGTTGGGTCAGTTTGAGCGGTTCGGACTGTTTGAGCGGGTTTATGTATACCCCTAGTTGTACCTAACCCTTTGAATGAACTAAGTATACACGATTAATTTACTAATAATATGTGGGACGTCACAAAACCAGTGCGAATAAATTTTATCAACATTTTGAGTCTCTAAACTTCCTAAGAATCAAGGGATTGAAGTCACAAACCGAATATATTCATTGTTCACTACCATAAAATGATTATCTTCTTCATTAGATCGATCAACTCCATTTCATCATCAATATTGCTTAAACAACATACAAACAATCTAAGTCCATGGCAATTCTTGCCAAAAGCATCAATAATTGCATAAAAATAAACATAAAACTTATCAAATAATAGTGCCAAAATTAAATTACTCATTTCTTTGGGAGGGGATTCCCTTGTAAAAATGATCTGAATAATTGAAATGCAGCTTGAGGCTTGAACATGGGCACTTCATGGCCAGCCCCTCTCACTGTTGCAAATGTCAGCCCTTTGTACACTTCAGTCCATCCTCCTACCTATATATATAAATATCACAATTAAATCAAATTTATTTAATTATTACTTAAGTCTAAATAATTTATATGTAAATTTAAATTTAAATTTAGTTAGTATAAACTCACCTGGTTTTTTACATACCAAGGGTACCAGGGAATTTTGGTATGTAACTTAAGTTGTGCTAGAGAATATCTAGTTGCTGTAACGGGCACGACTGAATCTACATCGCCACTGAAATAAAGTAAAAAAAATTGAATTAAAAGGGTCATTTTCATTTAATTATAGAATAAAAAAATTGAAAATTTTCCATACCTAAACACCCAAATTCTCAATCCAGCTGCAATTAATTCTCGGTATATTGGAAGAATTGAGTTCTCTGTGTCGTTCCAATTGCGGTTCAAAGTTTCACTAATAAATATAAACCAATGAGAAATTAATATTAATTTAATCCACAATTATATAAGTAATGTTGCTATTAATCGAAACAATTAATTTAAATTTACCTGCAAGAAGTCCATTTGTATGGAATTCGGCCAGTTACGTTTGCATGGAGAGCTTTCTGCACGTCTGGCCTATTATAATATATTTCAGCATATTTCTCCGTACAAGGATCGTATCCTTCAAGCTGTCTAAGGTTCTATTTTAATAACCAGAAAAAAAAAGGTTAATTAATCATCACAAATCTTTCGTAAATAATTTAATTTTATGGTCCTATATATATATAAGGCTCTATTAGGTTTGATATAATAAAAATTGTAGCACATTTGGCCTTAATGCAGCAGCATAAGTATTACATCTACTGATTTGGCGAGAAATTAAAACTCATTGGAATGCAAATAATCGACATTTTCTCATGTGTGTCTTTCACATAAGTTTAATCATCGAAAAACTAATAATCAAACGACACTCAACGAATTCCTTCAAGAAAGTAGTGACATTAACCAAATATGCAAGTAACTTTTAAAGTGCTCAATACCAAAAAAAAAAAAAAATCGTAAAATCAAGTTGATAATTAAGAATATTAATTTGATGAACATACCAAACGAGGTTGATGGGGCAAACGCATGTTGTGGCGGGTCGTCCTTAAGAAACTCCCATCGGAATTATTACAAGGCGGTGCATAAATGTTGTACTGATCAATGTTTCCGAATTCTTGATCCATCGCATAGTAATACAACGATTCACACTCGTTCGATTCCTTCTGTTGTTGAAAATTGCACGTGCTCATCAGCTGCCTATAGGTCTTATCAGAGATCATAGCATGGCTCCACCAGTAATTTACAGTGCCCAAATTGTCATAGTAATTGTCTGTAACTGCATTTCCCACCTACAATTATCGTTTTATCATGTAAATAATTATGAGATTTCGGGTCGTTTATGACACTGAATCATATAGTGATTCGTAGAGAGCCAAATTAAGACGTGAAATTTGGAGTTGAATTAAAATCTCAACTTATTAATGAATTGAAATGCAAACGAGATATATATATATAAGTGTGACATTATATACCACTTCTTATGTGACTTCTTATATACCATTGATTTTTCATTTCTCATAATTTTGAGTTTCAGTAAGAAATCACTTGCAATCAGCAAATTTTAGTGAATTTATTACAACTGAATTTTCTAAATCAAGAGAACTGTGAAAAATCAGTAATAGTAATATTAAAACGGTGGTATATAAAAAATTTCAGAACTCGGAAACTAGGTTTGATAATTTATGTGAAATTGAAAGAGAATAGAATTACCATGAATCCCTTCAAATTTATTTTGTGTTTAGTGTTGGCATTATAATTCATAATCTCACGGGCCAATTGAGGAACATAGTGCCCAGCATAGCTCTCTCCAGTCAGATAAACCTCGCGATTTTTGTAACGTGGGTAACGATCCATCCATCGTACGAGAAATTGGAGGGAATCCTTAGCTAAGATTATTCAAAAATAAAAATATAATTAGATCCAAATTAATATATGTTCACATATCCAACAAACTATATATAATGCATATAAATAACAAAACACAATGATATGATCATATTAGAAGCATATATTAATTAATACGTACACATATTATGACTGCATGAGATAATATGTTTATTAATTAGATCAAGTTTTCGCTTACCAGTACGATGATCACCGGTGTCGAAGAGATCGGAGGATCTGTTGCTGTAAGAGAAGCCAACACCAGCTGGGGTTTCTAAAAATAATAAATTTGCCAATTTGTTCCATGAATATTTGTTGAGATATAATCCTGATGAGGTTTTGTTAATCCTGAATGGCCCTATTTCTTCAGATGCACCATATGCGACAGATGAGCATCCTGGACCTATTTTTTATTTTATTTTTGTCATTATTTCAAAGAAATTAAAAAATATATATATAGAAAAGAAATTGTTATATAAGTAAGATTCAAAGTAAATACATGCTTGAGATTTTGTGGGTTCAATTTTCTACTAGCTTTAAACGTAAGTCTCGTTATAATTACAATTGTGTTAATATTGTATTATCGAGAGAGTATAAGAATGTGATACAGTATACAATCACAAAATAGTGTTTAAACTACTTATTGTGATCCAAAACTTTGAACTAGAGGTGCCCAAACGGTTCGCGGTTCCGGTTACCCGGCTCCCGGTTCTCGGTTCCATGGTTCCGAACCTTTTTTTATTTTATTTTTTTTATCCTTTTTTGGACAATGTTTAACAAATAAATCGGATAAAATAAAGACAAACATTAAAAATATTCAACAATAGACAAACAATTTTTATATTATTAACAAATTTAAACAATGCAAAGTTTAAAATTCAATCACATTCTAATTTCCATAATCCTAATTACAATAACAATTTACAACTACAAGTACAAACTTAAATGCTAAAGCTAAAATCTTATACGAGACAATTTTTACAATGAATAATGGAAAAAAAAATAAAAAAAAATAAAAGACCGTTGGAACCGCCGGTTACGGTTCCTCAGGAAGAGGAACCGTAACCGAACCACTTTACGCGGTTCCGGTTCCCAGTTCCGAACCGGGAACCGTGGTCAATGGTTCCGGAACCGTTGACCACGGTTCGAACCAGTACGATTCCGCGGTTCCAGTTCTAAGTTGGGCACCTCTACTTTGAACTAGGTTAATGATGAAGTTGATATTTGCAAAAGAGGGGCTTAAACTTTAGCTAAATTGCACTTTTGATGATATAGTGTGTAATGAATGACCTATGGCTGGTGCAGCAAGCATGCTGACAAATTTAATAGTTTTCAGAACTGTTACCAATAAATGAGGCCTATCTTTCTAAGTTAATTAGCTTCTAGCATTTAATTTCTGTAATTTATTTAGTTTATTACTCAATGCATCAATTATCAATATAAAAAAATCATTTTTCACCGTAATCTAATTTTTTACAAAAATAGAAAAAGATAAAGAATTGATTGTATATAACAATAATATTTATTTCAGCTTTGAAATAAATAGGGTAGTTCATGTATCAGACTGGATTGCCACAAGATAAAAGGAGTAGAAAAGTAACAATAAATGTTTGGAAAAGTCCAGCATCTTTTTCCACATAAAATCAATTAAAAATGAATATATAATTATATATTTCGAAAAAGTGAGGGCTGGCTTATGATATAGATTAGTGCGTGATTAGTCTAAAGCACTGAGAACCCACGCCTTAGAAAATCATATCATTACTTAATCTTATGCTTTAATTAATTTAATTTCAATCAAATCACTTGTATTATTTAGTAACTGTTACCACAAAAATGCTGAAAAAAAGAAGAAAAATAAATTATACAAATAAAGCAAATTAAATTAATTATCTAGCCAAAGGTTACTACTTATTTCCCCCCGAAATTTGTCACACAAAAGTCCAAATCTAAAATCAAGCATGCACAAAGTTATGAAACACGATTTATGAAAACAAAAATGCAATCAAACCCACAAAACAGAAATGGAAAAAAAACACTTTTTAACAAGTAATAATTAATACCATAATATTAAAAAAAAAAAAAAAAAAGGAAATTAATTAATTATACCTCCATTGAGCCAAACAACAAGAGGTTTTTGAAAGGGTTGCTGAATAGCCTCAGTAAGCCAATAAAAGAGAGCTCTCCCAGCGACTTCATTAACCGTAACATACCCTGAGAATTGCTGAAACGCGACTTTAGGCTGCCCGGGGAGAGCTATAATCCTGTCAGCTTCTTCTTCTTCGCTATACGACGTCGTAACAGCAGCATGTGCTACCAGCAAACAAATGGCTAAGATAATGGAAATAAAATTATAATTTGTCATCATTTGTAATATATATTTTTCTGAAATTTAGTGAAGATTTGAGTTTGAAGATATAAAAATAATACTAATGGCCATAGCTATAGCTACTCTCCATTAATGAATATTAGTTGTCTGTAGCATGGGAAATGAAGAGACCTGTGTTACTCATCAGCTTGAAATAAATAGACAGAGAGAGAGAGAGAGAGAGAGAGAGTGAATGGCTTTGGTTGGAGGGCAATTTTAAGTAATTATTTAAAATTAAATTGTAAAGAATAATTCAAATAAATGATGTGATATTAATGTGAGTTTGATTCAAAATTTAATAAGAAATATTTGTCTTGACCATATCTTCTATTTTTAAATTGTGTTTTTTAGTTATTTATATTTATATGTATATTTAAAAAATGAATAATACAATTAAAGCGTATATATATATATATAAATAGTTTGGATAATAGGTGCATAGAAACATCAATAAAGTAGAGGATTCAAATTGTTTGCTGCATGCACCTAGTATTGTACACCAAACTGAATCATGTTATACCAGCATGATCTGATATATACTAAAAGTTGTGACTACTTGTGAATTAAAAAGAAAGTTAATATAATTAGTGGGCACAGTGTTAATTTCAAGATCAAAATCTGAATTTTCGTTTAATTGATAAGTAAAATATATGTTTGAAAATAAAATATTTCGATTGTATTTAAAACTTATTCTCACAGCTAACCTATTTAATTACTGGGTCACATGGTATATTGTAATGTATCTTTCAACTTCATTGATGTTCATTGCAATCAATTAATAAGAACAAGAATTAATCAAACAAAAAATATTTGTAACTCAATTCACTCATAACAAAAATAACTTTATAGAATTAATTATCATTTATTATTTGTTGTAATCAATACAATTACATATATAGTCACATCTATCGACCATTTACCAAAATTAGTTAACAACCTACAATTTACCAACTGATAAGACTCGTAAAATGCTTACGGGCCAAATCAAGCCGAGGCTCGAATAAGACCAAGGAGGATTGTTAAACGGATATAGACTGCACTCAGACGTGCTGAGCTACCTACGTACCTTTCTATTAGGATCAAGTCTAAACGTAGTTCAAAGTGGTGATTAAGGTCATATACGAGGTTCTTAACTCGGTTTATAGAATAGTGAGAACGTACTGTCAAATCGTACTAGGTACTATCGAGGTACTGTTCAATAAGTCAAAAGTCCTTTTTCTAATATTAAATGGCACTATTTATAGGCACAGTACCCTATGTACGGACGATTGCGGGATATGCGGGATGTCTTACACGTTTCCCTAGGGTAGACGTCCCAGATTGTGCGGGTTAGGGCGACACCGGGTTTGATCCGTTATAAACACGCGGGTTAGGTATTGTATTGCAATTACGCATAATTAAGTTAGGGACCTTTAGATAAATAAGCTATAATGCCCATATCAAGGTCGTAAAGTCTCATACGAGGCTTCAGAATAAATGGGGGTAGGCTCGTATAACCCTTATACGAGGTAATACTATATCACCAACAATACAAATAATCTAATTTATACTTGACTGCTATTGAATTAGAAAAGTATAAAAAAATATACCATTCCACGAGGCCAAAAAATTCTATTACACGAGAGAGATTTTTCCTTCTTTAATGTTAATTATAAATTTAATATTTACCCATAAAAAAATAATAAACATTGTTCAAAATTTCAAGTACTTCTTATAATAGCCACACAAAATCATCAATCTTGATATGCCATGTAATTTTTTCTCCTAAAATTGTATAGTGTTAATTTCTTCGAGTGCACGCGAGTGAGGTGTGATTTTAAAGAGTTTCTTGAAATGACAAAATTTGTGTCCGAAGATGATGAAAGCACTTTTGTATTTGCATTTCTATCACAAAAAATACGTTGAGATATAATATGGCCCGCCACACTTTATTTTTTTTATTTTCTTCCTCAATTTAGGAAATAGTTAGTTTGATCACGATTTTTATTGGTCGTCTTAATTTAGTAGGAATATTATACATCATCAATCTTGTTCGTGACGAGAGTGATAAGGTTAAATCGTTCCTAATTAATCAACTTCAATAATTGAGATGATGAGAAAAGTTCAATCAATTTAATGTTTGCGTATTCGATTTTTCGTATTCTTTATCTCCTTATAACATAGTTGATGCGAGATTTAAATATGTATCACGTGAATAACATGTGGGGATGAAATCTGATACGACTTATAACAATATGCGAGATTTTAATGGACTAGGGTTGCGCTCATTAACTTCGAGTTGTTTACATACCTATTTTGATAGAATCAAACCTCTTTGTAGTTTTAAAATATT
Organism: Verbascum thapsus; assembly: GCA_963669365.1. Taxonomy (NCBI): domain Eukaryota; kingdom Viridiplantae; phylum Streptophyta; class Magnoliopsida; order Lamiales; family Scrophulariaceae; genus Verbascum; species Verbascum thapsus. Next base: position 21,761,877 of record OY770107.1, read on the forward strand.
GTACATCTTGATTTCGAAGAGTGAAAGAGTATTAAATAATACTAATTTTGTTAGTGTAAAACCAGATTCTCCTATTTTCATCGATTAAGGTTGTATTTATAGTTGTTGGGCCATGGGCTCACCTTCCATCAACTCGTTTCTCATTGCACGGTCCATGAACGTAAAATATTAACCTTTCACTTATATAAATTATATGAATACTCCTATTCATGATTGAGACCCTCAATAATAAAATTTCTTATTCTCCTCACTCTTTGTAACTACCGTTGACCGCAGCAACCATGCACGCATAAATTATAATTTGTGTCTATTTTCTGAATTATTTTCTTAACTTGTACTTTGTTCCAACGCTATATAATGTATGGAGTTATGTACATTATATGTGAATGGTCTATAGTGTCAACTGGTCAAAGTAACATTTGTTTCTTCAGCAAAATCAGAGAATAGAAGATTTGACAGACTGACTTAATAATTAGTAATTATTTGAATGAGAAACAATCTGCAATTGACTAGTTGATTACATATGTGTAGTTAGAGTATATATATTTGATTAATTAATGAGATGAAAATATTTCCATCCATGTTGGATTACACATATTTCATGTAAACCTTATAGAAATATCAATTTCTATTTTATAATTGTCAAAAAATAGTATTTGGGTATTTATTTTGTAATTGATGGAAAATTCTTACGTTCATTCGGTTTGGCGCTATTTATATGCACCAACAGACAACAATAAATAATAAAATATGTTTTATTTATTTTTATATTAAATATAAATGTTTTTTTATTTATTTGTTAGCTTATATTGGTGCACACGACTCAATTTATGTAAGAATTTTTCGCAATTAATGTGATATAGAATTACGCAAACGTCGGTAGAAGGTGAATGAATTCCCCTCTAATTGGGAACCCACTTGAAGATGCATACATATAATATGAATCAAAATCTGCAATTAAATGCACTAGTAATTTGGTAGTTGTGAGTATTTAAAGTTTTACTCAAGTTCCTAGTTTATTTAATACTTTTTATTATTAAGTGTTAGTTCAAGAGTTCAAATTCGTCTCTAAATTCCCATATTTATAATATATATATATATATATATATATTATACAAACTCTTGGGATTTTGAAAATCACTGAAACTATATAATGGTTGTTAGTTTATTACTTTATACAAGTGTCTTGTTAGTTTACTAGGACCGTTTTATGATGGTTGATCATATTTGAAACTATGAATTATTTTCTGTGTGTTCATGGGCTGCGATAATCAAGTTTAATAATTTAATCTAAAATAACATCTTCTAATTAATAATTTAACTTCTATTTATTGAGATTGTATTAAGATATACTCACTCTAGTTTTTGTTGATATTTAAATAAAACTCAATTTAACTATGATAGGTACAGAACCTAAAAAAGACAATTTTTTTATATTTGTATACAGTTAATTACCAAAAAAATAAATGATTAGATGGTCAATTTCTCTATCCAGAATTCTTCTACCTGCAAAAAAAAAATGAAATCCTTACAAAACTTCGATGTCAATATTTAGGTGGAAGTAGGTAAAAATATTTCAAATGTCAATAATTTCATTCAGACAGCTACGTCCACTCTTCCATCACCAATTCTTTTATATATTTAATTGTTACGAATTAAGGTGTAAAATAATCAAATTCTCTCTACGTTTACTATATAAAATATTTATTTTTATGATTGTACAATGCATTTAATTTCTTTCAGATGGAACAGCCTTAAATAATAATAGTACAACTTATTTATGAGAATGCTAATTGGAACTTTGAGAAAAGTAATTATGGTAGAAATCAAATAATTATTAGAAAAAAATGGACAGGTCAAATCATGGTGCAGTAATGTTGACCATACATTGTCTTAAAGTTTGAACAGTTTATCAGCCCCATCAGTTCAACATTCAATGTTGGAAAATTGAAGAGGAAGTGACATGTGATTATTAAAAATTAAATCATAGATCACAATATTTCTAATTTTTTTTTTTAATGTTTTTCCATGATTTAAGGCCAGAAATACAGGTTATAAAGTCAAATTATCACAAGTTGCTTCCTCTCAAGACAAATTATGTAGTTTTAATTGGAAAAAAATCATTGTATTTGAGTTTCTTCTAATCATCATCAACATCGATATGATCTTCTCAAAATAATTATAATCTTCAATTAGAATCCCTCGAAAAGGAAAATCTACTTTCATATAGATGATCATTTATTTAGGAGTGTAAACGAGCGAACTCGAACCTTATTATATGAACTCTAACTTGAGCCGAGCCCGCCTGTAATTCTAAAATTTAGGGGAAAATTTAAAAAATAATTTTTTTAAAAAACATATCAATTATTTAATATGTATTTATTAATATAATAATAAAAATAATAATATATTAAAAAATAAAAAAAAACTCCCAAACTTTTTTTAAGAGAAAAGTGAACTCAAATTCGAGCTCGACTAAAAGTTCGAACTCGTGAAGCTCGGTTCAAACTCAAACTTTTTGAGCTCGAGTCAAGCTCGTTCGAGCCGAGTCGTCCCGACTCGCGAGCTTGCTCGGCTCGACTTACAAATCTTTCGTGATGATACTCAAATTGAATTACGAAAATACAGTTAAATTCGTGTATAGTTGAATGTGTATGTATAATTATAATAATATGAAAATCTTGGATGATTCCATAGCCCCATATCCTTTCATTATATCATTATCAACTTAAATGTGATTTTGCTTTGAGATTACTCCTCAAATCCATGGATTCTCATGGCGTTATTTGTTGACTATAGTGTCTATAAATATATAATATATATATATATATATATATATATATATATATATATATATATATATATATATATATATATATATATATATATGATGGTATAAATTTTAGCATAAATCTGGAATCACCTCCAATTCAGCAAATCTCGATTCTCGAACTTAGGATATAAATATTACACAAATATAGTATTCCAATTGGGCTAGGCTTGATGTCTAGTACCAAGTTTATTTTAGCCCATAACTATTGAGACAAAAGTCAAAAGCCCAATGTGGAGAAATAATGTGGGAGCCCTTTAACAAGTTAATAGTTGGGCCACAATTGGGCTAATCAATTATTTCTGATGGGTTATCCTAAGAGAATGAGCATCTCTCAAGTTATATGTTTATCAAATGGAACTTTTTGAATAAACTAGCAAATGACAGGTTGAGATCTTTTAATTCAAATATTGTTTCATCTTTTTATTTTATATAATCAGACGAATTACACGTGTGATTTATACATGTAGTTATTAAGATATATTTGACATTTATAAATATTTAAACATGTGTTATCATTTATATATATCCAATAGAATATGGAACAAGAATTTGGAATAGAAAATCTTATTTAATTAAATGACACGTGCATTGCACATAAATCATATGATGTTATTAAAAAAATTACGCCTGTAAATATTGTTTAATTAGATATTTAATAAATTCAAATATCAAGTAATTTAATTAAGTGAACAATTAAATATTAAACTAGAATTCTTTTAAAATATAAATTCATCGATAGAAAAGACATAATCAATACATTATGAAGTAATTTATGATTGGTTGTAACTAGGTGATCTAATGAGCTTTCATTAGAGTTTTAATATACATATATTGTCGTCGTCTTTTGGATATATTTAACTTATTTTTATTATTTATTAGTTAACTCCTTTTTCCATTAATTAAACTTCAATTAGAGAAAGATATATTTGGCACATAAAAATATCCTAAAACCATACTCAATAAATTATTGACCATACGTCTGCCTAATTTTATTGATCAATTGAGGTATAAAGTCAAACTATTCTGCATTATTATATTGACTATATTTTGGATAGATATCATTCAAACTCCAAAGAGGGGCAAGGCTATTAGCTACCTTTTCTTATCAATAATGTAAGTTGTTGAATTACCTTTGCTAATAAAGTTAATATTACTTTTCTATCATATTGGGTAGCACATGGTTGCAATCCCCAATTAAAAAATTAATAGTCCAAAATGAATTATTTTTCTTATTTTTGATGACGAGGGAAATCCCCAGCCTTCACGGTGCGCACTGGGTAAACCCCGCTCTTGTGTAATAGCCTGCAAACCACACAAGAGAGGTAAACCAACCTAGGTTGCCCATAGCTGACAGGCTCACAGTAGAGAAGGCAAATAGGCAATCCCTCATCAGGATTCGAACCCGTGACCTAGGCCACAAGTTCAAATGCCTTTACCAACTCTACCAGGGGTTCTTATTTTTTGTGTTTATAGTGTGTGTATATTTTTGTTCATGCCTACAACTTTTCATTAATAATTTAATTCTAAAAAACATAGTGCCGCCGTTAGGTTTGGCAATGCCCTTATTTCGTTTTTTATTTTTGCCACCCCAAGAAAATCGACCGTTGGAAACGGTCACATTTGGCAACTCAATTTTCACTATATATTATATCTCTAACATGCAAGTATTAAATCTCAATTTTATCTTTTACTAGATTACAATTTGATAAGAGATTATTACTTGCACAAATTCATGGAACAAACACTTCAAACCCCTACCAAAATACTTGCAGAAAACACCAATTCTAACCAAAATACTCAACCCCTTCTAAATCAAGTCAATAATCAGAAATCTCAAAGCCCCATCTCCAGTTATGCCAAAACCGGCACCCCGGACCGGCTCAAGCTTCCCGGGGCATTCAAATATCCTGAAAGGTATGTAAATATTCACGTTTAGATTCACGTTAAGATCATATTATAGTAATTTGAGTGATGAATGTGATTATGATTTATGAAGGTATACTAGTCCAACTGATAAAATGATGTCACCTGTTACAAGAGGGATTCTAGCTAGAAGTAGAAAGGGCAGCAAGCCCTTGCCACCCTCTCTCAATCAACCTAAGGTACACAATTTAAATTAGAATCTTGAGAATATTTGTCTCCTCAATAGGTAGAATCATTCTATTGTCTAATTTTGATACATTTTATTTATTTATTTATTTCATTTTTTGACATTGCAGATTCAAGCCCTGCAATTTCAAGAATTGGGTTCTACCACAAATTGAGAATTTTTTTGTGCAATTGGTTTTCTACTTTTGTTGTTTATATAGGTCGTTCAAGAGTTTTTTACTTTTAAGTAACGTGACAATCTCAATGGTTTATGTAGTGCTCAATACACAAATTAAGAGTGAATAATATATATAGAATTTCGAGTCTCGAGATCTTCACTAAACTCTCAGTTTCCAAATTTGTTCATCTCCTTCTCATTGCACAAAACTAAGCAAAATAAATACAACTCAATCAACTGATGTTAAAAACTAAAACCATATATGAAAGAATGAACAATTTTATTCAGAAAATATGAAGATTGATTTACAAAGCTAGGGTTTTCTCTTTTAATGTTGAAGATGGAGGCGGAGTAAAAAAATAGAGATGAATGAATGAACTCCAACCCTAATACAAGGTTTTTATATGAAAACCCTAAACTATATAATTGCAACTTGATCCCTCCGTGTTTTTATCTTTGCATAGCAAGGCCTCGAGAGTGTTCTGGAAGTTGGGCTGATAATGGAAAGTGTTAATGGGCTTTAGAAATAAATGAGCCATTGTTCAGTCAGGTTGAGGCCCAGATACAAATTGGGCTTTAATACCCTCCCACAAGCTGACTGTAGGGGAGAAGATATTAATCATTCCAAGCAATTTCACTAATTCTTCATGTTTGACACGACCAAGAGCTTTCGTGAATACATCAGCTATCTGATTTCCTGTACGAATAAAACAGGTGTTAATAATCTTGGTTTTGACATAATCACGTATTATGTGACAATCTATTTCTATATGCTTGGTTCTTTCGTGAAAAATTGGGTTTGAAGAAATGTGAACTGCTGCCTGATTATCACAAAACATATCAACAGGAGTTAAGTTGTTAACCCCCAAATCCTTAAAGATCCCTAAAATCCAGACAACTTCATTACAAGTCTGAGCCATTGCTCTATATTCAGCTTCTGCTGAAGATTTTGAAACCGTTGTTTGTTTCTTACTCTTCCATGAGAGTAACGAGTCACCCAAAAAAATACAATACCCAGTAACAGATTTTCTTGACATAGGGCAAGCTGCCCAATCAGAATCACAAAAAGCTTTCAATTTCATTACAAAATTTTTTGAAAAAAACAGCCCTTTACCAGGGGCTGATTTCAGATATCTGAGCACACGTAATGCTGTTTTTAAATGTGAAATTTTTGGTTGATGCATGAACTGGCTAAGAATGTGAACCGAAAAAGCTATATCAGGACGACAATTTTTAAGGTAGATAAGCTTCCCAATTAATTTTTGATAAAAAACACAATCAGATAAGAAGGCATCACCATTATCTTTTTCATTATCTAATTTCAAATTTTGTTCCATAGGAACAAGGGATGGCTTCGAACCCAACGACCCAAAATCAGTGAGTAACTCAAGAGTGTACTTCCTTTGATTCAAAAACATTCCTTGAGACGATCTAGCAAACTCAATTCCTAAAAAATATTTAACTTCTCCCAAGTCTTTAACATGAAATTGAGAATCTAGAAACTCTTTCACACTCTTGATATGATCATTAGAATTTCCGGTTAATATAATATCATCGACATAGATCAATAATACCAAAAACACATTTTTAACAGTTTTAACAAAGAGAGAATAATCATGTAAGCTCTGTTTAAAACCAAAAGTACTCAAGCATTGTGTGAACTTTTCATTCCACTGTCGTGGTGCTTGTTTCAAACCATAAAGAGATTTACGCAATTTACATACTCTAGTTTCACAAGCATCATAATAGCCTTGGGGGAGAACCATATATACTTCCTCATTCAAATCACCATTTAAAAAAGCATTACTCACATCTAAATGAAACACAGGCCAATCACAATTAACAGCTAACGCAAGAAGAGCCCTAACAGTTACCATTTTTACAACAGGAGAAAACGTTTCAAAATAGTCAATACCCTCCCGTTGGCTATATCCTTTGGCAACCAATCGTGCTTTATAACGCTCAATGGTGCCATTAGATAAATATTTGACCTTATAAACCCACTTACAACCTATTGGCTTTCGGCCAGGAGGTAAATGGGTAAGGGTCCAGGTATTATTGTTTTCAAGGGCTGCCATTTCTAAGTCCATGGCCTTTTTCCAATGTGGGTTTGCTATAGCCTCACTAAAAGTAACAGGTTCCTTTATTTTATCAATATTAGCAAGAAAAGCTCTATAATGATCTTGAATATTAGAATAACTAAGGCAATTATCAAGAGGATATAGGCAACAAGAATTAGATAGAGACACATCATAATCTCTTAATCTAACAGGCAACTTAGAAACCCGAGAGGATTTTCTACTAGATTCCTCAATTGGAGAATCTGAAACCGTCGTTGTATCAAGAACAGGGGACTGATTTTCAACAGCCGAGGGTACAAGAGGGAGAGGTGGTGTGGAATGGGTCTCAGTCCCTTTGCCGAAGTTAGGATCTCCCAGCATTTCAGGAAAAACAGAAACAGTATCATCATCGGGAAAACTATCCCCAATTCCACTGTTAGGATCAATGCTGGGGCCACCTACCATGCCCGGGTGGGCATTAACAGTTTCACCACCGGAGGGAGAACCCTCGGTTCTACTGTCGATGCCCAGTCTAGGCTCAGCACAGTCATCATCGACACTCATACCTCGGTGAATGGACTGCTCTTGTACCCTTTGATCGAAGATATCACTGCATTCTGCAAAAACAGGTTCATTAGATTTGAAAGGAAAGATAGTCTCAAAAAATTTTACATCGCGAGACACAAGCACAGAATGTTCTTCAAGATCAAGTAACTTATAAGCCTTTTTATTTTCACAGTAACCTAAAAACATGCACTTACGAGAACGAGAAGCAAACTTATCATTACTAGTGAAAATAGATGAATAACACAAACAGCCAAAAACACGTAAGGCACTGAAATTGGGTTGAAAACCATATATAATTTCAAATGGAGTTTTTCCATTTAAAACAGAACTCGGTGTCCTAATAAGAAACGTGGCTGTTAAAATGCATTCAGACCAAAACTTAATGGGGCAGTTACTTTGAAACAAAACAGCACGAGCAACATTCAATAAATGCCTATGTTTACGTTCTACAACGCCATTTTGCTGAGGGGTATCGGTACATGTAAATTGGTGTTTAACACCCTCACTAGCAAAAAATAAAGAGAGCTCATTATTGGTGAATTCCGTGCCATTATCAAATTGTACATACTTAATGCGTTTTGAAAAAAGATTATGTACCATAGCAAATAACCGTTTTAAAGTAGATACCGTGTCAGATTTGTATCTAAGTAAATATACCCATGTAGCTCTAGAAAAATCATCAACTATAGTCAAGAAATATTTGAAACCATCATGACTCTCTACCCTATATGGACCCCACAAATCAACATGAACCAATTCAAACACAGAATGACAGACATGTGTTCGTGAGGGAAAAACTTCACGTGTTTGTTTAGCATTATGGCATACATCACATGGTAAAGTATTAACAGAGCCATCTAATTTAATGATAGGTTTTAAAACCTTAAGTACATTATCGGAGGGATGGCCTAATCTGTTATGCCATATGTGACAAGTAGCACTCAAACACGTATTTTTAGAACATACAGGTAACTGAAAAAAATACAGCCCACCTTTTTGCTTACCAATCCCCATGTTTTTTCCAGTTTGAGGGGCCTGAAGAACACAACATTTTTCAGAAAAAATAACATTGCAACAGCAGTCTTTTGTAAGTTTAGAAACCGACAACAAATTATAGTGGAAATCAGGGACCACCAGAACATTACGTAAGGTAACATTCGGGAGTAAATCGACATTTCCAATATGGGTAATATTTGCACTAGACCCATTTGGTAGGTTTATATTCATGTTGTTGGAAACGGCATTGAAGGTGGATAACAAACTCAATGAAGACACCATATGATCAGTGGCTCCCGAGTCTATTATCCAACCATTTAAAAACATATGACTAGCCGAGGAGTTCGATGATATACCTGCCATAGAGGCTTTAATATCATCGGATTCCTTTTGATTGCTCAAAAGTTGCAAAATCTGATCACGTTGTTCAGGGGTAAAAGTAATGCTGGATGTTTCTGTTTCTACACAACCTTCCTTATCAACAACAGCAGAATTAGAAGCTCTATTATTAGACTTCTTCTTTTTAAAATTTTTGGGAAAACCGATAAGTTGAAAACATCTGTCAATGGTATGTCCAGTTTTCCCACAGTGATCACACAATCTGTTGGGATTAGGAGGTTTGTTTGTATAGGTACTAGGGGAATTGGTGCTTTGGGTGGAAAAAACAGAAACATTTTTAAGAACATTAGTATGTGCAGAAATAGTTCTATGAGTTTCTTCTTGAGAAATGATGTTAAATGCACTCGTCACATCAGGTAAAGGATCACGAAGTATAATATTACTACGCACAGCAAAGTATTGTTCATTTAATCCCATAAGAAACTGCATGAGTTTAAGATTTTGAGCATGCTTAGTGGTTTTTTTCAAAAGCAGAACATGTACAATGCGGAATGTCAACGAGAGCAGCATATTCATCCCATAACATTTTCAGTTTGCAGTAATAAACAGAAACAGAATCAGATCCCTGACGGATTTGTGCAATATTTTGATGGATAGAGAAAATCCGTGATCCATCGATTTTATTATACGTGCAACTTAATTGTAACCAGACCTCAGAAGCTTTAGTAGCAAACACTAAACTGGCATACAAATCTTTACTAACAGAGTTTAATAGCCAGGATAAAACCACGGCATTACACCTGTCCCACTGATTTTTCAGAACAGAATCAGTGGGATATGGTATCGTGCCAAGAACAAACCCAAGTTTGTTTTTCCCAGTTAAGGCTATAGTCATAGCCCGACTCCATATAGCATAATTTTCAGATCCAGTAAGTACATAAGAAATGATAGACTGACTCGTGTATTCAGAGGCATGTAGATACAATGGATCATTCAGATCAAGGTTAGCTATAGATGTGATGCTGGATGATGGTGTAGCAGATGTGATAATATCAGACATCCTTATGAATGCAACACAAAGGTAGCCAAACAAAAGAAACAGGATGACAGACCACAAGAAAACCACAGATCACAGATCACAAAGAAAACGCAGATCACAGATCCACACCAACCAAAAAACAAAAAAACCAAGGGCTAACACACAGTTGATAACCACAGATCAACTATTAGCAAGAAAGAAAAAACCACAAACTAGATCACACAAAGGAGGATCCAGAACATATACCGCTGTATTTTTTGTTACCAAAAAAATACAGAAAAAATAACCAAAGTCAGGCGACAATTACGCAGCAGCAAAGAGAAGAAGCGTGAGTTAACAGGGTCTTCACAGAATCTGGACAAAGAAGAACCATGCGTTACACATCTTATTGAACGAAAGTATGTGCTTAACAAAATGTATATAAGAGATAAAGAAAAGGAACGATATAGCATAGGGTGTTTCGGCTCAAGAACCGCCGAAGTATGCATGCACTGATGGAGAACGGCGCAGACAACCAAAAACCACGGCAAGGCGAGATAGACACCACGGCAGAGATAGAGCAGATCCCAGATCTGGAAAGGAACCAACACTGTGAGAAGAAACCTCAAGTTATTCCTAAAGAGGACTGATCTGCTGAACAAACACCCGATTTACTCCTTAAAACACTCAAGAAGTATAGATCGGAAAAGAAACCAGTTATCCGCCGTGAAAAAACCGTGAGTCTGCCGACTTATCCACACATGCACACCCCTTACAAACGGATACTCAGAGAGGTAACCGAATCAGAACGAACGTGTCACTCCGGCGAGATGTCGGAAAGATGAACGGGAAAAAATATATAACAAGGTGCAGAAAAGAAACAACCACCAAAACACAGAACCCAACCCTAAATCAGGATCCAAGCTCGGATGCCATGTTAAAAACTAAAACCATATATGAAAGAATGAACAATTTTATTCAGAAAATATGAAGATTGATTTACAAAGCTAGGGTTTTCTCTTTTAATGTTGAAGATGGAGGCGGAGTAAAAAAATAGAGATGAATGAATGAACTCCAACCCTAATACAAGGTTTTTATATGAAAACCCTAAACTATATAATTGCAACTTGATCCCTCCGTGTTTTTATCTTTGCATAGCAAGGCCTCGAGAGTGTTCTGGAAGTTGGGCTGATAATGGAAAGTGTTAATGGGCTTTAGAAATAAATGAGCCATTGTTCAGTCAGGTTGAGGCCCAGATACAGATTGGGCTTTAATAACTGAAAAAGTCATCTTTACTCCCCAATCACCACCTCAAAAAAGTGCTTAAAAAATACAAGTTAATTACATGATAAGTGAATTATACTTATAATAACTGAATAGCTTATGTTGCGAATTGTGGTGCTATAAACAATTCAAATTCAATCAAATATTAAAAAAATATATATATTAATTTCTAAGCATTTCAATTACACTTTTAGATAGTTATAAACATGTTATTAAAATTGGGCGCAAAAGGGGTGTCGGCCTTTTACTTATGACATGATTAATCATGTACGCCTTTAACTGAGTCCAATTTTTTTCGTGTGACCAAAATCTATTGGTATTTCTATCGAATTTTTTAGCTCAAAAAACTTCAAAATCTCAATATAATTATAGTCTTTCGTGTAAATTGAACCACATATCTATCTATTATCTATTAATATATATATAGGAGGGCTGTCGGTTATTTTTGTTGACTATTTTAAACACTCTAAAATAGAAATCCTAATTTATACTATTTTTGAATTAATTTAATATATAAAATTAATTATTAACTTCCTTCCCAACTTAACTACCCACTATCTAAATTAACTTCCACTATTTAATCTAATAATTAACTTCCCCATTATCATTATCCATATTAATCATCATTTACCTTTGTAATAAGGGATAACTTCCACCGAAGACAGCTACAAAGTATGAAATTGCTTCATATTTGCAGACCTTGGGGTAAATTAGGTGTAAATTTGAGAATATTCCATCACTTTTTGTAATAATTTTTTTGTTGAAGTCTAGCACTAATGATGATACTTTTATATGTTTAGGTTCTTTGGAAGGGGATACACACAATAGTCTGCATCATTTGTGCGAGGTGAGATTTTGCTTCAAGTTTTTCTATTTCAATTTTGCAAATTATATATTGAGTCCAAAATTCTAATGTGATTTATATTCTTTTATGTAATTTCAGTTTACATAATTTAAGCATTTATGAGAAATATATAGCATCTTTGTAGTTAAATACCAGGTATTCTCCCCCTTTTATGTTACTTTCAGACAGACATTTGTGTATGAAATTAATTTTAATTTTTTGGCAACATTTCTTTTTCTGTGTAATTTTTTCCACATTATTGTTTTTGATATTATTTATCTTCACTCCTTTTTAGTTACAGAAAAATTTATTAAAGTCTTCACCATTAGTTATCGGTCCGATCATGAATGACAGGTATTTCTCCAAATTCATTTATCTTGCATATAATGAAATTATTGCATTTTTTACTTCTCCATTATTTTTTCATTGTTAGGAGGGTAATTTGATATAGAAGATGAAAATTTGATTTGATCACAATAAGTGTTGATTCTTTTTTGTTTTGTACTTAAATATGCTTTTCTACGAGAAAATAATATTTTAATTAAATATACTTTTTCAAATCTATACAAAATTTTGTCATTCTTTTAAATCATATCGTATAATTGTACTATTTTGAAATTAATTTAATATAGAAAATTAATTATTAACTTCCTTTCCCAATTTAAGTGTCCTATCTAATCTAAGAATTAACTTCTCCCATTAGCATTATCCAATCTCTGCATTTTCATTTTTTGATAAGCCCAGTTCCAATTCAATCTGTTGGCGTTAAACATTACACATATATTATATATACACATAATATTTTCTGTCTCATAATTTGTTCTTTTCACAAGCTTTGTCTTCCCAATCATTAATGGGATTTTCAAGAACTATTCAAAAGGTGATCCATTTTATGATGCTATTTTCTTTTCTTTTTGAGTATTACATCACTATATGAAAACAAAATGGTAATATAATTTCACTTCTTAATGTGTTTTTTTATTTTGGATTGGTGAATTCAAACTTTTTATAAAAATCACATCTTTGGGATCACCCAGAATTTTAATTTGTGATAATCTACTTCCACTGCTTTGTTCCTGATTTTAGAGGTATTCAAACATGATATTTGCAGGTATGGTGTGAGATAAAAAGGCTGGTGGAAGATATTTGGAGAATGATAGTTTATATGAACAACCTAATCTCTGGATTTATTTTACTCTTTCATTTTGATTAATTTAATATTTATTTCATTATTTTGGCATTTACAAATTACAATCCACATCTCAATTTTATAAAAAAAAAATTATACATTTTGTAATATATTTGTCTTGAACCCATCAAGTATGTGGTGTATATCATATATGATTTAATATATAATTCTATAAATAATATAATGTATTTTTTTAGTTTTATGTGTCTATAAATATTTCTGATGCCCAATATCAGCAATATATTTCATTATTTTTCCATTTACAATCAGAATTGATGAGAAAAGAATATGACCACATGAAGGCTTTAGAAAACATTTTGTAATCAGTTTTTATTGAATTCAGGCCGTGCGTAGCACGGGTCTTATACTAGTATATACATATCCACAATATAAATAATTGTTTGCGTGTCACCTTTATATAATTAGGCAATATCATAAACTTCCCGCGTCCATTACATAGCCCCGTAATGGACATTTATATGGATGTCCGAAATGAATGCTAGTCCTTCCTTTTGCCAAATATTAATTTCTTTCAAGAACAAACCCTAGGATTAACCAATCCCTTGTGATCTTTGATCGAATTTTGCGTGCAGATTTAGTAGAAATTTTTTGTTTTTAATTTCGTCCTAGGTTTATTTTTTGGCATTATCCCTTAATTTGTCTTGTAAGAAGGATAAGATTTTATCATTTGAAGTCTGGATTGATGATTTATGCAGTTTCAGGATATAGGTATGTCAAATAATCTCTAGTTTTAGATTCTTTTATCTCTAATTAATTTCTCAAGCATTTGAAACAGATAAAAGAGACCCATTTTGTTTGAAAATCAAGAAGTAATTTATCACAACTGATGTGATATATATACAAGGAAAATTAGGATTTTAAATACAAAAATTTGATGATTTTTGTGCTTCACCTGATCTTGTCTGAATGTCCAATGATGTTCTAGTGTCCATTTAAAATGTATACTTTATATATTGATTTCTAGCACTTCTATTTAGGAATGCTTTAGTTTCTGAAACAATTTATAGCAATCTACATATGATTTTCCAGTTTCTAGAGCATCATTAATGAAATTATAATGTTAATATGTTGCAAGTTCTTGTTTTCAACTCTGAAAAACTCTTTCTTTTCAATATGCAGAGTAATTATACTACCTCATAATCAACTCTTTTGATGCCTGAAAATTACCCCGAGGCGTTTCGACTAATGAGATGAGCCATGGAATCTGAAGATTCAAAAGGAATCAAAGAGCATGTAAACAAAACTGAAAATAGCAAACCATTAATTCTAGAAACAAAACCTCATGAAGATATTCCTTCTCCTTCTCCATCTTCATGTAGTTCCATATTGGAATTCGACATAGACGAAAAGGGCTCTCTCGAAGCTCCCTCCGCCACGTCAGCACCCGAAAACGCCACTCAAACATGGAGTGGGTCCCCTGATCAATCGCCTCCGACCCAAACGATGGCCCACCCACCGGGTTACGACCCTAACCGTATACCCGCATCCGTATTCTCCACGAATAACGCTGATTGGAGCGTGACCTCGAACGAGTCGTTGTTCAGTATTCACATGGGGAACAATAGTTTCTCACGTGATCACGCGATTATGTTTGGGAAATCGGGTGAATTCCCGAGGCTCGATGATTGGAACAGTGAGTTGAGTAGCCTTCCACCGGTAATGGAGGTTTCGACACATGAAGAAAGTAGTGTAAGATCGCGTAAGGCTTCTGATATTGGAAGCCAAGATTCAGACAATAACCTTAATGTGGCTGCACATACAGGCCTGGATATGGAAAATCATGGACAACCTCAAATGCCTGTTGTTGTGAGTAATAATACACCGCATGTTAGAAATGTAAGTAACTCTCGGGTTTCGGATGGAAGTGGGCACAGTGGCAGCTCTTTTGCATTTCCAGTGTAAGTTGCTCTGATACCATGTTAGAATTCATAGTACGCAATTATTATGAATTCCTGTATATTTCTGAATGAATGTTTTGACTACAGAGATACTCATATATATAACAATGCAAGATAAAAACGGAGCCCTAGCCTATACAAACGGGCCAAACTATATACAATGATAATACTCTAATAGCTCTTTTATTCTATGTTTTGATCAAGATATTTAGCTAAGGAAAACAATAAAGTATATAGCATGATCATTTCACTCTTTGAAATCCAACATCTATAATAGCCTTAGAGTTCTAAGTTTTCGAATTTGTGTATATTGGCGTCTCGTGTGGTGTATAGATTGTAGAAAGGAATTTTAGCCTCGATGGCGAGATAGATATTTTAACGTATATAGTTGGACAATCTAGTATTTTTCAGTTGACGATTACTATAATACATCCTCAGATAATACACTTGTTCTTACTTTTGGTGGGATTTTTTTTCTCCTGTTGTCTTAATTCTATCTGTCATGAGAGCTTCATGAGTTTGTCATTAAATCAAATTCTTTAGGGTGTGTTTGAATTGAGTGATTTGGATTTGAAGGAGGGATTTCAAATGACTTCATTTTATGAAATCGACCACAATTGTGAGAAAATAGCTCAAAATGAATGCCAAGGGATTTAAAATCCCAATAATCCAAACAAACTTGAATGGATTTGTTGATGGATTTCGAAATCATTTCAATTCCTTCAATCCAAACACATCATTAAATTCTGCTTGCTTCAAATGTGGTCTAATTACAATACTAAATAAATTTTAATCTGGATTAGACTTGACGTATTTTCATATCCCGGTCTCAGATTATTGGGTGACGGTGGAAAGGGTAACGGCTCGTTGAAGGTAGCAAACGAAACCGAAAAACCTGAGTTACAAGCCCAAGTTTCTAAAGCATCATCTCTTAATACATCTAAAGCTTCATGTTGTAGTAATTGGTTTTCTTGGTCCTGTTGTCCAAAATGCTGCTAACAAAATAGTAATCTTTTTTTTTTTTTTTTTTTACCATTTACATTAAGTTATTATTTGTTCTAATTACTAGCTTAGGAGGAATATATAGTTCGTTTTTTCGAGTCCTCGATTTTATATTTTAGCCCCTCGTAGTTTTTTGTACAGTATATTGTTTTGAGCATGCAGCTTTTCTAGGAACCAATTCAAGCAAGCAATGTTGATAATTACTAAAAATATGATTTAATTATATGCAGATATTATGAAAATTGACTCTTTAGAATCTTGTTGATTGATGATGTATCTAAATGAATAGGGACAAGCAGTTTGCAGTGGTGGTTGTAAAGCTTTGACATTGGGTGTTATATGTTGTTCGATTTAAGCCTTAAGGCATAAATAAAGCATATTGAGATAGAATATTCATCAATCATCATATTTAGTTTATAAAAACTAATAATACATAAAAATTACGTGGGCGTTAATTATCTAAAATGGGAAATCAAAGTTTTATTACATGGTCAACAAAGTTGTCAAACACACATAAAAAAGATCTAATTAACATTAAATAAATGTTTTTTTATTGATTTGGTGATTCAACGTAATGCCAAGCTTCAATATGAGTAAGAGAAACGTATGAGGGCGAATGATATTAAAGAAAATTGTGGGAAATAATTATTAATCCAGAATTTTCATCATTAAATTGAACCAACATGAATTATTTTTTTAAAATATTCAAAATCTGTGAAAACTAGGCTGATTCTATAAACAGCTAGCACAAAATTTCATGGGTTTTTGTATGTCTACTTAATTTGTTTTCTTCTCATAATTGTATGGAATACAAAAAGATATTTTCAACCATTTTACTTTTCCGTTTATGCTAATAACTTTGTCAACTTTGTTGTGCTATGCTATGCCTATGTATGAATCATGAGTTGAATTGTTAGTATAAATTGGAAAGTACTAAAGTTATAAATAAAATATCACTCAAAATAGAAAAAAGAAAAGAACAAAAAAGAAAAGGTGGCTTTTCACAATCTATGGGAAAATGCAATTTCATTATTTGGACCTTTTCACTTTGCCAGCTTTTCTTCATTCACAACAATAATTCTATGTATTACTGAGAATAATTCAACCAAATTTTTTCATAATATGTTGGAAATTTTGGACGTTTCTTTTAGAAATTGTTATGTAATGATTAATGAACTCTTTCGAAACTTTCATTTGAATAAAATGATATTTTCGTGAGACTTATCCAATTGACTATAATTTTGATATGACTTATATAATTGGAGATAGTTACATTATATCAATTCATACATAAATGCGTTAAATACTTATATTCACGAAAAGAGCATAATTTTATGGTCACAACCAAACACGTCATTAGAAGCCTAATGGGCCCCCTACTCACACACGTGTCAATTCACAGAGCCCATAAAAAAAAGCCGAAACAATTAGGGGTAGAAAGGAAAGACTATAATACATTGTGCCGAATAAATTTGGTGTGTTGTTCACTATACATTTTGGGTGTAGGGTGTGCATTACTTAGGTTCGGTCGAAAATCGAATTGAAATTTCAAAAAAAAAAAAGGAAAAAAAGACATAGTTCGGTTCAATTTTTCAATTTTTTTTTTAAATTTTAATTTTCAACCAACTCTTATATATATATATATATATATATTATTCTTTTAATATATAATACTTATTAATTATATATAAATTAAAATAAATAATTAATATATAATATATATTTTGATTTTCGGTCTGTTTCAATTAATCGCGCCTGAAAATCGACACCGAATTGATAATTGAAATTTTGAAGAAAAATAACGAAAACCGAACAGAAATATTCAATTCGGTTTCGGTTTGAATCCAACTTTTGGTTTTTGATTTTCGATTCGGCTAATTTTGAAGACCCCTAGTGTATGGTAGTGTGCTGGTGTTGAAAAATACTCATCTCATTCAAAATATATATATATAATTTAAATTTGTGTGATATAAAATTTTAAAAGAGTAGACGAACTTCATTGACGGGGCTGATGCATTTATTGACCGGCGGATGTCCCATTCCTTCTCCCATCAAAGTTTTTCTATGCCGGGCCCCACCATCACTCATCCACTATTATTCAATAAGAGGGGAATAAAATAAAAACTTCACTTCTCAAAGAAAAGGAAAGAGAAAAAATAGACAATTAGGGCCCAATTATGACACATCCATCTACGAAAAATCTTTTTTATGATAAAATTAAGGAAAAAATATTTTTAAAAGTAAGAAATATGATGTGAGATTTATGTTTGGAGAATTTTTTAAGAGAAAAATATGTAATGATTATGGTTGATGTGATATGTTTTTTGTTGTGAAAAAATTGTTGTAATTGTTATTTGAATATAATTTATAATAAATTATTTTAGTCAAAATCATCGATTTAGATGTCAAAAAATAGCCACAATTGATCTTATTTTAAACGTCGCATTATTTTACATTAGAATATATGTGATTAATTTAATTTTTGGAGTTGAAAAATAGCCGGAAAACCCCTTATAAATCGATTGTGTGAACTGTCAAATCATGAATAGTAAGAGTAATTTTTTTTCTTTTTTTGCAAAAATTTCTTCATATTATCTAAAATTTTGTAATATTTTTTTAAAGAATTTTTTCATAACATACCAAACAATTGATATTTTTTAGAATTTTTTAGTCTAAAACTTTTTTTTTGTGGAATGGAGTTTCCATCCAATTGAGCCCTAATAATTTTCCAATTCAAGATATAAGTAAGGCATGGTAAAGAAATTAAGTTAGTGTATGCATTAGTACTTGAAATGGTAATCATTTATACCTTATATGCATTGTTAAGAACTTAAGGTGGTAATACGAGGGGGCAACCCCTGGTAAAGTTGGTAAGGACATGTGAATGTTGTGGCCTTGGTCATGGGTTCGAATCCTGATAAGAGAATGCCTAATTGCTTGTCAGCTATGGGCAACCTAGGCTGGTTTACCTCTCTTGTGTGGTTTGCAGGCTATTACACAAGAGCGGGGTTTACCCAGTGCGCACCCTAAGGGTAGCGGCTGCGGGTTCCCTTGTCATAAAAAAAAAAAAAACAAAGGTGGTAATACGAATCTAAAATTCTAATCAAAAAGTGATTAATAGACACCTAAACATTTTAACGAAACAATTACATTATTATATGATTATGTAAAAAAATCAAAATTTCAACAAATGAACAAGATATCCACAATCAACGTTATAGTTTTAAGCTAGTAATGAATAGTAAGTCTTTTAATAACCATTAGAAACACAAATTATATTTTTCGAATTTGAATATAAAATCCAATAATATCTAATTTTATTGTGCAAATATATGCATTTGTTTTTCGTATATTTTGTAATACGCCCATTAAAGAGAAATTTAGAATCTATAT
This sequence comes from Verbascum thapsus, assembly GCA_963669365.1. Classification (NCBI taxonomy): domain Eukaryota; kingdom Viridiplantae; phylum Streptophyta; class Magnoliopsida; order Lamiales; family Scrophulariaceae; genus Verbascum; species Verbascum thapsus. The sequence goes on from OY770107.1 coordinate 21,781,587, forward strand.
ACATCTTAAATTGCTTGTGTTCAATGTAAGATAATAATAACGAAACATGAATAAGAGTGAACAGTTTTTTTATTATAGTTATACAATATTATTTCATGTTTGGACTTGTTGGTTAGTTTATTGTAATTAGATAAAATCTAATTTAATTAACAATAATAGTAGTATTTTGTAGTCTTGTTACAAGTCCAGATGAAGACCAAATACCCGTGGAATTTTAAGCCCAAAAGAAAAAGGAAAAAGAAAGGCAAAGACGAAAATGAAAATGTGAACAGCAACGCGTATTCTCAAAGAAGAACAAACAAAGAAAAACACAGCACACTGTTCCTCCTCTTCATCTCTCTCTCTCAATCCCTCTTTCTACTCTGACTAGAATCTGTTTCACATTCACAAGTATAACCAAAAAGCATAGCTCCAAAATTAGGGTTAGGGTTTGGGTTTTTACAATTTTCCAACACAGAGTGATACAGCTAAGGGTCCGGGCCTTTGTCGGGCTCTTTACTACCCTTTTTGGGCTTCTTTAATGGGTCGTTTTTCTTTCCTCAAGCTCTTGATTTTACCCTTCGTTCTGATTTCAGCTCTAAATAACGCAGTTTGGGCCTCCGATTCGGACAAATCTGCACTGTTGGAGTTCAAGGCGTCACTTTCAGACCCTCACGGAGTGCTGAGCAGCTGGAATTTGACAACCCATGATCACTGTTCATGGCCCGGGGTTTCTTGTGATTCGGGTTATCGGGTCGTAGCCTTGAATATGACTGGTGGAGGTAATTCTCTGTCTTGTGCTAGAATTGCTCAATTTCCACTTTATGGGTTTGGAATTAGGAGGCCTTGTTTAGGCAGTGATAATAAAGTTAAGGTCTTGGGTGAACTATCTAATGCTGTTGCTAAGCTTAGCGAACTTAAGATTTTGTCACTTCCTTTCAATGAATTAAGTGGCCAAATTCCTACTGAAGTTTGGGGAATGGAAAAGCTTGAAGTTCTTGACCTAGAAGGGAATTCGATTTCGGGCTCTTTGCCTGCTCAGTTTAGTGGGTTAAAGAATTTGAAAGTTCTTAATTTGGGATTTAATGAGATTTTAGGAGGCATACCAAGTTCATTGTCCAATTGTGTGGGCCTTCAGGTTGTGAATTTGGCTGGGAATCAACTTAATGGATCAATTCCAGGGTTTATTGGTGGATTCAAAGATTTGAGGGTACTTTACTTGTCGTTTAATCTTCTCAGTGGATCGATTCCAGTTGAGATTGGTGATAGTTGTGGGAAACTCGAGCATTTGGATCTTTCGGGGAATTACTTGGTCGAAAGTATTCCTAAAAGTATTGGAAACTGTAGAGGGTTGAAGACCCTTCTTCTGTACTCCAATATGTTGGAGGAAGTTATCCCGAGTGAACTCGGTGAGTTGACTCAGCTTGAAGTGCTCGATGTATCGAGGAACAATTTTGGCGGTGCTATACCATCCGAGCTTGGTAATTGTACGAAGCTATCTGTCCTCGTATTGTCAAATTTGTGGGACCCTCTTCCGAATAATTTGAGTGTAGGAGGTGGTTATTCTACGGAGAAGTTGGCATATACCGGGGATGAGTACAATTTTTACGAGGGTGCGATTCCTACAGAAATTACGCGCTTATCAAGCTTGAGAGTGGTATGGGCCCCTCGAGCAACTCTACAAGGAAACTTTCCCGAGAGTTGGGGAACTTGCAACAACTTGGAGATGTTGAATTTGGCTCAGAATTATTACACCGGAAGAATCTCAGAGGGATTTGCCAATTGCACAAAGCTTCAGTTTCTTGATTTGAGCTCAAACAGGCTTATCGGGGAGATTATCGACAAAATTCCTGTCCCTTGTATGATTTTGTTTGATATCAGTGGAAATTCTATGTCAGGTTCAATTCCCAAATTTAGTTACCAAGCTTGTGATCCTATCCAGTCCATGCATGGGGACTCATTGCAACCTTATGATCCTTCTTCTGCATATATATCGTTTTTTAGGCATAGAACTCAGATAGAAACCTCGTTGCCATTTTTCGAAGATGGTGTTAGTTTGCCAATATTGCATAATTTTGGTCTTAACAACTATATCGGCCCTCTCCAGTCAATGCCTGTTGCATCAGAAAGATTAGGAAAGCAAACAGTCTATGCGTTTCTTGCTGGCGGGAACAAGCTTACAGGAACCCTTTCTGGGGCGTTTTTCGATAAGTGTGATCAAGCGAGGGGTATAATCGTCAATGTCACAAACAACAGGTTATCTGGCCAAATTCCATCAAATATATCCACAATGTGCAAGAGTTTAATTCTGTTAGATGCTTCGAGTAATCAAATAGGTGGATATCTTCCTCCGAGCCTTGGCAACTTGGTTTCACTTGTTGTTCTTAATTTAAGCTGTAACCCTTTGCAAGGTTCGATCCCTAACAGTTTTGGCCAAATAAATGAGTTCAAAAGTCTATCTTTGGCTGGAAATAACCTGAATGGTTCGATCCCGACAAGTTTTGGCCAGCTACACTCTATACAAGTGCTTGACTTGTCTGCAAACTCATTGTCTGGTGAAATTCCAAAAGATTTTGCAAATATGAGGAATTTAACGGTACTGTTTTTGAACAACAATAAGCTATCTGGGGAGCTTCCCCCTGGATTGACAAATATATCCACTCTGTCAGAATTTAATGTTTCCTACAATAACTTGTCTGGATCGCCGTCTATAAACAACAATATGATCAATTGCAATAGCTTTCTTGGGAACCCGTTTTTGCGTTGTCCTATGTTGTCTTCATCCCCGCCGTCCACAGACCAACAGGGACGAGTAGGAGATACAGAAAACGATCCCATTTCTCCATCTTCATCTCCAAGCCAAAAAAGACGAATTGGCTTCAATTCAGTTGAGATTGCTTCTATAACATGCGCTGCAGCTATTGTCTCGGTTCTTATTGCTCTAATTGTTCTCTTCTTTTACACCAGAAAATGGAAACCTAGATCTCGAGTAAGTGGGACCGCTAGAAAAGAAGTGATCGTGTTTACCGACATTGGTGTCCCACTAACATTCGAGGACGTGGTTCGTGCCACCGGGAGTTTCAACGCAAGCAACTGCATCGGCAATGGAGGTTTCGGGGCGACATACAAGGCTGAGATCGCGCCAGGCGTCCTAGTGGCGATCAAACGCCTCGCAGTGGGACGTTTCCAAGGTGTACAACAATTCGACGCTGAAATCAAAACCCTAGGCAGGCTTCGCCACCCGAACCTCGTGACCTTGATAGGATACCACGCCAGTGAAACCGAAATGTTTCTCATTTATAACTATTTGCCAGGTGGCAATTTGGAGAAGTTCATACAGGAACGGCCCAGTCGAGCCATCGATTGGAGGGTACTTCACAAGATCGCGTTGGACATTGCGCGTGCACTTGCGTACCTACACGAACAATGCGTGCCCCGCGTTTTACATCGCGATGTGAAGCCTAGCAATATACTATTGGACGAGGATTATAACGCGTATTTGTCTGATTTTGGACTAGCCCGTCTTTTGGGGACTTCAGAAACTCATGCGACGACGGGTGTGGCGGGCACATTTGGATATGTGGCGCCGGAATATGCGATGACGTGTCGTGTCTCGGACAAGGCTGACGTGTACAGCTACGGGGTTGTCTTGCTTGAGTTGATTTCAGACAAGAAAGCATTGGATCCCTCGTTTTCTTCGTACGGTAATGGTTTCAATATTGTTGCATGGGCATGCATGCTGTTGAGGCAAGGCCGGGCAAAAGAGTTCTTTACGAACGGGTTGTGGGATACGGGCCCACACGATGATCTGGTCGAGGTTTTACACTTAGCTGTTGTGTGTACAGTGGACTCTCTATCTACAAGGCCGACAATGAAGCAGGTGGTGAGAAGGCTGAAACAACTTCAACCTCCATCTTGTTAGCAGCTATACAGAGAGGGTTCATTTGATTTGACATAGCAATGCATAGAAAGGTAAGCCCAATTTGTAAGTGCTTTATGGGTGTTATTTTCTGGGCTGTGTTTTAGTATTGAGGTGTAGCTACTTGTACATTGTAGTGTAGTTTTGGCCCCAATTTTCGATGCTATGTTGTAGATTTTAGAGGGGTTTCTGCAGAAGAGTGCAGATATTTGTTTTTCGCGACTCTGTATACATGTATCTCGTTTCTATTTATTATTGAAATAACGAAAAAGAATGGTGCTGAACCGATCGTTTTTGCTCGTTTTGGTTTTGGAATTTTGGATTGTGATATTGATCTTCATTTTGATATCGTTTATGAATGATCCAAAATGAGTCCAGCTCTAGCTTTCGTGCTTCTTGGCTCGAACTGCAGTTGTATTTGCAAATTCAAACAGACAAGACCAAAGTGAGATCAAAAGTAGAAAATAATAGAAAAAATATATTTTTATGTTCAATAATCATTTAAACATATATGAGGACTTGTCAAAATAACGTACCTTAATTTGTTTATGTACTGACGATCGGTTGCTTCAGTATGAGTTCAAAAAAGAATGTTATTTGAGTAGCATTTAAAAATATTCATATCTAAACATTATATATCTTATATAATCTTTAATTATTTTCACATAAGCATAAAAATACTGAAACAAATAATAAAAAGTTCACGATGCAAACATATAACCCCACCAGTCAGCTCGATTTATCAACACCTTTAACTGAGTTCGGTCTACTGAAAAAGCGAAGAGCCCAACCAAAACGCTCGAATTATCAAAAACTCTGAGCCCAGTTTTAGGGTTTACACTTTCAGAGAGGTGCTAAAGCAATTTAAAAAAATAAATGAATCAGACTTGTGAAGAACATCTCTTTTTAATCAAAACCAAATACATAACTGCAAAATGTTCTGACTCTAAAACTAAAGCTAGAATCTTAGGCAAGTGAGTTAGAATATCAGGATATAGGAAAAGGGCTAACTACAATATGCTTCAATGGCTGTTCAACATCACCACCACCACCGTGCTTCACAAACTCAGCTGGAGAAAGAAACATGCCATGGCAAACGCATACTATTTTAACTTCTTCACCCATCTTGTATCTGTACAAGAATCCCTCCACCTTGTTCCCATTTGGCCCATCCTCTTTTGTGGTCACATGTGGCATTTCCATCATTGCAGGCTTAAGCAGCGATTCATTGCGCCTCTTTCCTTGACCTGCCGATTCTTGTTCTTGTGAATGCCCGTTGGAAGGGAATCTTACCGAAGAACTTTGCTTTGGCCCTGTTTTCAGAACAACAAGTTAAAGATTTGTTTGAGCCCATTGGAAAAGGAAATCTTGAGACCTGTGTAATTGATACATGATCATGTATTCAATATGTTCTTAATGAGATGGGGAAGACCATGTCCAAATTATTTAGTTTCACGTATGTGAGATAGGATTTGAATTCGCAAAATCTAATATGACAACATACACATCATGGGAAACACTTAAGAAAGTAAAATGAACAAATTAAAAAACACAACCAACACCAGCAAGCTATATTCATAATTTCCATTTAAAACTTAAAAGGCAGAGGCTAACAGAGCGAACAACTCTGGAAATTAATAGAGCCAGTCAATGAGATATACGCATTTGAAAACATAAGATCACCTTGATTATAGTCAAGAGTTAATAAACTTCAGAGTTTCAACAAAATGCACGAATACACAGCAATCATAATTAAACTAATAAAATGCAAACATAGGCACAGATATAAACAGGCTAAAAGACTTGATGGGAACATATATGAAGCTTTATAGCTGTAAAATTCGTCTCCCACTTTGAGATAGCAGATTTACATGAACAACTTTCTTCTCCAAAAGCACGGATGTGTGGTGTATATATACAAGTTTGACCATTTGTCTCTTAAATTAACAAATATGCATCATGTAGCCCAGTAGAACCAACAAGATAACACTTAGAGAATGTAATAATCAACAAAACCAATGCAAGTCTTATCCCTTATCATAACCAATTTTAAATTGCACAAACTACAATAACATGGAGATGCAAGATCATATACTAATCGGTAATCACCAACAATTATTTAAAAAAAAAAAAAAAACTCACAAAAGAAAAACAATGATAGAAAAGATAAAAGAGAAAGAATATATACCCTCAGTCTGTTGATTCTCAAGATCAGAGCTTCCAGATGATCCACTCCTCACTGACCCAATTGACCCTTGTGATACTGATAACACCCTCTGAACACTAACACCCCCATTATTAACGTTCTTCAACTTCTCCATTCTCTTTTTCCTGGCTTCCATCCGCCTCATAGACTCCACCTCCTTCCGGCGCATCCACTCCTCCTCCGTCTCCGTCGGCAGCGACCGCGTCCTCATCAGCGGCGCGTAGCTCCCAAACGCCATCCCACGCGCGTGGTTGTTGTCACCACCGCCAACTGTGAAAACCAAGCTTGATATAGAAGAGGAGCGTTTGAGCTTCTTCCTCAAAGGGTCCACCCCAAATCTACCGTTCATTGATAGCCCCAAATTCAACTCTATTCCCTCATCCTCACCGTTCTGTTCATTTTCATTTGCATAACGGTGTCGTTTCGTTTGAATAGCTCCCTCCATAACTAATGCCGTTGAACAAAAAAAAAAGATTGAATTTCGGTGACGCCCCACAAGATAAAACAACTAGTTGAACTCAAATTCAAGTAGGTTTTCAAAATAAAATAAAAAAATTTAGCTCAATTTCAAGACTTCATTTTTGTGATGATCTTTTGGGGATTTTTCCGGGGAAGAGAATAAAACAGGGGGCGGGGATAGAGAGAGTTTTGTTAATTAAAGGCTAAAAATTTGCAGCAGAAGTGATGGAAAGAGAGAGAAGATGGATTTTAATTAATGGGAAAATGAGAAATAAGAATGACAGAAAAGTGTAACGTACAAGGGTCAGGAAACTGACACGTGGAAGGAGGTGGCCCACGTGGTTGACACGACCAGTTTTCCAGGATATGCTTATGAACAAGCGTCTACATTTTGTTTCCATAAAAAATTATAATAGAATATTTTTTATTGATATTTAATATGATAAAAATATTTATTTGTTATAATAAATATAAATTATAAAATCTAGATAACACATTTATTAATATATTTAAAAAAAAAATTGAAGTTATAACTGGCGGTATATAACATTATTTTAATAATAACTTTGACGAGTCTCATTAATGAGTACGAGTGTTCTCGTAATTTAATAAAATAATTGATGTAAGTGCAATGTTAATATTTTAAGTTAACGGGCCATGCAATAAAAATCGAGCTGACAACCCAATAAGACGAGACCATGGCCAACAAGGTTTGTTAGAAATATCATCTTAATCAATGAAAGTAGAGAGAATGCATTTACAATAAAAAAAACTAGAAATATTAAATATTTTTTAAATCTTCTAAGATCAAGGGAATACAATATCTAAGAACTACAAAGATGCTTGATCATATCAAAATAGATAAGGTAGGTCGGAGTGCAACCCCAATCCATTAAAACGTTAACTAATATGTCGTGTATCGTATCAAATCTCACTCCACGCGTAATTTACGTGAAATGTTGATAAGATATATGTAATAAGCATAATATAAAAATTGACTTCAAAATTTTTGAATTAAAATTGTTCGAATTTAAGAAAAAAAAGAGAAAGATGAAAATATAGAAGAGAGAAAGAGAGAGAGAGTTTAGAGCTTAATAACATTGGCCAAAAATAAAGAGAAAATTACATGAAAAAATTCTTTATACAAGATTATATAGATACATGATTGTTTTTCTCATTGTAAAAATATATAAAATGACACTATGATAGTCACAAATTACATTAACACTTAATTCATTAAAAGAAATCTTATTTTTTAAATTAGAAACTACAAAAATTGAAGGGGAAAAAACACTATGAATAAAGAAGCGCAAAGGTAATGCGGCGATACGTGGAGAGGAGGCTCTCTACTGCGGGTACACTAAATCCGATATTGTTGCCACGTCGACAGACCTACTCGCCCTAGGAATTCGAAACGTGTAAGTGGCTTTTCTGTAATTCCTCTTTCATTTAGGGTTTATTCTGTGATATTGTACATTGTAATGGCCAACTTGAGGAAAGTGCATAAGTAGTATCACTGGTGCTATTGTAACATAATTATACATTCAGATCAATTGTTACATAAGTTAATATATATATTTTTTTTAAGCTTGGCTCAAAGTCGATATATAAAATATTTTGTAGTATCGATTTTTATCACTGAGTTAAAATCTCGATGAATTAAATCAAATAGAAAAATATTTTTAATAAAAACTAGTTAATGATAAAATTTTGAAAAATTTATTGATCAGATACGAAAATATAAATGTATGTCAATTGATCCAAATCTTGTACAAAAATAATTTCATGATTTTTTTTTCTTTTTTTAATAAATAAACAATTGGTGGAGTAGACAACAATATCATGTAGATCCATTGAGTCACATAGATTGAAAGAAAACATTATATTGTCCCATAAATTAATTTTGAACAAGATTAAAATACATATGTAACTCATGCAAGTTGCTAGCCTAATAATCCTAGTTTAATGCCCATAGGGCAAAAATAATGATGTCAACTTCATTTGAAAATATAACAAACCAACTTTCCAAGTCATTTTTGATTTTGACAAAGCCAACTTGCTTGCATTTATTATTATTATGTAGAAAAGAATGTGCTTACTCTTCATTGTCTGGTGACTTCAAGAAATTGCATCAATGTCCTTGAGCTTTCAATCATATACAAAAAACTCCAAAAATATTGGATTTTCAATGTGTTCTTGCTTGGGGTTAGGACCAATACTAACATTTGAATATAATTTGCGATTGTACTTGATTTTGTGATATTCAAATTTCTTATCAATTGCATAACTGTAAAATCCTTTTTAGCATAATAAGGCCTTTATATCCATAGGGGTGATCATATATTGGATTTTTTTATTAAATTATTTAGTATTTTATAACGTTCTTAAGCCCCAATAATATACAAATGTATACATGTTTAATGTTTTTTCCATATTTTGGAAAAAGCTGGTGTACTTAATGCGTATTAATACAAGATAAAATAGAGTTTAGCATCAAATGAACTGAACTAGTAGTCAAGTTATAAAAGTCTAGCCACGTTTATTTTCTACTTAAATATCACGAGTTAGGCTCGTATTGAGTACTTAAGTCCTACTATTGTGCGTAAATTATAGTGGGCAGCACTGCTACTTGGATTATAATTTTCATTTAAGATTGGATTATAATTTTCATTTATCACCAAAAAAAAAAAAATGATGAAACATAGCCATCAAAAATCTAAAGGGAAAATCTAGAATGGGCCCCGCAAACGTTTCAAGTTGCACTTTTGAAAGGGGTCGGTGTCGAAAACGTGGAAACGTTAGTTGTGGGGGACACGTGTCAAGCTATGGTGGACAGATGCAGCTAAGCAGACATGCAACTTGCTGAAGGCGATGCGTACGATAACAAACCAACCAACCAACCAGTTGGTGGCGCGTGTTAGCAAACTATTACGTCATTCGTCTTTCATACGCAAGGGACATATCTGTTGTAGGTGGGCCCACAATCCTTTCTTTTTTTGTTGGGCAAAGAAGATAAACATAGAAACTTACTGTTAATAGCAATTTATTCTGATAGTAACACTTTTATCTAACTTTGCGTAATAGTGATAAAATTGAAGAGATCTTTAACAATATAAAGTCGCGATAAACGATCCATAACTTTATTCTAGTTGTATATGTGAGTTTATATTCAATTTGCATTTACTACACATCACTTTATTCTATTTTTTTAATGCATAAAATGTGAATAATATTTTTAAATGTATATAAAGGACATTATTTATGACACAAAACTCATGCTCAGCATACGGATTTGCATAATAAGACCTAACAGAAACGAATTATTTTCTGCATATAACTATTGCAAGTTCTATTCCTGTACGCTGTTAAAGTCTTTCCTAGGCAAATTCTGTTCCAAAAAATTGACTGGTAAATAACACAAGGCAACCCCAGCTTAAAATTTAGAAGAATAAAAATGCGGTAAAAAATGACCAACTGTTTAAGTCAATATTACTAATTATCGAATAATAAATAATAAATAATAAATAAATAGACTCGGGCAACAGATACGGTCTCAAAACTGCCCTCCAAAACTTAACTAAACTTAGGTTGAAGTATTTCTAACACCCGCAACTCTACTCCTGAAGCTATCGTTTTTCCTACCACCGCGACCTCTGAAGAACCCTCCTCGAGAACCCCTTCCACTGCCAACTGTACACAAATCAACCATTATTATTATTATTATTATTATTATTATTATTATGGAAAATACAGGACACAATCGGTATTATTGGTCTTGAGGGTTGGAGAGGCTAACCTCGAGTGCTGGTCCTCTTAATCTCGATAACAGCTTGACGGTCGCCAATTGTTACCGGAGAAGCCTGACGAATAAATATTTTATTTATATTATTATCACAATGTAAAAGAGGAAGATTATTCAAAAGCTAAATAAGATGGCAAAAACCTCCAAAATGGGATTTAAAATGTTTTGGAAAAAATAAAGTAAGGGGAGCAATTGAAAGACAAAAAATCGAAGAAGAAACAATATAAACTTCCTTATAACACAATGGTTTCAAACGGTTTAATGGGAAGCAGATGAAGTAACAAAGCAAGTGAAAGACCAAAACTTTGTAAAATCAAGCATACACGTTAAAGAAGCTTTTTAGCATTTAAATACACAATATTTAAGAAAGTTTAAGGTCGTAACTTACTATGTATCTGGACCGTTAAATGCAAATCTCACAACCAACAAAGAGAAAAAAAAAAAATGAAAAAGAGTCTGAAAAACACCAACCTTAACTGCATTTTGCATGGAGCTGAATTCGTCAAATTCAACAAAGCCAAAACAGAACCCTTGCTGCTGCAAATAAAGGAGATATTGCGTGAGTATTAATATTCATTGAGCAAGCAGGCCAACAAAGACAAGTGGTAAAACCAACCTTATTACTCCTGACTTGGATACCGTTCAGCTTAATAGTACCAAATTTCTTGAACTCCGCTTCAAGCTGAGCAACCGTAGCATTTAGAGGCAAATTGCGGATATATATGGAGTGACCCACAACTGAAATAGGCACATAAAAATAATCAGATTTTTCAAAAAAGAGCTCAAGACCTAATGATCAGAAATATATAATAATTAGCATCAAAAATGGCAAGGTTTTTGCTTCTTTCATAAAATATGGCTTAGACAATCTTTGGTATCAGGAAAATTACATGCATACCCCTCACATGTTAGGCAATTATCACGAGCCCTTGATGTTTTTGGAAATTACCGACACCTCATCACGACAACTAGAACAACTAATAGGCGATTTTCTTGATAAGGCGTGAGACTGTAATATGATATTACAGATAAGGAGTGAAAATGTAATATGATTTTACTGATAAACAGTGGAGTCGATATATTTTTACTGATAATGAGCAAAATTGTTAATATGCTCTTATTGATAAGTAATGAAATTGTAATATGCTTTTCCTGTTGAACAAGAAAATTACGGTAAGTTCTCGAATCTCAGATGTTTTGCATTATTAGGGTCTTAGGCAAGGGGTGATTACGTAATTTACCCTAAATATTAAGGTTTTCGATGCTTGTTTTTACATGCAAGTATATGGCAAATAAAAGCAAAATAAAGTACCTTCATTCTCGGCATCTTTACTTTCTTGCCCATTATCATGTAAAGTAGATGGTTCAGAGCCCGAAACCTGTGCAACTGTATTGACAGTTTGCTTCTCAGTTTTGCCAGAAGCTACTTTTTTGGTGTTAGCAGGAACATACACTTTGATGGGCACTTTGGTGAGTCCCTTCTTTGCTTGCGAACTAACGATTGATGCATATGATTTCTTTGGAGCATCCCCTTGGAATGCTGAATCAACTAACTCCTCAACAACCAGTTCATTTGATTTCTTTGGAGCATCCTCATGGGATGAGGAAGTAACTGACTCCTCAATGACGGATTCATGATTGCCGTTTAAATTAGATTTAGCTTCCGCCACGATATCCTCATCAGTCACTTGCTCCTCAACAATCTTAACTTCCTCCACTTTAGAAGTTTCATGGTTTGCTTTTGGGGAATCATGAACAGTCTCTGTAAACACAATCAAAATAATGAAAAGGCCTAAAGAAAGTAGCTTATAATCACATTTAATAAAGACGAGTAATGATATAAAGGACCTGGATCTTGGTTCAAAGAACTTGATGGGGTTTCATCAACTCCCGTAACCATTCCTGCATCAACTCCCGTAACCATTGTAACATCAGGTTCACTCTCCTCGACATACCTAAAAACATCATTTAAAACGTAGTAGCCAGTGTCTTGAGGAGCAAGGAAAAACGTTTGTGTAAACTTCCTTCTAAGGTTGTCCTTTCCAGTCAAGCAACCAGTTACTAGGACAATCACTCCACCATTAAAAGAGTGCTGAGCATCAACACTCTTTATCTCTGCCTTGTAATTCTTGAAGTCCAAGGAACAGATTGTATCATTTATACTCTGGACCAACATGAAAACAGAACAAAGTTTATGTCTGTAATCTTCAACATAAGCATGAGAATCAGGACTTGGTAATATATTAAAACTAGTATAGTCAACTATATATACTTAAAACTTTTTTCTGAGTCAGGAAGCACCTTCCTGTATACTTTAACTTCTATTCTTAATCACACATAGGGTATCGAGAATAAAAATCCAAGCCAATTTGGTGAGGACAAAATATTGTTGGTTCTAACTACAGCTCGTCCTACTCAAAATATATAAAGCATCACCCTATTGTCAAAACAACAGTATCGAGTAATTGCGCCACTATGTTTGTTTTGTTAACGATCTGCCTCCAATAATTTGTTATATGTTTCGAACTTTAAGAATCACAAAGGAGATCACTCCTTCTAACTTGAATCTCGGTTCTATTTTGCACAGTCCTATCCTTTACAATTGCCGATTATTGTACCTAATATGCAAATTTTTGAGCCAAATATCGTGCTAGCTATGAGGAAGGTCGTGCTGAAGCGGTCCTTTATTGAAAAGAAGCTTTGGTATTACTTCTACAAATATTCTCTATGACAGAAGATGGAAATGTACGAACTATTGTTTTTGGAAAGACATGAGCTAGAACCTAATATTCCAACTATATTTTTATTTATTTAAAGGTTACAGCAGTTTCGTCAAAGCAATTTTATTGTATGTTCACATGTTGGTTAAATAGTTGCCGGGAACTGATTCAAAAAGTATAAACCCGATGTAATGAAAAGCAACAAAACATTATTTCAAAAGGATCTGACACGATATAACAGAACAATGCAGCTTGTCATATACTGTCATGCCTCTGAAAAATATCTCTCCAAATAACATGCCACAGATCAGTAAAATACAAAAGATAAATTTAGGAAAACTTTACAATTAAAAGAACTAATTCAAGGATAAGATAGACATTCAGCACAATCTTAATAAACTTACTTCCATAGTTGTTACCGTCATCATAAGGCCATTAGGACCTGGTCGACTCAACACACTTGTATCCTGGTAAAATTTGTAGACCAACTCAGGAGACTCATGAAGTATAGGGTAGTACTGCTCAACAAAAGCATTTCCAACCACTTGAGCACTGGAAGCCTGCTGAGGACTTGCAGTTTGCATGGCCATTCCTATCAGATAGATAACAAACTTAAAGTTAGAAGAAAGTCATTTGAACTCAATAAAGTAAATAGAGAAATTCAATATAATAGAGCCCCACAATTTTTCTATCAGCATTCTGCCGCATAACCATGGAAACAACACAGTATGATATCAGCCAAGCCATAGACAACATTACGGGTCACAACTAAAAATCCTGAATTAGATTCCTTCGGCATAAGTTAACTGACACTAGTTGGTTATACTTACAGCTTAGTTATAATTCAGATTTTGGTTGAAAAGGTCCAAATTTCAGAACGACATTACCTCGGATGATCCAGTAGATTATGCACAAAGGTACAAAGTTACCCGAATGGCAGTTTGTGGAATAAAAAAGAACAATGATAAAGATTGAAAACCAACAAACCATCATCCTAAAAAACAACCATAAACACAAATAGCCAATAGTCCAATACTAAAGATTATCAATTAATGCTGACAGAATGGCACACACTAGTTTCAACTATAACTCAAAATCATAGCACGGGATTTAAAAAAAAAATCATAATCTTTAAAAACAAAAACAAAATCAAACAAACCACATTGATCCTGAAACCCCTAATTGCTTAATTACACACCTTAAACCCCAATAACTTCTCCTAATTTGTTAGGCTTTTCCTGTAGTCACAATGACATAAAATTCAAAACCGGACGACAAAAAAAAAGGATTTGGATTCTACTTATCCAAAAAGCAGATCTAAACGTGATATGAATCAAGAACAAAACCCTGAAAATCAAAAGGTAGAGCAATTGAACAAATTAAATTAACAAATCTAAGATAGAGACATTCACGAATTCTCGCAATTGAAAGACGAGTCAAAAGTGTTGGAGTTTACAACTGATCACAATTCACAACACAAAAGAGAATAAATCAAATAAAAAGTTGAGCTCCACATGATCCGATTAACTACACGAAAGTAAATACCTGATTAATAATGGAACACGAGAATTCCGAATGGATTATTTATATACTGTGAGAAAATTGGCGCAGAAAAATAGCGAGTTGATGACTTAAAGAGTAGAGCCTTTTCCTTATATAAGAGGTTTATGCTTACCGGTAACTAGTATTTGATTTCGACTTGATTTCGGATTTATATTTGAAATATATCTCTATCCGAAAAGAATATTCTACTTAACTAAATTAATTTACTTTAATTTTTATATTATATTATATTATTTATAAAAAAGTACGAGCTCAATTAAATTTGATAAACTATATTCCTCTATATAAAATTAAAAAAAAATGGAATTGTCCTTTTTGTTTGTAGTGATAAATTTTCTATTATAAAGTGCTAACACAATAAAGCCGATCATTAAACTTGATTTTTATATAAAATTTTCCTCAATGTGGTAGTTGGTTTGGACAATTTAGGTCATATTATATAAATCCATATAAGATATACACAATTATGACATGAACAACATGTGATTTAAATAAATGTGTATTTAAATTGTGTGCTAAACTATATATGTCACTGATTTGTTCAATGTCAATGGAAAAGGATATATAATTTGTGGTGATGCTAAATATAACAGGTAAAACTTTGGAATCATCAATCATACAAATAACTAGTCAAGTAATTTAGAAAGAATATATATAAATAAATTCTAATGTTTGATCGTTGTAAAAAGTTTTTTGTGTTCTTACTTTAAATTAAATTCAGTTCAAAATTATTTTATTAATTAGTAGTTATTAGGGATGTTAATGAAATTGGGAAAAGTAAAAACCCAGCTCGAAACTGACGCGACGGCATCGGGAATAAGTTCAAAAAAAGGGCCGGATTCGAGTCCGCATATTAAAAGTTGAGACCTGGCCAGGTACGGAATCGGGTCTGAGTCCGGTAAATACTCAGCCATTTCCCAAACCCGCGCTCAAACTCGCGAACTCATTAAAAATATAATAAAAAATTACTATTTTTCAAATAAAAACTTTATGATTGATGATTTAATTTAATATTTGTACTTATTTTAAAATTTGGAGATGTTTTTATCAACTTAATTTGTACTTGTGAAGTAACTGTATTTACATACTAGGCAATTATTTTGTTAATGCATTTTTGGTGTTTATATTTGATTTTATATTAATTTCATTTATTTAAAAAATATTTGTGAGAACATCATATAAAAATGCTTAAAAATATTATTTTATCGGGTCTATTGGGTAGGCCCCGAATTTATCAAAGACTCGTCAGGATCGGGACGTGTCCGAGTATTAAATGGGTTAGGGACGAGTCCTGGTTTTAAAATTTATAAACAATATGGTTCTCGGTCTTGTTTTACCCGTCCCATCGCCATCCTTATTGGTATTAATAAAAGAGATAAGAATTTGAGCAGTTGCCACAAACGGAGGTGCAGCTGCTGTGCCAAACCGGCCCGGCTGATTTCGGATCGTGGGTCAATTTGTCCCATTTCAGTTATTTAGTTTTTAATAATTATATAATAAATACATATTTTATCTTTTTTATTTCAAAATAAAGTATAACACAACTAAAAAAATGTCTTGGTGTAAACGTTAAGTTCAACTGTTTGAATTTCTCGTAACTTTTAGAAAAAAAGTTACTATAAATTAAAATATAACAAAAAAAAAATTTAAAAAAAGAGTCGATCTGTTAGGCAGGCCCATCTAAAAAAGGCCAAAAGCGACCTGGGTTTCTTAAGGTGTAAAGTGGGCCCTTATAAAAGCAGGCCTTAATGGGCCGATGTGTAGGCCTCCCAAAAGGTAACAGAGGTGTGCTAAAGTTTCCTCGGTTCGAACGGAGATTGGCCTCGAGTGCCAAGGCAAAAAGGAGCTTGGCTGCAAGACCCACCTGTCGAGTGGGGACAAAAGTCAGCCCTAGTGATCCAACAGTGCCGAGTGTAAGGATAGTCACTGAACGGATAACATTACTTTAGGGATAACAGGAATAACATGTTGATCTTCTCCAATAGCTCAGATCGACGGAAAGTTTGTTGATGAAGGTTTGGCACCTTCATGTTGGCTCTACGCCACCAGGGGTAGTGGTGTCTGCAAATTTGTAATTCTGAAAATCAAGAAACACAAAAATTGTGACAAATGAAATTTATATTGATCAAAATAAAATACGGGGTACAAATCTCTATTTAATCCTCTGATTCTTCCTTCAAAAATATATATTTGATTGTTGGAGTTGACTTTGCTTCTTTGATCTTCTCCAACGTTGACTTGAATGTTTATAACGTTATTGCGAGGGCTTGACAGCTTAATCTCGAATCAAACGTTGAATTTGATATATGGAATTTGAAATCTATTTGATTGTTGGAGTTGACTTTGCTTCTTTGATCTTCTCCAACGCTGACTTGAATGTTTATAACGTTAATGCGAGGGCTTGACAGCTTATTCTCGGATCAAACGCTGAATTTGATATATGGAATTTGATATCTTCAAGGTTGACTTGTACTTTTGATCTTCCTTGAACTTGATTTGAACTTCTATAACGTTAATTCGTAGGTTTAGCACCGCAATTACGAATCAAACGCTATAATTTGATGAACTTCTTCAAGAACGCCTTGAATATCACCTAGAACGCCTTGAGTCTCGCCTAGAACGCCTTGAATATTGCCTAGAACACCTTGAATCTTCTTTGTATTTGAAGAACTTTCGCAGAGAGAATTCGGAGAGCTTCCGTCGTCTTCTCTAGCTTTTTGAATGAACTTCTGTCTGTGTGTAAATTATGAGCTACAAAGGACCCTATTTATAGGTGTAGGATGGAAGATTTATGGATAATTTGGAATCCATTGATAATTATCCATTTAATTTAATAAATAATTATCATAATTTTGGAGCTATTTGATTGGCTGATAGAAGATCTAGATAGATCTTCTAGATATTATCCAAAAATCAACTTAAATTGATAATTATCCATAAATCAACTTGAATTGATAATTATCCAAAAATTAACTTAGTTGATAATTATCCACAAATCAACTTGAATTGATAATTATCCATAAATTAACTTAAATAGATAAATATCATTTGTCGTAGACGACTTTTGATTGGTCAATATTTCCACGTGGCATGATTTGATAGGTTGCAAAATTTCAATATCTACAGTGTCATTCGGTGGGTCGAACCTAAACTCGAATATATTGTTTAGATTTGGATCCGAGCCCAAATCTAATAAAAAAAATTATTACGTCTCGGACCCAGACCCATAGAGCTAGAGTCCCAATGATATTTTTAAAGTAAAAAATAATATTTTTTATAATATTTATTTTCTATTTTTATGCTTACACCAATTTATTTTCTATGTACTTTTTTGAATTAAATATTTACTGTTTTTTTCTTTGACAAATTTCAAATGCAATTATGAGTTTCAAACAAATTATTAACACACTATTAATATATTAAATATTTTCTTCAATGCAATTTTAACTCATTTGATTTTTGAATATGTAATTTTACAACTAAGAATGTGATGTTCAAGTATATATTATATTTTAAATTTTTTAAACCATGGAATAATATTAATTGGATTAAAAAAACACACACAAAAAAAAAAAAAAGAAGAAGAATTGGGTCCAGGTTTGTACCAAGACCCAAACGATTGAGACCCATTGAATCCAGAGCTGGATACAGATGTAGACCCAAAGCTTTGGGTCCAGGTCTAGACCTAAACTCAAATTTTTGGGTTTGGGATTGGGTCTTACCTACCCAATGCTGAATTGTAGTATGTTCCAAGGCTTGGGCTGTTTGCCCATTAAAGAAGTATGTGAACTAGGTTTTAGAACTCAAACCGGTCGGTTAAATCCTTTTTGACATCTTTAATTATAAAACTATTAATTTCTTATTTTAATAAAATAAATCTGTTTAAGAAAATAATAATTTATACTAATTTCTTAATTTATATCATTTATTTCAGTCAATTAATAACGCAATTCCATTTAGCATCAAATTATCCATAACTTATAGGCCTTATTTATTTTCTCAATTTTTATTTTTAAGTATTTAGATCACAAAATTCTAAATAAGCTTAACACATTGTATTCACATCAAATTTGACATTTTTCAATCTCAATTTTCCAACGCCTAATATAACTACACACATAATCATATATACATTCGCAAATTCACAGATCAAATCATTTATTATAATTATTTGCGATAATTGCATCAACCTCCCATAAACTTCAGTCATTTGGCACCCACACCCCTCATCTTTGAAATATTGACATGAACCTCATATTTGGTACTTTTTTCATTATTTTTACTTAGAAAAGATTAAAATATCCTTCAATTTTAAGTATATTTTATATAATCATGTTATTTTTTAAGATACTCGAAATATTTTTATTTGATTATAAAATATATTCCGTATGTTTAAGTATAATTTTATATAAATAATTTTTATAATTCAACATAGTAAAATAAATATATTTTATATAATCATATTATCTTTTAAGATACTTAATTTTTTTTATTTGATTTATAAAATATATTTCATATTTTTAAGTATAATTTTATATATATATATATATATATATAATTTTGATAATTCAACATCAACAATAGGGTATTTTAGACTTTTTCGTTGTATCAATCTTTATATATAATGACAATCAAATAACTTGAATATATATAATTTAGGATATCACTCTCATCTATAATCCTAACAAAACAAGTTATTACCAATGAATTAATTTCTCTCATAACTATTAAGCATAATATTATTATGTGCAATCACATGATACCAACCAAACGAGCAGTTATAACCTATTAAAAATGAAAATTACCAAAATTTATCAAATAACATAAAACAATGAAATAAATAATGATGAGTGCATAATTGATAACTCTAAAGAATATTAACCCACAATTCTTAAAAATATAATCGTTTTCATTTTCCAATAAAAATCTTATAATTGCTACATATGTTAATACGTTTCCTTAATACGCACAAGTTTAATTTTATTATTTATAAAATATCATATGTACATTACCAAATACTACAAAAGTATTTATATGTCAAGACTCTATATATTTTGATATGCTTCTACATAATAAAATTCAAAAAAAATCTCGTGATGTGTAGAAATAGTGTATTAACCTATTGAAAAATTAGTTTAAAAAATAAATTAAATGCACTAGTATACCACTATATTTTTCTTCTCAAAAAAGCAATTGTATAATTAAATAAAAGGTCAAATATGAATACATAATAAACACATATTTGTTTCTATTACTTTTCCTTGAACCTGATCGTAATTATAAAATAAAAAATGTCTATATTATTATTACAAATCCTTAA
The DNA here is from genome assembly GCA_963669365.1 of Verbascum thapsus. Taxonomy (NCBI): domain Eukaryota; kingdom Viridiplantae; phylum Streptophyta; class Magnoliopsida; order Lamiales; family Scrophulariaceae; genus Verbascum; species Verbascum thapsus. Next base: position 21,801,555 of record OY770107.1, read on the forward strand.
TCATATCATCAATTTGAATTTATATTAAATACAATACGCTAAACATATATATTTATTTCGAATATTTTCGTAAAAATAAGAATAATATTTCAAATTAAAATTGTGCAATCAAAATACTAAACATATTTCATGATTGTTCACATAAGGTGAATTAGAAGAAGAAAAATCACATTTGTAACTAATATCATTTTGTACATAATGATTCGACATTAAAATATTTTTAATTAATTTAAATTTAGAATATGAAAGCCATACCTTTAAACAACTTTATTAAGATGCTTTCTTAAATTTGTTTTATTATCATGTTATTTAGTAAAACTATTTCGTTATTCAAGTAATTACATAATTTAACCCTTTTTAAATTTAAAATGGAAGAGCTTTTATTGTCCTTTCACTAAAATTTTCCCATAATTATTTTGTTTTCCTTTCATACTTTGTAAGATAAACTTAATTTATATTTTATTGATATTTTATTTATTGTTATATCATATATCACTACACGAATTAAAAGAAAAAACAAAAATTTCTCACAAATTTCAATAATATCAAATTCTTAACCATCAAACCCATAGCATCTTGTTTCAGCTCGAGAAAGAAAAATCCCCAATTCTCCAATGGCATCAGCTGCAAAATCCCTAATCCAAACCCTCCGTCGCTACATAAAGAAGCCCTGGGAGATCACGGGCCCTCTCGCCTCGCCGGAATATCGCCCCTCCGTCCCTAAAGCAACGGAGTACCGCCTCTTCTGCCCCGCCACAGTCACTGCTAAAGCCATCATTCCCACCTCGCTCCCCGAGACCGTTTACGACATCAAGTACTTCTCTCGCGACCAGCGCCGCAACCGACCCCCTATAAAACGCACCATTTTGAAGAAGGCTGACGTGGAGAAGATGATGAAGGAAAAGACTTTCGAACCGAGTGATTTTCCCAGGCCGTACTTGACGGCGACAGTTGTCGAGGATGAGAATGCGATTGGTGGCGGATACCAGTAATAAAAAAGATCTGGTATTTTCTTTTCTTTTTTATTGAATCGAATGCTAGATTTAATTGTATGAACGAAGAAGTCAAGGTTATCAGATTTCCATGAGTTTGTTCTATAATTTACTTAATAAAGATCATGTCTTGTTTCTTAAGAATTACATCATCATTGCTTTGATTTTATAGGATGTAATAAACTATTTTCTGAGCTTTACTTTTCATTACCATAGACTTTGGTTAAGATTAATTTTGATTGCATTCCTTGTTTTGCATTTATTTCATTGATTTTTCTAGCTAGTCTCTAGATAATGCATATTATGCCAAACAGGAGAGTTTAAAATTAAAATCATGATAGGATATCTGAAATAAATATAATTAAGCATGATAGTTGAGAATAAAGCAGGGAGTTCTCTTATGATGCTCCAGTATGTCCGTAGCTTAAAACTTTTGAATTCCATGTACATCAATTGGGATTTTCATTTTGACCTAAATGACATTAGTCATTAATCTTCTGCATAATAAGGATTAGTGACACCTGCAGCACCAATTCAAAGTTGGGTTGACAACAAGTCGGCTACCTGCTATCTTTTGTTCTGAGATATAGCCTGCTTCTTCCTCCTTCAGACTCCATATGGGTTCTACTACTACTACTACTTCTTCAAACCTACTTGTATGATAGAGTGACGGCCTGAAGTTATCATCTAACTACTGCTCATTATCCAGTCAGAATGATGCATATGCATATCAATTTCTGTGTTTGTTAGCTGAAATTGAAATCTGAGGGCCAAATACTTATTAATAAAAATAAGAATATACCAGAATTTGAATGGACAGAGAATGTGAAATATCTGGTCTTATATTCATTGCATTCTTGCTTTCTGATAGAGATAGATATTGTCTCTGACTGGCACTTGCATTTGAATTGGCAAACTTTGCTGGTCTCTTTTTAGCATTTGGAAATCTATTTGATCCTCCCTTCTTCCTTTTCCGAATAATAAAAACTATTTTGAATGTGCTTAGGAGTTATTTGCTTGGTGTAACAGGTTTGTGAGCTGGGACAAATAACTGGATGCTTATGGTTCACCTGGATGTAGTTTACAAACAGCTTTTTTTCGGAAAGCGGGATTTTCTGTTTTATGTATTCAGACATATATAAATAGTCAAGAAGGCTTATGACATGAAGTATACTCTTGTACGTTCTTTTCTCAATAATATATCCTTGCTTTCAAGGAAAATTGTGCAACTTCAATACTGCTTTATATTTTTTAACCACATTTGAGGAAGTGGCTCATTGGTTCTTGAATGTTCTCTAATCTGAATGTTGTTAATGACCTTGAAGCTTTTATCATATCTTTAAATCAAATGAAACATGCCGTGTATTATAACTTTCTTTGCTTTGTGAATTGTCTGAGATGCCCTGTAGTTCATTATTTGACATCTGATAAAGGTAACTCTACTAAGATTGGTGTATAGTAGTATAAGCGTTGGTCCTTTGGATAACATTTTTTTTTTCTTTTAGGACTTTGATTGTTTTCGTCTTTTTTAGGAAACCAAAAGCTCGTAAACTGCTTTTCCTTTTCCCCTGGTTATATTGCAGCAATTACTGAAGGTTTTAGCAAATTCTTACATACTAGTAAATACTATATCAGTGGGCAATCATTTATGGGTCATGGCTTCACGGTTCATTTGTTCATCACAATGACGATGAAGGATTACTAAGTGGGAAATGGTGCCTTCCCATCATTATCAGCATTGTGTAGACTATCAATCTCGTGCCTTGAAAAGTTGCTCTTTAATGAGATTGTGGTTGCACTTTTAAATTCTTCTTCTATTGGTGTTAATGTTAGTTTACAAGTTTGATGTGTTTAGATTTTAGACTAGAATTATTCGAAACTTCTTGATGAGATATAGCATGTCAAGTAAGTTTCAGCATTCGACAGTGGGATGATCCAGTTGTCTACAAGCTTTGAATCTATGGACTGTCCATGCAGCAATTTGTAGCTGCAACATTGCGTAAAACGTCTATAAATGTTTACAAATGTTTTTGAGTTCAAATGAAGGCATATGAATAGATCAACTATGTCTATGAACATGCAATAGAGAGTGTTCCCCTATATCGTATGGGACATCCGATGTTTGGTTGCAATGTCCTACAATTGCAATTTACGCATGCTCACAAGTGATGGCCCATTTCATAGCCTCACTGGGCAAAAGGGAACTGCTTTGCAATTCTCTAACTGACAGAATTGGTAAAAGTTTTGTACTCAATTGAGCAGTTGCAATCAGAATCAAGAGTGCAAACTCCATTGATTACACAAGCCTAAGGGTCCCTACTCTGTTTCTGGTACGCTCACAATCACTATCACCTCTTTACCTTTCTTCCTCATTTTTAGCATCTCTAACCGTGTGTTTGGATTGAAGGATTTGAAATCTATGGATTTGGATTCAAATTTATAATGGATTTCAAATCCTTTGACATTCACTTTGAGCTATTTTCTCCATAACTATGATGGATTTCAAATGACTACTATCATTTTAAATCCTTCTTCCAAATCCCCTTACCAAATCCAAATAACTTGATCCAAACACACCCTAAGAGAAAAGACTTAGAGGGGTTGTCACTATTTATACAGGCTCGTGTGAGCTCTAACTTCAAATCGATAGTTCAAATCTCTCGAGATTGACTACCCAAGAACCGATCCTAGTAATGACGTGATGCATGACATCGAGGGAACTCGACATGTGGGCTCTAGTTTTGAACACTACTCATGGATAGTTTTAACTTGAGTGATCAATGAGAAACACCATAGAAATGGAATCTATTTTTAATAATAATAATAAGAAAAATTCATACAAGATCTAACATGTGAGTTATTTTAGGGTACAAACAAATATGAGTAAATAAGGCTGACCCCTTATGTGGAAGCAATTCAGAATTGTCTTATCTATCTACTGTTCATCTGCCACTTCTGTTGATGCAGTTATTGAGTTTCCTCTCTTTGCGGAAAAATCTATCTTGGTCCGGGACTGTTGGTCCCGGCCAATATAGACCACAAATTTTGCATCGGGTGGGTGGTTTTATCCACCACTCCGTGTATACCACCCCACCCCAAAGTGAAAACTTGTGGTTTAAACTGGATCGGGACCCTCGGTCCAGGATAGAATCACCCCTCTCTTTGCCTATGAAAAGGACTTGTAATTGGCTGTAATAAAAACAAATAAAAAATATGTAAAAATTCAAGTGATCATCATCAAAGGGATTAAATGCAATCCCAGTGAATAATGCAAAAAGATGGCCTAGATACAGAAAAGTAGCACTGAACTGCATTTATCTGATCTTTCTGCCATGAAATTTATTTAAAAGTTTAATGACACAGAAACTTTATTAATTTTGAAATTTTCCATTTTCACCAGTTTTCGTAACTACTTATAATTAATTCTTAATTATTTTACCTATAAAAACTAGAAATGGGTCCATTAATTTGTTCGATTCGACAATGTTTTAAGTTGTATAATGGCCTGATTTTTTTTTCTTAATTTCCCGACATGGATTAAACCTTCACATGCTAACTTTAGGTACAAAGAGCAGGCTCACGCGTGCTATTCGTGCATGTTATCAATTGTCGAGAGAAAATTAAAGAGAAAAAGGAGCAGACAGTACCTTCTATATACAAATGCTTATCATTTATCTTTGCCCCTTTTTGTACACTAAGTAATTTGCTTTTTTTTTTTTTTTTTTCTGTTTCTTTTCTAATTCATAATTATAACATCAATACAATAATTAGGAGAAAAAATATCAGAAAATTTGGAGGAAAACCCTAGTCAAATCGACACGACCAAAACCGGGTTTTATCGTTGTAACATGTAATAATACAAAACCTAGAAAGGTGATATATTATAAGCCGAAAATGAAATCCATTATTCTATATATCTTTCAAAAAAAAAAAAAAAAATCTCAGTCCACTGTCTATTCTCTGTGTCACACTCAAAAATGTCGTTTTTGAATACCAGAAAATAAATTGAAAGCCTGACAAAGGAAAAATGAAATACGGAATTTGAATTTATAATTAATTAAGGTGGAAAATAAATTGTAGGCTAGCTATGGCTTGGCCGGTGGGGGTGCGTAAAACTCTGACCAAAAGTCTATTGTTCTGGGATCTGAGGACCATTTATTTTGCAATAATGCAAAACGGGTAGGGTACACTTTAAATTACATCTGCATTTTTCCTATTTATCTCGAAATCTGTTTATGAATTTGTGCAGTGAAATACAGTTAACACTTTTTGTTTAAATATGCATGAAATGGAAACATATAACATTTTTATTTTCATGTAATATATGCATATATATATATATATATTATTTTGAAACATGGTTTTACGTAATCGCTTATGATGGTTAATTCTCGAGAGTTTCAGTTTAATGGAAATATAAATTAAAATAGATTGTATGATGCGTACTTAATTAATGCAAATATTTATTACAAAAGTAAAATTATTGCAGATATTAAGGTTATATCTAGATCAATACTATGTGTAGAGATTAGAGCATAAATACTTGAGTTTGCTATCTTGCTGATTGATCTAGGTCAAAATAAACGAACCACAACCGGCCGAACCACTGAGTACAAGGACCCCAATGTAGGCTCGGTAGTAGAGAGGTAAGTACTAGTCAATCTCACGTCATCGTCCCGTTTCCCAATGAACAGTGCATCTATTTATAGGATAATCACACTTTACGGATGATACAGTTGTACGAATGTGCGTCGTACACGTGTCCTTGATGTACGGTCAGGATGTGTCGGGTCCTTTGCTGTACTTGACCCGTACAGTAAAAAAACGCGGGTCATGTAGTGTTTTGCAATTAAAAGACTTATAGGGGCTTGGAGCGTAAATTTGATCCACGTCAGCCCTAGCTATAATCGAAGGGTCTTTCAGGAACCACATATGGTTCATGGGTCGTCCCAAGGCCGAGCCAGTGTTGTACAACCCAAATCATACATATCACTGATGATATTGCATCTCAACATTTTCCTTGAGGTATAATGTAATTAACAGGCGTGCATCTTTCAAAGCCATGAGACATGAATTTTCAACCATAATACCCTTTCGTAGTCGTCAATAAAGCATTTATAACGCCAATTGAAATGGTCCCATTTATGAAAATACGCTTTCTGCTTCGCTAGATTAGAACAAAGTTAATGTTTCTGCTTCTAAGCACTTAATGTGGCTTTTATAGCTAGGTTTATTTATAGGTCTAAAGGGTTTTATTACACCTTAATTCATCAAGACCATAACATATATTAGGCATGACTATAATTAAGATTATTACATGTATCATATAAATCTTTCGCGTGTGGATCATGTACACGTGGCGGTCTGTGAACCATTCTTTAGTTTTATTCCATGGAGCATGCTCGGTTTTAAGACCGGCATCTTCTTTTTTCCTTATCACATGTGAAGCTTATGTAAGTATATAGTCTGTATGAAAGTGAAAGTTCTTCTTCAAAACCTTCTTGTGGCTTTCAAGGTGGATCTTTCAATCAAGAAAGTCTCGATTCGGTTATAAATTCATCAGTTTTTCTCTTGTAATCAGAGATTTCAGAAGTGAAAAACCAGTGTAAGTAATTCTCATGATTATGGTACTGTCAATTATAGTTTTATTTTCCATGTAAAAGCCTTGATAATTTTCATGAATCACCCTTCAAAATCTTGTTTTGAGTACTATATAAGTGAGTTCAATATATATATGTGCTTCAATTTTAATTTCAGACAAAATCTTCACTAAGAAGGGCAATTTATGAGATAAACTTACAAGGGTTTTCAAGATTCACAAACTTTAGAACAATTATAATTGGTTTTGATTTGAATATATGGTTTTTTTTTTTTACCTTGCTATGACAGAAAATCTTGAGTTTTATGCAGATAAATTACTGCAACATTTTCAAGATTCAACAGCTTTAGTACTACAAATTATGAGTGTAAATCAAGATGTTTCCAAAAGAAATTACAGAAAACACGAAAACCTCAAAGGCCTCATCAAGTTCATCATCATCTTGGTCCAAATTTAAGGACCCTCGAATTGTTCGTGTTTCTCGAGCATTTGGAGGCAAAGACAGGCACAGCAAAGTATGCACTGTGAGAGGATTACGTGACAGGCGTGTAAGGCTATCCGTTCCCACAGCAATACAATTATACGATCTTCAAGACCGGTTAGGGCTAAATCAGCCAAGTAAAGTAGTTGATTGGCTTCTTAATGCTGCAAAGCATGAAATCGACGAATTGCCTCCACTCCATATCCCTCAAGGAATCAGCTTTACACATAATTATGATCCAATTCATGGTTTTCGAGGTTCTGAGTCAAACAAACAAGGCCTTAACATCTCCCTGGGAAAATCGAAGGATTTTTCAGGAGGAACAAGTGGTAGATATGAGAGTCATGATCAAGAGGAGGAAATTAGGCATTTAAACTCAGAAAATCCATATTTTTTACCAAGTGTGTTGAATAATAATATGCCATCATTTGTTAGATGGAACCCTTCAAATTTAAGCTTATCTCAACCTCCGAGATTTCATGGATCAACGGCTCAGATCGAAGATTGGCATAATTTGAGCCTAGTACCATTGGCCTCAACAATGTCTATTCCAAACTCGGGATCTCATCAGTTTCTTATGTATCAGCCTGGAATGAGTAGTACACAATCTTATTTTCCTTCACAATTTGCTACTTTGGATTCGGGTTTTGAACTGAAAGAACCGAATTTTCACAGTTTACAGCTATCAAATTCTTCCAATGATCAACCTGTTAGGCCAATCCAGTTTGGCATGACTGCAAATCTTCTTGCTTCACAAAGCGAAAATGAGCAAAACAAAGGCAATGAATTCCATTTGGGGCAGCCATAGGAAGATCGATGAGTAGAATACATATATATTTGAGGAAAATGATGAACAGCAATGAAAAGGGCTTGAAGAATTCATGGTGATCATATCTATCTATCTCAAGACTGTGATTTTATGGTGGGCTTCAGCCAGTTACAGTACTGGTAAGGTCCCTATATATAAAAATAAGACTTAAATTGTGCCAATATTTGTATATTTTATTTATTTCCAGAGATTAATGGCTTTATGATAATAATAATAGTGAAGATATTTAACATTATGATTGTTAAGGACATGGATATCTATTTCTTCCCTATATGTATCCAGCTAGGTTTTCTCAAAACTTTTCATGAACTTAAACTCTCTGATACATAACGTTTCGAACATGAAGCTCTTTCGCTTTGGTACTTCATCATTCAATGTATGATTTCTTACAAGACACAAACTCAATCCCTCTAAATAACCCTAGTTGGTGTTACACAATACTGATTTCTTTTTATATGGGCTGTTGAATTTCATTTAGTTTCCTGATATATATATATATATATATGTATCAAAATCTTGGATAAACACAATATTGGTGCTAAGAACGAGCATAATGATCATAATTAAGAAGAAGAAGGGTTTTGTCACAGATGAATATGACAGTTGTAGTAACGTCAATTTCACACAAGATCCAACAAATTAAGAAATACTTTGTTTTACTTAGAGAGATTTTAATTAGGACAGGACCCTCTTCTAAGTGCAATAATTAGAAAGAAAAATGAAAAGATCTATAGTGTGTGGTCCAAAGGGGAAAGAAGAAGAAAGTATATATAGGTAATTGTATTAATTAAGGTGCAAATTAATTAAGTAGTACTTAGATTTAGGGTTTGGTTGTATCAAAAGAGGACCACATGGAGAGTTCTCATAGGAGCTAGGGTCCCCAATTAGGTTTTTGTACCTATCGTCTATATATGATTCTTAATTTTTTCTTTGATGAATAGTCTATCTATCATTCAGTCTGCCTAATTTAGGGTTTAGTTTTTTTTTTCTTCAGATTTTTCTTAATTTATATAAGTTTCTATAGAAATATTTGACGCATGCAGTTTTGACATTATATGAAATTAGTTTGACAAATAATTTGGTAATAATGTTAAAATTTTCATTAATTACACTTTGTACTGACGACTCAATAAAAAATCATATGCTAAGCCAAGAATTCCCCGAGTAAGAAGGACCATCACGTATTACATGAATTAGATAATATGAATGAAAAAAAAGAAACATTTTTCATTTTTTTTATAAACTATTTGCACTTTGTCATATATTTGAATCCGAATGATAAATTATCAAATATGTCCATGTCTCCTATTTTCTTAATAATCTGTGACCAAGTTTTTAAAAACTATATTGTTGTTAATTGTCACTCACAATCAAGACTAAACCATGTGAAATATATTTTTAAATAGTTGATTAGTTTAGGAAATTTTCCTAACATAATTTTCTTAGTATAAGTTAGTTTACACTATATATTTATATAAACAACCATTTAATAAAAGAAAAATATAAATTTAGTCCCACAACTATTGGCCTTTGGCAAAACTAATACCTTTTTCTTTATTGACAAAATTAGTCGCATAACTTTCAAAACTGTAATTTAAAGATAAATTTGATTGGAGTTCGTGACTTAGCATGTACATGTGGAACTAAAATTGGGGATCTTTATTTTTCAAATTAATTTTACACACATGGATTTAATAGCTTGGTGACATAAGAAAATTTGGACACATGTGACAACACCTCATTTGTTTTCTCCATGTGGTTCAATCGAATATAATAGTGGAAAAGTTAATTAAGTAGAAAAGCTAATATAAGTTAATATATATAATGAAAATAATAAGTAAATCATTAATATCTTGAAATTATGATTATTAAATCTTAAATAATATGTGCAAATAAAATTGAGATATATTTTAATTTATTTGGTGTGACGGTTAGTAAGTTAAATGAGGCTTTGTGTAAACACTTATTGATTTCAATTATATATTGTCGGTTAGTAGTATAATCAGTGCGAATCGAAAATACATTTAAATGAAATTAATCTAGAGGATAAATTACATGAGTTGTTTTCATGTTAATTTTTTATATATCTTTAGACTGTTTATTTTTTAATTATTTATATAATAGATTATTTTACTTCATTACTTGTTGATTTTAAAAGAAAATTAATTTGGACCAGTTTGAGCTAGAGCTACTCATATTAATATTCAAGTTGAGCTAGAGCTTTAATAAGAAAGCTCACGAGAATTCATGCCTTAATGATAAAAGCTCACAATCTAATTCAGATTATTCTTTTTATGAACTTCTTGTCATAATTTATATTGGGTTCTGGAGTGTAAAATTCAATATATTGTATACCAAATCGATCCAACTAATATAAGTTGGGGTAGAAAATATTTTTTTTACCCAAATTAGATTTACTAAATATCTGGATAATTATTTTGTAATTTGATCTTTAGTAAAACAATAAAGCTATTACGTATGCAGATTATTAATGTATGCAAATTATTACAGTAAATTATAATTAAATAGAATATTATATTTTAAAAATATTAATGTATGCAAATTATTACAGTAAATTATAATTTTTATAATTACCATGATCAACTTAATTAGGTGGTAACTGATTATGTTGGAAACAAAAATATGTAACATACCTTATTACTAACAAAATATTAGATAATAAACTGTAGACATATAAAAAGTCATGGACATATTGTATAAAATATTCAATAAATATTTTTGATAGTATCAACATGAAAATTTAATTACATTTTTTAGGTGGGTGATATTTTAGAAGACATATATAAAAAGGAAAAAAGTAAATGTAATTTACTTTTGTGATGAGCATGTAATGCTCTATAATTAGCTTTTCACAAAATTGGTCAATCTATACTATATAGTGAAATTTAATTTTTAAATTACGATAATACATAATCTATCCATATTTTTGCAATCCTATTCATGCTATAATATAATGACATAAAGTTTAATTTCACGAATATGTAATCTTTTATAAGAGTTACATTGCACTAATATTATGTGAGATTGCATAAATCTAATTTTCATAAGCATATTACCTTAAACCTAGTAATGGATTTTGTTTAATTTATCCCGTGCTAGATATGAAAAGGGTGATACATCCATTGACTTGATTTTCTTTTTATCTCGTGAAAAGTGGAGAATGAATAGGTTAATTATGGAGATTGTGTTATCTTAACTTTTTAAATTTGACCAAGGTATGAAAACAATAAATGTTGACAATATTAATATCCCTTTTTTTGCTAAATAATATTGATATCATGATTAAGTAAATAAGATTTATGACTCGAAAAAAGTCTGGAGCTTTTATCCACTTATAGAGTTGTTTATTTGGGTTTTTAATTTTTCAGTGTAATTAATTTAAATTCAAATAAAAAAATTAAGAAGTGAAGAAGATGATGGATGAGATGGAAGTTTAAACTTTAAATATTAAATTCTCATTCCATTATATTTATAACCACGTATATTATGCTACATATATTTATATTTTGGGTTTGGACATGAGCAAAACGTTTACATTGTTTATTTTTATGGTTGAAAAATTGATTTAATGCTTTTGGAATGTTACCAACAAATTGAATATTTCAATTTATTAATTAATGTCTCCAACCACAAACAATAATTTAAATAAAAATCATATATGCTGCCTATTAACGTGAACTGGGCCCGATTGGCCCATTAACCCCAAGCAAAAGACCAAAAAATAGTAGAAAATGAATGAACCAATCGTTAGCTCCCGGCGAGGATCGAACTCGCGACCTTTCGCTTACGAAGCGAACGCACTACCACTATGCTACGGAAGCTGATGACTCTTTGTGAAAAGCTTATTCAATAATGACCCTATATTTAGTTTAAATTAGCAATTTAATCAGAATTGTGCACACCTATCTTTAACAATTGATTTCTATTACTGCCTTATTATGAAAAATGAAAATGAATCTAACCAGCATGAGATATTACTAGTCCATTTGATATGTCTTTATTGTGGCTCTTTACATACTAATTTTCGATATTATACGAATCATAGCCTTGCACACGACTCATAAAAGGTGGAAACTTATAGAATGTATCCCTTGGTTGTGGATTGTGGTAGGAATGTGTATGACAGAAAAGCCTTATTTTTAATATATTTTAATTTTAAATCTCCAATCTCACAATCTCACTAGTTGAAAGCAGGCTTATACATTATAACTATATTCACTACACCCTTGATCGTTTGGCAAATGAATTCTTTGAATGAAGATTATTTATATCTATATTAAAAGTGTGAATGATTTACATATCAAATGATTTACACTTTTTAATTAATACCAAAATACCCCCATATCTTAATAGTAACCATTTAATATTAAATGGGTGCATGAACTATTGAACTTCCATTTAATAATTAATAAGGTTGTTGACGGTATATTACTTGTTGAAAGCATTTATTATTATTATTATTATTATTATTTCTATAATCTATATCTATAATCTATATTCTATAATTATCTATAATCTATTTATATATATTCTAAAAATATGCATAATTTATGATGACATGCACTTTTTGAAAATTTTATTTAGACCAAAATAATAGCCTTATAATAAAAATTTATTATTATTTTCAAATTAAATTAAACAACAAATTATTATTATTATTATTATCAAATGAATGTGCTTGAATATGTATTATTGTTATCAAATGAAGATGTATGAAGTTAAAATTAATACTAATTAAATATTTCAATGTATGTTTATTTCAATGAATATGTTTATTTTATCTTAATAAATATGCTCAATATATATATATATATATATTTAGTAAAATTAACAATAGTATAACTAATAGTCATGTCTTACACACACATATATATATATATATATATTCACTTTCCCCTCAATTTTCCTCCACATAAGCATAAGCAAAAGCAATATTTATTATATAGAAAAAGATGGTTATATATTTCATAAGAAATAGAAAATGTTTGGCTTAAGTCTAAGGTTTCGCAAAGCATAACACTGCACCATTAAGTTACCAAGTGTCAAGAATAGTTAATAAAATTTTCAAACAACATAAATGTATGCTACTAGACATTACTTATGAAGTTTTGCATGCACAAATTATTATTTATATCACATACCGTATATCTCAGATTATATAAACTTAGTACTATAATAATACAATACCTTTTATGTTTGATTTTTAAAAATATAATAAGCTAATTAGTACCACATAAATTTCTATTAACTTACAAATTAAATGAAAAAATTTAATACAAAGGTATAATTATATGTACTATAGCAAAAAAAATAATTTGTTAAAGTAATTTATATGATATACTTTTCAATTATATTTTATTATAAAAGTCTTGATTAATTTTTTAATTTTTTATGTATATTAAATATTTTGATATAATTAACTATTTAATGATAAAAGAGTTATAAAACTAAATTTCAATATTTACACAAAGAAAATGTGTAGTTAAAACGTGTAGTAATAGCAGGATTATAAAAATAAAATAACATATAAACAATTCATTACAAGTACAAATATATTTGGATCACTCTATAAAAGTTATTCATCAAAAATAAAAAATAACATGACAAAACTTAGATTTGCATTGCATCTCACTAAAAAACCTACATTGTCCACAATATCAAAAAATGTCAATAATCAAGATTATGTAATACGCTTGAAGTTCTAGAAAATTAGTGTATTTTGTATGCAAAAAGTTCAAGATAGAATTAAGATAAAAATAAATAATAACAATTATAATATATATATATAATAACATAGTACCAAAGAGGCCTAGCTCGGTCAATGTTAATGCCTCATAACTCTTTGTTACGGTTCGAATCTCACTGTATATGAGTTATTTTCTCTACCTATATAATAGTTTGCAATAGATTGTGGTAGTTTGTAATAGTTTATTGAAAAATTCATGTGTATACTTAGATATTCTTTTGTAATGGATAAAATATAGTATTCCAATCACTTCTTTAATAAAAATACATAAGAAACATAAAATAATATATCAAATTGTCTCATAAGACTTTAATTAATATAAATTCTAATAACTTCATTAATGATTACATTTTTTCAAATTCTTGACATATTTTAAGCATTTTTATGTATTTCTCTAAATTGCAAAAGAGTAAAAATTAAAATAAATTTTACATATCTACTATAATAAAATATATAACTTCTTTAGGACTATAATGGATCACAAATAGCTAATAATAAGATGTAGGATTGTATAATAATACTATAATTTATTCAGGAAAAAAATATGAAACCAATCAGAAGTATTTACATTATGGAATAAGTGGATTTACACCTAATATTCATTATATATGTTTGAATCTTAGTTTAATAATTTAATTTATCATTAAAAACTATGCGGAAATACTAACTATTTCACTGTATATATGTTGACAATAATTAGATGTAAGGTTTCATAAAGTTAATACAATTTATTATCTAAAAAATCATAAAAGTAAAGGTCATGTAAATATTGTTATTAATGACATATTATTAACAAATATAAGTTATGCATTTTCATGTCATTCATCTTAGTAATACTTAAATGAGAGTGTGAATCACGTGATACATACATGATAACATCATAGATATAAATGTTATATAATTATATATCACTCAACGACTTATAACACACTTGAGATGTATAAGAACGTCGGCGACATAAATTAAGTCACAAAAGTTAGATAAAATTATAAGCAAACAATCTCATCTGTAGTGCATCCTATAAATTGTTATGGGTTATTAAAACGTATAATATTTGCAAAAAGTATATCTTACTCTGGTAAAATTAATTCAAAGAGCATGCATAAATGCTTAAATAAATTTCATTTTATCTTTACATACAACTATTTATTATTATTATAAAGTTTTTAAAATATTTCTCTTTATACCAAGTTATTTTTCAAAATCATAAATTATCAAAAATAAAATTAGAACTATATATTTAAAAAGGAAACAAGAAAATATTCAAAAGAAGACACAAGTGTCGATATAAATCTCCAATTTTTCAATCATAAACTATTTTACATTAACAAAATATTTAATAAAAAAATAAAAGTGTTTGATCAATTAAAGTTAAAAAAAAAAGATACAATATGAGAAATTTCAAAACTTTCATGATACAATTTGAGAGTCATGTTACGAATGAGATTAAAACAAAACAAAAAGACAAATATATGAGACCAAAAGTGCAGTTTTCCTTATTCTCTTTTGATTCCGTCTTTCTCATCAATAAACGTTTAATTTTTAAATAATTATAATTTATTAATTTATAATTTATTTAGTTTAATTATTATTAAAGATCTTAATATAAATCATCATTAAGTTCAAAAAAAAATATAAAATACTTAACATGATTATATAATTCACGTGCAAAGCACGTGTTCTTTACTAGTACCAATAAATAGGCACAAAATTAATTATCGAAATCAAGGAGATGAATATGACCGAAAAAAATTCAGTACAGAAATAAAAAATGAACAAAAAAATGTTGTCTTGTCTAATTGAATGACTACAACATGGTTGCATACATTTTTTTATGGTGAATCATGGTCATCTAGATTAAGCCATTGATCCACGTTCACTGTATCCGTTTCCATGTCGTCTGTGTTGTCAGCAGAGTTGTCCCACAAACCAGCATTTGATGTAGACAAGTCAAAATTATTCATCACATCATGAGGCAAATGATTCATCGGCCAATTGGGCTGAACCAAACTACTGTTATATAAGTGATTAGGATTTTGCTGTGGTAAAGCCTGTTGTGCTTCCATTGCCATTGACTGAATATTCCATTCTTGTGGACGAGCCACGTCAGCAGATCCACCAGTACCCAATTGGTTATCAACATTTACATGTTGATCGATAACTGGTGGTTGGATCAAAAACTGTATAGCATTCAAACATGAAACCTCATCATGGTAATAAAATGAGCCAAACTGTGACACACCTTGGGAAAACATTGTTTGATTTGGTGTAGGAACTGATAGTTGTGGAGCTTGAGTTGTTGGATTGCCACTTCTCGAAGATGTGGCTTCATTGTTTCTAATCTTACCACGAAACGGGACATCCCTTAAGACCCCTCCTTCAGTCCATGCCCTTTGACAAGTCTTGCAGTAGTATCGAGCTTGATCATGGCTATAATTGTTGTAATAGCGAAATTTTATATCTGAAGAGCCACAACGAGGGCATTTAGAAGGGGGTGTTGATTTCCCTTGTTGTTGGGATTCATTGCTTCTCTTTTGTTCCATCTCTTCCTTTTTCTCTCAGCCAAATTCTCTTCTCAAATGTGGTTTATGTGTATTGATGTTACTAAGTGAGCTTAATTTTATACTAAGAAAAAGTTACACTTTAAGCGTTGAAAGTAGCGCCAGTTGAGGGATATGTAATCTATAGTGTGAATAAGCGGATGTGGTTACAAGATGTTATGGATGTGGACGAATAAAGCAACCACTTACTAAGCCGTTTGTTTTAAGCAATACACATGGGAAAAAAAATCACGGGGATCCAGTCTGGCATTAGGGATGAGTTTGTCAGATTGAGAATTCAACCACCCTCGATGTGACCAACTCATCTCTAATATCGGACCATTAATTGAATACAATTAGGATATAAAGATTCGTTTCATTTTAGCCTCATACTTTCCCTTTTCATATAAAGAGCAATATGAAATTAAGTTACAAATCTTTGTAATAAGTGCTCTCTAATCTCTACTCTGGTGAATCCATCATTCATGTCCTAAAAAACAATCTTTTGCTTGGAGCTCTAATTCAGTTTGTGCTTCATATAATCATATATATTCTCATGAACTGTTGCATATTAAGAATAAATCAGCTAACACCGGTAATTAATAGAGAGCTCATACTCTCTAGGTGAAAAATTGGAGTTTTTGTTTCAAATGTTAATTTTCTATTTGTTAAACTAGAATAAATTAGATAACATAATGAAATATCTAGCTCATATTATGTTTCAGAGTACATAATTGAGTATATGAGAAGTTAACTAATTACCTTAAGTAACATTCATAATCAATTAAACACAGAAACTTTGAAAAGTTGAGGAAAACATTAAGTCCTAATACGTCAATTTTGTTTAGGATGGTTCGATTGAAATTCTGGGCTATGCCTTTGTGATACAACTGGTCATTCATTATATTTGCTCTTACAAAAAAATTCAAAATTTCTCATATGTGCTTATTTATTACACAGTATCAACTATGTCTTTGCTTAGATAATATTGTATTTTTGGTAAACCAGCCCCTTGTCTGAAATGGTAAAACTTATATCATCTCTATATTTGTCACTGATTTTCATCTATTAGATTGATATTGCTTGTCTATTGATGTGGCTTGTTCAAATTGGGATCTTATTTCTTTCTTTTCTTTCGGCAACTTCAAATGCTTGTTTGGTAATTATGTGAGCAACCGGTGCTATTGAGCAAACACTGAATGGCCATTTCGGAGGAAAATAAATTGTATAGACTACAATTATTGAAGAATTTTCAATCAAAATTAGGAGAATATTAAGTTTCTTTTTCCTTTTATAAATTATAGATTTATTTTTGCACTTTATAACCAAGAAAGATTTCATCATAATATAAGATTTCCAGTTTTTTTTTGTGAATATGGCTTTTGGTCATGCTTGGTTTGATCATGTGTTATCTAAAATATGTTCAAAATTAAAAATTTCGGGATCAAAATATAATTAATGGAATTAATGGACTAGTTTGCATAATTGGTGGTGCACTTATATGCATGATTAGCTCCCATTAAAATGTGATTGGTTGGTTGGTGTATGGTGCACCATCCACACCAAATCATTTCTGTTGGGGTGTTTTTCACATGGGTGCAACTATTCAGGCTAAAATGAGAAGCTCTTATGAGAGTGTTTGTTCAAAGGACACACATTTTGGGCCCTTTTCCAAAGTACGAAAAGCTGCAACTTTTGACTCAAAACTCTTCATTATTTTATAGGCCCTTCATTTATCAAATTAAATACACCGAATATTATTTTCTCTCCTCCCTTGTTCTCTTAAATATTAATTTGAGTATTTTTAGAGTTATTTTATTTCTTAATTATTAGTTTTAATATTTTAAGAATATAATTGAATATTAAATGCTAAATTAAGCACTTCAATATTCTTGAAGTTGTTAAATATTATTTTAAGAACTATATAGTACTAATTTGAGTATTTGAAAATTCATAGGTATTAATTTAATACTTTAAGAATAAGACTTGCATATTAAATGTCTACATATGCATTTAATGCATACACTCCCATAGAGAAAGTTTGGAATAATATTTTGTTTGCTAGACTCGGGAATTTGTAGTGGTATTATTGCTGAGATGATGTCGTTTTATCATGGAAGATAATTGTCATATTCCGTACCCACCAAGGGCGGGGTAATATTGTCTTATGAAAAGCGAGTTTAAACTCGTGAATCAACGTTTATATTTTGCATTTTCATAAACATCGCTCGTAATGCTACCAAATGTTTCTCCAACAAAATATATGGCACGATAGATTTCAATGGGAGCTGATATTTTCTTATACAATGATTTTAAACTGAAAATTGACTCTGAGATGTTGACCTTTTGCCCTCACCATATATTGTCCTATGCATATAATTGAAATAAACACCGGAAGTCATTCTTGATGCATAAAATGATAGAAAATCTCATTCAACGTATGTTTTTATGCATGTCTTTTTTTAAATCAAATAATAAAGTTCAACTTTAATAATTTATTCATTAATTAAATAACATATATAATTGTTAATTAATTTTTGAAATATCGAAACACAATTAATATAGTTGTTAATTATTTAATAATAAAATATTTTTATTTTTGTGAATTTTATTAACAAAGTATATTTTCTTGGGTGAATATGTACAATATGTAGAAGGTTTGTGTTTTATTTGTGAAATATTGTAATATCATAAAAAAGTTGTAAAAAAAGGGAATATTTTGTAAGATTGCTTTTTGGTGCAGTGAATAGTGTTCTGAGCTGGAGTGAATTTACAGTAGCTGCGCCAAATTAGTTCAATTTTTGCGCCAATTTGGTGCAAAATGGAAAAATGAGTTGAAGATGCCCTTGTAACTATTTTCACTACACCTTTGATAGATGTCACATGAATTCTTTGAATGAAGATTATTACAATAAATAGGCACAAAATTATCGAAATCAAGGAGATGAATATGACCAACAAAATTCAGTACAGGAATAGAAAAGGAACAAAAGAAAATAATCTTGTCTTGTCTAATCCAATGATTACAACATGGGTTTTCTATTGTGAAACAAGGTCATCTAGATTACGCCATTGATCCACGTCCACTGTATCCGTTCCCATGTCGTTTGTGTTGTCAATGGAGTTGTTCCACAAACTAGCATTTGATGTAGACAAGTCGAAATTATTCATCACATCGTGAGGCAAATGATTCATCGGCCAGTTGGGTTGAACCAAACTACTGTTATGTAAGTGATTAGGACTTTGTTGCGGTAAAGCCTGTTGTGATGCCATTGTCATTGACTGAATATTCCATTTTTTTGGACGAGCCACATAACCAGATCCACCAGTACCCAATTGGTTATCAACATTTACATGTTGATCGATAACTGGTGGTTGGATCAAAAATTGTATGGCGTCCAAACCTGAAATCTGATTATGGTAATAATATGAGCTGAACTGAGACACACCTTGGGTAAACATTGTTTGAATTGGTGTCGAAGCTGATAATTGTGGAGCTTGAGTTGTTGGATTGCCACTTCTCGAAGATGTGGCTTCTGTTTGTTTATTGTTTCTAATCTTACCACGAAACGGGACATCCCTTAAGATACCACCTTTAGTCCATGCCCTTTGGCAAATCTTGCAATAGTATCGTGCTTGATCTGGGCTATAATTTTTGTAATAACGAAATTTTATATTTGAAGAGTCACAACAAGGACATTTAGTAGGGGGTGATGATTGCCCTTTTTGTTGTGGTACATTTCTTCTCTCTTGTACCATCTCTTCCTTTTTTCTCTCTGCCTTTTTCTGTTTTCAATTGCAGTCTATGTGTATCGCTATTACTAAGTGAGCTCAATTTTTTACTAAGAAAAGTTACACTTTAAGCGTTGAAAGTAGCGCATGTTGGGGTTATGTAATCTATACTGTGAATAAGCATGATGTTATGGATGTGGACAAAATAAAGCAACCACCAATTAAGCCGTTTGTTTTTAGCAATACAAATGGAAAAAATTCACGGGGATTCGGAAATATTTTTTGTTTTGATCCAGTCTGGCATTTGGGATGAGTTTGCCAGGTCGAGAATGCAACCACCCTCGATGTGACCAACTCATCTCTAATGTCAGACCATTAATTGAATACAATTAGGAAATAAAGATTTGTTTCTTTTCAGCCTCATACTTTCCCTTTCATAGAATAGCAATGTGAAATTAAATTACAAATCTTTGTAATAAGTGCTCTCTAATCTCTAATCTAGTGAATCCATACTTCATGTCCCAAAAAGCAATCTTTTGCTTGGGAGCTTTAATTCAGTTTGTGCTTCATATAATCATATATAATGCTCATGAACTGTTGCGTATTAAGAATAAATCAGCTAACACTGGTATATTAATAGAGAGCTCATACTCTCTAGGTGAAAAATTGAGTTTGTGTTTCAAATGTTAATTTTCTATTTGTTAAACTAGAATAAATTAGATAACATAATAAAGTATCTTGCTCATACTATGTTTCAGGGTACTAGGGTACATAATTGAAAATAAAAGAAGTTAACTAAATACCTTAAATAACAGTCATAATCAATCAAATACAGAAACTTTGAGAAGTTGAGGAAAACATTAAGTCCTAATATGAATTGAATGATCGTTATCAATTTTGTTTAGGATGGTTCAATTGAAATTTTTGGGCTATGCCTTGATGATACAACTGGTCACTATATTTGTTCTTACAAAAAAATTTAAATTTTCTCATATGTGCATACTTATTACAGTGTATCGACTATGCCCCTTTGCTTGGATAATATTGTCTTTTTCATAAACCAGTCCATGTCTGAAATGGTAAAAAAATCTTATTTCATCTCTATATTTGTCATTGATTTTCATTTATTAGATTGATATTGATTGTCTACTGAAGTGGCTTGTTCAAACTGGGAACTTATTTCTTTCTTTTTGTGGGCAACTTAAAACGCTTCTATGGTAATAATGGGAGCAACCGGTGCTATTGAGCAAACACTGAATGGCCATTTTGGAGGAAAATAGATCATATATGCTACAATTGTTGAAGAATTTTCAATCATAATTAGGATAATGTTAAGTTTCTTTTTCTTTTTATGAATTACAGATCTTTTTTTTGCACATTATAACATTTTTTTTGTGAATATGGCTTTTGCTCATGCTTGATTTGATCGTGTGTTGTCTAAAATATGTTCAAAATTCAAAGTTTTGGAGTCAAAATAATTAGCGGTGCACTTGTATGGATGTGATTAACTCCCATTTAATAGAAAGGTGATTGGTTGATTCGTGTATGTTGCAACATCCACACCAAATCATTTCTGGTGGGGTGATTTTCACATGGGTGCAACTATGGGGACTAAAATGAAAAGCTTATATGGGACTGTTTGTTCAAAGGACACACATTTTGGTCCTTTTTCCAAAGTACGAAAAATTGCAACTTTAATTTTGACTCAAAACACTTCATTATTTTATAGGCCCTTCATTTATCAAATTAAATACACCAAATATTATTTTCTCTCCTCCCTTGTTCTCTTAAATGCTAATTTGAGTATTTTGTGAGTTCTTTTGTTTCTTAATTATTAGTTTTAATATTTTAAGAATATAGTTGAATATTAAATGCTAAATTGAGCATTTCAATATTCTTGAAATTGTTAAATATTATTTTGAGAACTATTTGGTACTAATTTGAGTATTTGGAAATTCAAAAATATTAATTTAATATTTTAAGAATAAGATTTGCATATTAAATGTCTACATATGCATTTAATGCATACGAGTACATTGAGAAAGTTTGTAATAATATTTTGTTCGCTAGACTCAGGAATTTGTAGTGGTACTATAGCTGAGACGCCGTCGTTTTATCATGGAAGACAATTGTCATATTCCGTCTCACCAAGCTCGGGGTAATATTGGCTTATGGAATGCGAGTTTAAACTCGTGACTCGACGTTTATATTTTGTATTTTCATAAACACCGCCCGTAATGCTACCAAATTTTTCTCCAACAAAATATATGGCATGGTAGATTTCAATGGGAGCTGATATTTTCTTATGCAGTGATTTTAAATGGAAATTGACTCTTAAATGCTGACTTTTTGCCTTCACAATATATTGTCCTATGTATATAATTGAAATAAACACCGGAAGTCATTCTTAATGCATAAAATGATAGAAAAGCTCATGCGACGTATGTTTTTAAGCATGTCTTTTTTAAATTAAATAATAAAGTTCAACTTGAATAATTTATTCATTATATATAATTTTTAATTAATTTTTGAAATATCAAAACACAATTAACATAATTTTTAATTATTTAATAATAAAATATTTTTATTTTTGTGGATTTTATTAACATATTATATTTTCTTGGGTGAAAATGTACAATATGTAGAAGTTTTGGGTTTTATTTGTGAAAGATTGTAACATTATAAAAAAGATGTAAAAAAGGGAAAATTATGTAAGATTATTTTTTGGTGCAGTGAATAGTTTTCTGGGTTGGAGTGAATTTACTGTAGCTGCGCCAAGTGCAAATTTTGCGCCAATTTGGTGCAAAATGGAAAAATGAGTTAGAGATGCCCTTGTAACTATTTTCACTACACCCTTGATAGATGTCACATGAATTCTTTGAATGAAGATTATTCCAATAAATAAGCACAAAATTATCGAAATCAAGGACATGAATATAAACAAAAAAAATTCAGTACATAAATAGAAAAGGAACAAAATAAAATTATCTTGTCTTGTCTAATACAATGATTACAACATGAGTTTTCTATGGTGAAACATGGTCATCTAGATTAAGCCATTGATCCACGTCCACTGTATCCGTTTCCATGCCGTTTGTATTGTCAGCGGAGTTATTCCACAAACCAGCATTTCATGTAGACAAGTCGAAATTATTCATCACATCGTGAGGCAAATGATTCATCGACCAGTTGGGCTGAACCAAACTGTTGTTATGTAAGTGATTAAGACTTTGTTGCTGTAAAGCCTGTTGTGATGCCATTGCCACTGACTGAATATTCCATTCTTGTGGACGAGCCATATCAGCAGATCCACCAGTACCTAATTGGTTATCAACATTTACGTGTTGATCGATAACTGGTGGTTGGATCAAAAATTGTATGGCGTCCAAACATGAAATCTCATCATGGTAATAATATGACACGAATTGAGACACACCTTGGGTAAACATTGTTTGAATTGGTGTAGGAGTTGATAATTGTGGCTTATGTTTGTTTATTGTTTCTAATCTTACCACGAAATTGGACATCCCTTAAGATACAACCTTTAGTCCATTCCCTTTGGCAAGTCTTGCATTAGTATCGAGCTTGATCTGGGCTATAATTGTTGTAATAGCGAAATTTTATATCTGAAGAGTCACAACGGGGACATTTAATAGGGGGTGATGATTGCCCTTTTTGTTGTGGTAATTTCTTCTCTCTTGTTCCATCTCTTCATTTTTTCTCTCATCCTTCTCTATTTTCAATTGCAGTCTATGTGTATTGCTATTACTAAGTGAGCTCAATTTTTTACTAAGAAAAGTTACAATTTAAGCATTGAAAGTAGCGCTTGTTGGGGGTTATGTAATCTATAGTGTGAATAAGCGTATATGATTACATGATGTTATGGATGTGGACAAAATAAAGCAACCACTAATTAAGTCGTTTGTTTTTAGCAATACACATGGAAAAAATTCACGGGGATTTGGAATTAAGTTTTGTTTGATCCAATCTGGCATTTGAGATGAGTTTGTCAGGTCGAGAATGCAACCACCCTCGATGTGACCAACTCATCTCTAACGTCACACCATTAGTTGAATACAATTAGGATATATTTTTTTTCGTTTTAGCCTCATACTTTCCCTTTCATAGAATATCAATGTGAAATTAAATAACAAATCTTTGTAATAAGTGCTCTCTAATCTCTAGTCTAGTGAATCCATACTTCATGTCAAAAAACAATCTTTCGTTTGGGAGCTTTAATTCAGTTTGTACTTTATATAATCATATATATTGCTCATGAACTGTTGCATATTAAGAATAAATCAGCTAACACCGGTAATTAATAGAGAGCTCATACTCTCTAGGTGAAAATTTGAGTTTGTGTTTCAAATGTCAATTTTCTATTAGTTAAACTAGAATAAATTAGATAACATAATAAAATATCTAGCTCATGCAACATATGTTTTTATGTATATCTTTTTTAAATCAAATAATAAAGTTCAACTTTAATAATTTATTCATTAATTAAATATTAGATATAATTGTTAATTAATTTTTGAAACATTGAAACACAATTAATATAGTTTTTAATTATTTAATAATAAAATATTTTTATTTTTGTGAATTTTATTTACAAAGTATATTTTCTTGGGTGAAAATTTACAATATGTAGAAGTTTTGTGTCTTATTTGTGAAAGATTGTAATATTATAAAAAAGATGTAAAAAATGAGATATTTTGTAAGATTTCTTTTTGGTGCAGTGAATAGTTTTTTGGGTTGGAGTGAATTTACTGTAGTTGCGCCAAATTAGTGCATTTTTTGCGCCAATTTCGTGCAAAATGGAAAAATGTGTTGGAGATGCCCTTGTAAGTATTTTCACTACACCCTTGATAGATGTCACATGAATTCTTTGAAAGAAGATTATTCCAATAAATAAACACAAAATTATCGAAATCAAGGTGATGAATATAAACAAAAAAATTCAGTATAGAAATAGAAAAGGAACAAAATTAACTTATCTTGTCTTGTCTTGTCTAATGCAATGATTACAACATGAGTTTTCTATGGCGAAACATGGTCATCTAGATTAAGCCATTGATCCACGTCCACTGTATCCGTTTCTATGTCGTTTGTGTTTTCAGCGGAGTTATTCCACAAACCAGCATTTGATGTAGACAAGTCGAAATTATTCATCACATCGTGAGGCAAATGATTCATCGACCAGTTGGGCTGAACCAAACTGTTGTTATGTAAGTGATTAAGACTTTGTTGCTGTAAAGCCTGTTGTGATGCCATTGCCATTGACTGAATATTCCATTCTTGTGGACGAGCCATATCAGCAGATCCACCAGTACCCAATTGGTTATCAACATTTACATGTTGATAGATAACTGGTGGTTGGATCAAAAAGTGTATGGCGTCCAAACATGAAATCTCATCATGGTAATAATATGATACGAATTGAGACACACCTTGGGTAAACATTGTTTGAATCGGAGTAGGAGTTGATAATTATGGCTTCTATTTGTTTATTGTTTCTAATCTTACCACGAAATGGGACATCCCTTAAGATACAACCTTTAGTCCATGCCCTTTGGCAAGTCTTGCAGTAGTATCGAGCTTGATATGGGCTATAATTGTTGTAATAGCGAAATTTTATATCTGAAGAGTCACAACGTGGACATTTAGTAGGGAGTGATGATTGCCATTTTTGTTGTGGTACATTTCTTCACTCTTGTCCCATCTCTTCTTTTTTTCTCTCAGCCTTTCTCTGTTTTCAATTGCAGTCTATGTGTATTGCTATTACTAAGTGAGCTCAATTTTTTACTAAGAAAACTTACACTTTAAGTGTTGAAAGTAGCGCCTGTTGGGGGTTATGTAATCTATAGTGTGAATAAGCGTATGTGGCTACATGATGTTATGGATGTGGACAAAATAAAGCAACCACTAATTAAGCCGTTTGTTTTTAGAAATACACATGGAAAAAATTCACGGGGATTTGGAAATAAGTTTTGTTTTGATCCAGTCTGGCATTAGAGACCATTAATTGAATACAATTAGGATATAAAGATTCGTTTCGTTTTAGCCTCATACTTTCCCTTTCATAGAATATCAAAGTGAAATTAAATAACAAATCTTTGTAATAAGTGCTCTCTAATATCTAATCTAGTAAATTCATACTTCATGTCCCAAGAATCAATCTTTTGCTTGAGAGCTTTAATTCAGTTTGTGCTTCATATAATCATATATAATGCTCATGAATTGTTGCATATTAAGAATAAATCAGCTAACACCGGTATATTAATAGAGAGCTCATACTCTCTAGGTGAAAAATTGAGTTTGTGTTTCAAATGTTAATTTTCTATTTGTTAAACTAGAATAAATTAGATAACATAATAAAATATCTAGCTCATACTATGTTTTAGGGTACATAGTTGAATATATGAGAAGTTAACTAAATACCTTAAATAACATTCATAATCAATCAAATACAGAAACTTTGTGATTATATATTATTGTTTACCGACCAAAAAAAAATACAGAAACTTTGAGAAGTTGAGGAAAACATTAAGCCCTAATATGAATTGAAAGATCGTTGTCTATTTTGTTTAGGATGGTTCAATTGAAATTCAGGGCTATGCCTTTATGATACAACTGGTCACTATATTTGCTCTTACAAAAAAATTCAAATTTTCAATGTGCATACTTATTACACTGTATCAACTATGCCCCTTTGCCTAGATAATATTGTATTTTTCATAAACCAGTCGCTGTCTAAAATGGTGAAATTCTTATTTCATCTCTATATTTGTCATTGATTTTCATCTATTAGATTGATATTGATTGTCTACTAATGTGGCTTGTTCAAACTAGGATCTTATTTCTTTCTTTTTGTGGGCAACTTAAAACGCTTGTCTGGTAATAATGGGAGCAACCAGTGCTATTGAGCGAACATTTAATGACCATTTTGGAGGAAAAAAATCATATATACTACAATTATTGAAGAATTTTCAATCAAAATTAGGATAATGTTAAGTTTCTTTTTCTTTTTATGAATTACATATCTTTTTTTGCACGTTATGACAATTTTTTTTTTGTGACTATGGCTTTTGCTCATGCTTGATTTGATTGTGTGTTGTCTAAAATATGTTCAAAATTCAAAGTTTTGGAGTCAAAATAATTGGCGGTGCACTTGTATGCATGTGATTAACTCCCATTTTAATAGAAAGGCGATTGGTTAGTTCGTGTATGTTGCACCATCTACATCAAATCATTTCTGGCGGGGTGCTTTTCACTTGGGTGCAAGTATTGGGGCTAAAATGAAAAGCTCTTATGTGAGTGTTTGTTCAAAGGGCGCACATTTTGGGCCCTTTTCCAAAGTATGAAAAGCTGCAAATTTTGACTTAAAACTCTTCATTATTTTATATGTACTTCATTTATCAAATTAAACACACCAAATATTATTTTCTCTCCTCCCTTGTTCTTTTGAATACTAATTTTAGTATTTTGTGAGTTCTTTTGTTTCTTAATTATTCATTTTAATATTTTAAGAATATAGTTGAATATTAAATGCTAAATTGATCATTTCAATATTTTGAAGTTGTTAAATATTATTTTAAGAACTATTTAGTACTAATTTGAGTATGTGGAAATTCATAAATATTAATTTAATACTTTAAGAATAAGATTTGATTAAATGTTAACATATGCATTTAATGCATACGAGTCCATAGAGAAAGTTTGTAATAATATTTTGTTCGCTAGATTCGGGAATTTGTAGTGGTACTATTGCTGAGACGTCGTCGTTTTATCTTGGAAGACAATTTTCATATTCTGTACCCACCAAGGGTACAAAGCGCATGTAATATTGTCTTATAGAAAGCGAGTTTAAACTCGTGACTCGATGTTTATATTTTGCATTTTCATAAATACGCCGGCAATGCTACCAAATTTTTCTCCAACAAAATATATGGCACGGTAGATTTCAATGGGAGCTGATATGTTTAAACTGACAATTGACTCTGAGATGCTGACCTTTTGCCTTCACCATATATTGTCCTATGTATATAATTGAAATAAACACCAGAATTCATTCTTGATGCATAAAATGATAGAAAATCTTATTATGCCATAGATTACTTAAGAATCAAATTCATGCATATTTATGTGTTTTGGTTTGTGTTTTTGTTTAACTAGAAATAATCATGTGCTACGCACGTGGTTCATAATATTGGAATAAAATTTAAATAAATAATTATAAATTTTATATTTAAAAGAATTTCTAATATTTTAAATTGTAGCAAATAAATTTGATTAATAATTTGTTAATAGTTGTTTAAGTTATTATAATAATAATAATTTGATAACAAAAACTTACTGTAACATAGTTAATTTTCTGTTTTAATTATTTTGTCATCAAATATCACTATATTGCATCCTTACACTGAATGTAAAATAACAAAATTCTACTTGTGTTTCATTATTTGCATCGACTTATTTCTATTTTCCTATCTTTCTTTTAATACAAAAGATAACATATGGTATCTAATTGTGTCATTTTATATATCCTAATGTAAAGTATAGTCCCTAATGTGAAACTTTAAAAGCGAAATCACTGCTATTATTACTCATAACTATGAATCTTTCATAAATTTGAACATGGAGTATATTATATGAAGAAATCATCTCAGTTACTTCTTCGATTTTAATATGTGCACTATTCTATTTGTAAGTTATTCTTATAACTTCAAAATACGCCAATTTCTAATATAAGATAAACAATAATTTTTGCAAAAATATTGTAAGTTTAGCTTATGCATCCTTGTATACATAAACTAATAGAGTTTAAGTATATATATTTTAGTATAAGATAATAATATCTTGAAAATACACGTGACGCTTCTATATTTTTAGTATGTAATTTATAATTTACGTATTTCCTTATAATTACTTCTTTTTCTTTCCACGAGAGGTGCCAAGATAAGATTTCATTCCATAAAATGAGTCATAAAAATGAGCCATAAGTTAAATCTCGTGAAATATGACTAATCACTACATAATATTAAACAAAATTTGTATTTATAAATCTCAATTAAAACTCAAATTTCATTAAAATTAATCTATGAAATTAGGATGAAATGAGTCATATGTTAAATATGATGGAGACTTCTTTTGTTATTCATTTTTTTTTTCAATTTATCTCTAACACCTCATGTCTAAAAAATTGAAGTATAAGGGCTCAATAATATCGTACATTACAACATTTCATATATAATTAAGTATAAGCATATTGTCTCAGTAATCTTTAAATGTGGGGATCTAACTATTTGTTCTTTGATTAAATAATTTCCTACTATTCGAAGTTTTTTCCTCAATGAATCTTAATTATGCTACATTTTGGACGTAACTAAGCACAACTTTTTGGTCTAGCGTGTTCATGTATATGATTATGAACTTAATATATTTTTCACATAAATTTATCACTTATACATACAAGTAAATTTATTTCTTATGCACATGTATAAATCTTTTTAAAAGTATTAAATGTAGACAACATCGTATCCCCACTCAAGTACTTTTTCAATTTTCTTCATATTTTTACATTGGGAGAATTGCATCAACCTCCTCTCAACTTCGTCTATTTGGCATTCACCCTCCTCAACTTTGAAATATTGGCATCAACACCCCTTATCCTACTTTTTCACTAGGTTTTTTTTAGTAAAAAGACAAAAATAGCCTTCCATTTTAAATAAAAAAAAGGTTAAATTATATAATTAATTGAAGGATGAAATAGTATTACTTAAATGATTTGATAAAAAAAAGCAATAAAAAGACATTATTTAAAGGTATGGCTTTCATATTTCTAAACTTAAAATTAATTAATTTTTTTAATTTGGAATTATTATGTACAAGATAGATACTATGACATCATTCTTATATTTTTACGAAAATAATCAAATTAAAAATATATTATTCTTTTTTTTCACATTGTATTAGTATGATAAAAATTGATGATTTAAAATTTGTAGTGATAATATAAACATTCATTATTTTTCAATTAACATAAACTTCAAGGAAAAAAAGAAAGAAAATATTATGCTTATTAATTATTTATTTAGATTTGACCTGTTTCAGCTAATTTTTCAATAGATTAATACACTATTTCTACACATCACAAGAATTTTTGAATTTTATTATGAAGAATCATATTTGAATACAAAAGGTCTTGGTACATAAAGATTTTTTTTTAGTATTTAGTAATGTACTTATGATATTTTATGAAGGAGAAAATTAAACTCGTACATATATTATGACAAATGTATGAACATAAGTAAGCAATAAGATTTTTATTTTAAAAAGGAAAAAGATAATATTTTTAGGAATTGTGAGTTATATTATTTAGAATTATCAATTATGCACTCATCATTATTTAATTTTATTTTTTTATATTATTTGATGATGTTTTGATAATTTTGATTTTTAATAGATTATAAGTGAAAAGTGAAGGGTACTTTAGTCTTTTACAAGTAAAAATAACGAAAAAATATTAAAGGGGAGGCCATGCCAATTTTCAAAGTTGAGGGGGGGTGAATGCCAAATTTACAGGTTGATGCAATTACCCCTTTTTACATTTGTTATCTATTTCAATTAATAACTTTATGCACATGTGAACTTCTAGTAATATATATAATGATATTTAGTGTTATATATTTGACTTGTACATTCTTATAAACATTCTAGGCATACCAAAAAATAATCACAAAACATTCACATATAGAGTAAAAATATAAATTAATATTTTTAGAATAAAAATATATGTCTTTAACATTAAATATGATATTGCATTTGTCATTTTTTTTTTAATCTTTTTTTGGTTTCATTTATAATTATGTTAAAATAAAATTTAGTTTCATTACATGAACTTCTTCTTGCTTCAAACCTACTCACTAAGATATTGATATGGCAGTAATAATGATAATCAAAAGAAACACGAACTATATTTTATACTTTTAGATTAATCTCATCTAATACTTATTAGTTCGTCAAAATATTATATCTTTATAATTGGGATGGCAAGGATGTTACTAAGACAAGATAGCTTTTGTTTTAATATTTTTCAACTTATACACACCATTTTTACTATATCTTTTGTTATATTTCTCATATATAATTAAGTTTTCAAAATCTAATCATTATAGAATTTTAAATAACTTGTTGAAGAATAACATTTTGCTTCTGCATTTATTATTGATAATTATTAGTTTGCCTATCATTCCTATTTATCACTGTTTATTTCGTTCGTTTTAACAATCTTTTTTGATAGTGTTATGAAATATAATGTCCATCTCCATATTTCTTTATGTAGTATCATAAAGATTTATGTACTTTTGATTGGAAAGAAAACAAACTGTACACTTTATATTAGTTAAACATACATATATGGATATTTCAAATTAATTATACAAAATACACCACATTCTCGCTAAAGTCATAATTTTATTTTCAATTACATCTTTTTTTGCATTTGTTATTCATTCTAATATGTGTATGAATTTCTAGATATAAGATTATTTATCTAATTTCATAAGCATCTTCTAAAATTTTAACCATTGTATCATTTAACAAAAATTTAATATATTTTTGTGCAAAAAAGTAATTCATCACATTTTCATAACATAAGGTATTATTTAATATGAGATACAATAATTCATATGTCTCACAATTTTTTTTTTTTTTTTATTTGGACGTGTCAAAATAAGGTTTAATTTAATGTTATCAAAGATTTTTGTAAAACAATATGCTACTACTTCAGATTTTGTCAGAAAAACTAGCAACCCTCATTTATGCATTAGGTTTTTTGAACAAAAGCTAATAAAATGTATGCATTATATTTAAAATCAATTTTTTTTTGTGAATTTTTAGGATATAAACTTGTATTTTAAAGAGTTCGTAATAATTTTCTAATAAAATTAGTAAACTGAAAGTAGATAAATAAAAAAGAGATTTATTAATATAGATAACTGTCAATCAACTCTAAAAATGGAGTTATCTAAAGTGTAACATACATCTTTTTTTAAAAAAAATAATATTTTTTTAAATAAATAATTAATTAAATGTACTTAGATCTTAAAATAGAATTTTTTTTTCTTTTAATAATTAAATTTAATAGTATCCAACTACTAATTGGATTCCTATTTTCTTTTATATAATAATTAATAAATAGTGTCCTACTATTAGTATGTCTCTTTTTTATCAATAATATTTAATTAAATAGTGTCCAACTATTAAAAGGACTTTAAATTTAAGTAAGGGTGTGAAAGTCTTTTCACATGGGACGAAACAATTTTGTTATTCATATATTTTGTTATATATATATATATTATATTATATTATATATAAATATTATATTATTATATTATATACATTTATATAAGGAATAAATTAGTCTAACAATACACGGCAAAAAGTCAAATGATTCATGGCGATGAACGGAATAGTGTGTAATATCAATTTATAAAGTTTCAGATTTCCTACGTCAACCTGGAGTACGGTCCTATTAGGCATCCCAATAATAATCTAAGTCGATACAACTATAATAAGGTATGCTTTATCAAAAGTACCTATATGATTTATAATAATTTTGAATTAATTTAAATTATAATACTATTAATCGAACTAACAAAAGCGAGACTTCATCGATTAGGAATATAAAATCATGGGGTGAGTGAATTACGGATCCCATTGTTCCGACCACTATTGGATTCTCGAATTTAATTTTAATAGTATAAACAAAATTCTATCTGTTTGATATTATTGAACATTTGAGTGTTACAAAAGGTTAGGCATATAGGAAAAATGCATTCAACTATATACCAATTTGTCATGCACGATTGTTTGGTACATTAATATGAGGATAACAATTTGGGTATACTAATGTAGGATTGAATGAGTCGAGTTCGAGCCGAGCTTGGCGATTTTTCCAAACTCGAGCTCGAGATCGTGAGCTTTGGTTCGAGTTCGAGCCGCGCCCAAGCTCGCGAGCTCGAGCTGAGCCCGTGAAATTAAGGCCGAAAAATTCAAAATTTGATTTTTTTTAGTATTTATTAATTATTTAATATATATTTATTAATATAATAGTAAAAATAATAATATATAGAAAAATTAAAAGCTCGTGAGCCCGACTTGTGAGCTTATCTCAGAGAAAAATGGGCTCCAGCTCGTGAAGCGGCTCGAGCTCGTTTGAGCCGAGTCAACCCGGTTCGTGACCCGGCTCGGCTCGGCTCGGCTTACACCCCTAACTAATGTAGTGTATATTTGACAATTTAAGCACATATTTTGCCAAAAAATTCAAATTTCGTTGGAAAAAGTCATATGGCAGACATGTTATTTCAATTTGGAGATTTTGACTATTAAATAATTTTCTCCGTATACCTTTTTCTTTTCTTCATTTTTTCCATCCTTCTTCATCATCTAAAAACGCTAATCACCAACACCATCACCACCTCATAAGACTATCAGTAAACCACCACCACGCCCACCTAATCTTCCACCATTGTCCAACTTTGCCACTCCAACTTCGCCATGTGTCGGTTATTTGTCGCACGCCAACAGAACAAACACGCTAAGATACTTCGAAAATCGCCCAAATATTCCACCACCACCCCACCCCGCGTCTTCCCTATCAACAAAACCCATCACATATTATTAGAAATTGAAATCTCCATTGGAGAGAAATGAGAGCATATCAGAAATGAAAATGAAGCTGTATTTCTTGATCAGGAAGAAATGGTTCGATAATACAGCTATTTATAGAAAGCTAACAGCTTAACTAACTCTAACTAATCAATACACATGAAAAGACGAATGTACCCTTGTATATTATTTACATTTCTAATACCCTCCCTCAAGTTGGAACTTGCAAGACATTGCAAATTCCCAACTTGCCTAAGAGAAACATCAATTATGACTTATTCAAAGACTTGGTAAAGAGGTCAGCAAGCTGGTGTTTGGTGGTGACATAAACGGGATCAATAAGGCCAGATTGCAATTTCTCACGAACGAGGTGACAGTCAAGTTCAATGTGTTTGGTACGCTCATGGTATACCGGATTAGAGGCGATATGTAAGGCTGCCTGGCTGTCACAAGAGAGGGGCACGGGAGTGAGGTCGGTCACCTGTAATTCGCGTAACAAATTGAGCAACCAAGTAAGCTCACAGCACACTGCGGCCATGGAACGATATTCCGATTCAGCAGAAGAGCGAGAAACGGTTTGTTGTTTCTTAGTTTTCCATGAAATGAGGGAATCCCCCAGCTTAACACAGTAACCAGTCACGGAACGGCGGGTCATTGGGCATGAAGCCCAGTCAGCATCGCAAAAGGCAGTCAATTTGAGGTTTTGGTGAGCAGGAAAAAATAAACCTTGGCCTAAGCTCCCTTTGACATATCGTAAAACCTTATAAGCCATGTGTAAGTGAGGAACTTTGGGTTTAGCCATGAATTGGCTCAATATATGCACTGGATATGAGAGGTCGGGTCTGGAGATAGATAGATCATGCGGCCAACTTGTCGTCTATACATGGAAGGATCCGTTAAGTCATCCCCATCAGTGGCATTCAATTTATGGTTTGGATCCATTGGAATTGAGCTCGGTTTAGAACCAGATAAGCCTGCATCCGTAATGATGTCAAGTGCGTATTTTCGTTGATTGAGATAGACGCCTTGTGTGTTGCGAATAACCTCAAAGCCAAGAAAATACCTAAGATCACCGAGGTCTTTGATCTTAAATTTTTGATCAAGAATTACTTTGACATCATCAATAATCTGTTTGCTAGTGCCGGCCAAGACAACATCATCTACATACACCAGCAAAGCGGTAAAATCAGTGCCATCCTTGCGAGTGAACAAAGAATGATCGCATTGCGACTGTTGAAACCCAAGCTCAAACAAAGTGGTAGAAAATTTCGCAAACCACTGTCGAGAAGCCTGTTTGAGCCCATACAAGGATTTGAGTAACTTGCACACAGGTTTTTGATACCCTCCCTGAATGACAAAACCAGGAGGGAGATCCATGTAAACCTCCTCACTCAATGTGCCATGTAGAAAGGCATTATTCACATCAAGCTGTGACAAAACCCAACCACGAGCAGCCGCAACAGCCAAAAGAGATCGGACAGTGGTCATTTTAGCAACCGGGGCGAAGGTATCATGATAGTTAATACCCTCGGTTTGAGTGTATCCCTTCGCAACTAAACGAGCTTTGTATCTTTCAACCGTACCATCAGATTTGAACTTCACCTTATAAACCCATTTGCAACCAACAGTTTTCTTCCCACAAGGTAACTCAGTAATGTGCCAAGTTTGATTGTCTTCCAAGGCTTTAATTTCCAAAGCCATAGCCTCTCTCCACATAGGATTTTTATAGGCTTCAGTGTATGATGAGGGTTCAATGTGAACAGTGGAATTAGAGACAAAAGATTGATAAGAAGAAGAAGAAGAAGAAGCAACAGAAATATAGTTGGAAATAGGGTAAGAACACGAGGAATTGCATACATAGTCTTGTTGCCAACGTGGTGGAACTTTGGGTCTGGAGGACACGCGACAAGGAGGATTAGGTGATGAAGATCCAGGACAAGTGGGATGGTTATCAGTGTCGGTTTCAGCAGTGTGAAATTCAGAAGTATCTGAAGGAAAAGGAAGAACAGTAGGACCTGGAGAAAGTGATGCAAACGGAAATGTATTCTCAAAGAACTTGACATCCCTGCTAACAAATATCTTATGAGTGTCAATGTCATACAATTTGTAACCTTTTTGGCCATAAGGGTAACCAAGAAAAACACACTTAAAAGCTCTAGAAGCAAACTTGTCCGAATTAGGAGAGGTAACAGTTGCAAAGCATAAGCAACCGAACGTTTTCATGTGATTATATGGAGGAGTGGAATTGAAAAGAATTTCATAAGGCGATTTGTGGTGAAGGACTGAGGATGGAAGTCGATTGATGATATATGTAGCAGTAAGGACACACTCTCCCCAGAAACGAATGGGAAGAGAAGCATGAAATCGAAGTGCGCGGGCTATTTCAAGAACATGGCGATGCTTTCTTTCAGCGATAGCATTTTGTTGGGGTGTATAAGTGCAGCTACTTTGATGTATGATGCCATGTTTGTGAAGGAAAGAAGTTAGGGAGTGATTAAAAAATTCAGTCCCATTATCGGAACGGAGGACTTTGATGGTTGTTTGAAACTGATTTTGAACAAGAGATGAGAAGTTTTGAATGATAGAGGGAACTTCATTCTTATGTGTCATTAAGTAACACCAAGTGTTTCGAGAAAAATCATCGACGATGGTTAGGAAGTATCTGAAACCATTGTAAGTGGGGAATTTATACGGACCCCAGACATCGCAATGTATAAGATCAAAGAGATTAGAAGTGGTACTATCTCTCTTATGAAAAGGTAATCTAGACTGTTTGGCCAAAGGACATATTGTGCATTCCAAATGATGTACATTATTCAAATCAGAGATTACATTTGTAAGGCATTTCAGTTTATCTAAAGAGGTATGACCTAATCTATGGTGCCACAAGGCAATGTTATCAGCAGAAGTAGAAGATAAAGAATGCACTACTGGAGGATGAATGCTTAGACAATAAAGGCCTGAATTATATGTGCCAAGTTCCATTGTTGTCTTCAGCATATGGTCCTGCATAGTACAAGATTTTGATGTGAATTGAATAGAGTTTCCAGAATCAGAAGTAAGTTTGCTGATGGATAGTAAATTGTGTTTGAAAGAGGGAACGAAGAGAACGTTTTTTAGAGTGATATGAGAGTTGATAGTGACATTTCCAACATGTGTAACATCAAGGGTGGATCCATCTGGCAAATGTACAGATGTAGGGGTAGATAACTTGTAAGGAGACTCAAGGATAGACAAGGTATGAGTAATATGATCCGTTGCACCACTATCTATTATCCATGAAGAAGGAGTAAAATTCATAGACATACAATGACTTATACCTGCTAGATGATATGATTGGTCAGGTTTGGATGAAGATGAATTGGAATTGTTGAGAAGACTGAGCAATTGAGTGATCTGCTCATGAGTAAGTTGTGGTGTGGCTTGGAGAGAGGAGCCAGCATTGGAAGTTTGGCCACCAGAAGTATAATCATTGTTGGAACAAGGCTGAGTCATTGTGAGTGTGGAACTATTAGCTGCAGCCTGATTTGCTCGATATCCTCCAGAATGTGAAGTGTTCTGTGTTCGCTGCTGATTCACATTGTTATGCCTTCCCCTTGGTTTGTAATTTGGGGGAAAACCATGTAACTTGAAGCACTTCTCTTGAGTATGCCCGGTCTTATGACAGTACCTGCAATACAAATCATTTTTATCAACATTAGACTGATTATTCCAAGTCTTAATTTGATTGTTTGCTTTCTCTGTTAATAATGCCGCAGCATTATCATGTATGTTGACGAAATTCGAGGAATCTATTTGCATTTCTTCTTGCTGAACCATCGAGTATGCTTCCTCAATACTAGGCAAAGGTCTCATCAACAAGATCTGTCCTCTTACTCCTTTAAATCCATCTGTTAATCCCATTAAGAACTGCATGAGCTTCTGCTCATCTCTTTGCGTTTCCCAGGCTCTTAACACTTCACAATTCGTACTTCCCCTACAGATCGGCATATTAACCATGGCATCTAATTCATCCCAAAGCTGTTTCAATTTGGTGTAATACGTTTCGACATTCATCGAATCTTGATTGCATGTTGATATCATTTTTCTAAGATTGTAAATCCGAGATCCGGTGCTGCTGGAAAAACGTCTAGACCACATCGCAGCCGCTGTACTACTGTG
This sequence comes from Verbascum thapsus, assembly GCA_963669365.1. Taxonomy (NCBI): domain Eukaryota; kingdom Viridiplantae; phylum Streptophyta; class Magnoliopsida; order Lamiales; family Scrophulariaceae; genus Verbascum; species Verbascum thapsus. The sequence continues at coordinate 21,839,327 of OY770107.1, forward strand.
AAGTATGGACTTTCCGATCTCTTTTGAAACTGAATTAATAATCCACGATATGATCATGTTATTCACTTGTTCCCACTGCAGCAACATAGGATCACCATTTTGTGGTTTTGTGATGCTTCCATCAACGAAGCCTAACTTTCCTTTACAAGATAGCGCGATCTCCATAGATCTGCGCCATTGAATGTAATTTGACGCACCTTCGAGGCTCTGATTAACCAGCAGCATGCCAGGTGTGTCCGAAGGCTGAAGCTTGAAAGCAGCCGATGCAATCGCGGTCTGATTTGCCATAGTTGAATGTAAAAAAAATGCTTCAAAGATACTCTCGTGATGAGCTATGGATCGATCAAGCTCTTGATACCATATTAGAAATTGAAATCTCCATTGGAGAGAAATGAGAGCATAACAGAAATGAAAATGAAGCTGTATTTCTTGATCAGGAAGAAATGGTTCGATAATACAGCTATTTATAGAAAGCTAACAGCTTAACTAACTCTAACTAATCAATACACATGAAAAGACGAATGTACCCTTGTATATTATTTACATTTCTAATACATATTATAACCAACACACGACACGAAACAAAAAAGTGTACCAAAGTGTGACATTCATAATGTCTTGTTTCTCAAAGTGTGGCAGATTGAGGCAACACAAAAACAAAGTTAATGAATTTTCTACATAGTCAACGACAGAGGTGATTGTGATGTTGGATTGGGTTGTGGTCGGGGAGGAAGATGAAGGTTTAGTAGGATGGCGAAGAAACATACAACTTTTTTTAAATGGATAAAACTGGGGTAAATTTAGTATTTTTTTTGCAATTTTGATAAAATCTTCAAAAATTCCCAAAATCAAAGTTTATGTGCGACACATGATCTTTTTGTGTGAACTCAGTTTTTACTTCTTCTTTTTTTGCGAAATGTGTATTTAATTTAAATTGTAAAATATATGCATAATAATAGTGTACAATCATATAGAAAAAATGCACTAGTACAAGCTAAAACCCAGGAGCAAGTGAATATGAAAGAGGCGGATGAGTTGACTACCATTACTAACGTAACATACCTTTCTTAGAATTCTTTTTATGTCCAACTAACTAAGGATCTCCCTCGTACTATATGTGGTCACTTCTCGATAAAGTCGCGTTCGGAAATTAGCGACATCAATTGATTCCGTTCAGAATCCCGCTGTTCAAATCCGACTTTGGCAGGGGGTGCTAACGGAACGAAACAATGAGAGATCGGAATACTCATCAGTCTGAGCTCCAATTTCACTTTAATTAAACCCTAGAAATATCTGGTAAGCACTTCAAACTGAGATTATCGATCTCCACCCTCTTAAAAATCTTTGGTTTTGCTTATGATTGATGCCAGAACCTAGGGTTTTTGTTCCAATTTTGTGAAAACAACATCCTGCTTTGGTTATGGTGATTCTGATTTGAATATGGTATGATATTATGACTTGTTGTCGAATATGAACGATGGGGATGGCAAGGATAGTGTGAACTTTTTGAGCGAGAAAGAAAAACATCAGTCGAAGAGAAAGAGGAAGTCCGGTGTTGATGAATTTCCCCAAGCTGTTGCCAGAATTGCCGTGGCGCAGATATGCGAGAGTTCGGGATTTCAATGCTTTCAGCAGTCTGCATTGGATACCCTTGCCGATGTGGGGGTCAGGTACATTAGAGAAATTGGGAAAACAGCCAGTTTTTACGCTAATTTAGCTAATAGGAGCCAGTGCAATGTGTTTGATGTGATTCGGGGATTAGAAGATTTGGGCTCTGTTCAAGGCTTTTCAGGTGCTTCGGATGTTAGTCGTTCACTTTCAGGGTCGGGAGTAGTCAGGGATATTGTTAGGTATGTTGGCCAAGCTGAGGAAATCCCATTTGCATATTCACTTCCTGGTTTTCCAGTTGTTAAAGAAGGGATATTAAACCCTAGTTTTGAACAGTGGGATATAAATCCTCCTGCCGAACATATACCTAGTTGGTTGCCTATGTTTCCACTTCCTGATAAGTTTCCTAATTTGTATCCAGGAAATTTGAAAAACACTGATTTAGGGGTAGATAACAAAATCCAGCAGGTTGAAGAGCAGCCTAGAAAGGTGGATAGGTCTTTGTTGAATTCGCAACCAAAAGTAACTTGTAATGGGTCTGAATCAGTGGTAGCTGTTGAGGTAGGGGATGCTGCAAAGGCACAACGAGCACCAGAAAGCAACCCATTTCTCGCTCACCCTCTTCAGTTTGAGGAAGTGGAGGTCTCATTGCCTGTTCTTCCAGCTAAACTTTTGGAGGAAACCATGGGGCATAATCCAAGTCATGAAGTTGTGGAGAACCATAATTCAGCTTTGGAGCCATTATTATTGCCTCACAAAGAAGCTGCAATAGGTAGTCTATGTGAACCTGATGACAGGAAAAATATTCTTCTGCATGGAAGGCCTACTGTAAATTTTAAGTTTCGGAATGCTAAGAAATCCGTAGGCATGAGTAAGAGCTCTCAAAAGGATGGTGTTGAGAAAATTTGTCTTTGGTTTAGTGATGAATATGTTAGAAAAGAGGAGAAGAAGATGCCTGAGCAAATTCTTTCTGCGAATGTCGAATATTCTGAGGAAGCATCTTGATTGTAACTGAGGTATGTCTGATTAGGAATCTGTATCATTGTTTGTGAAACTGGCATTGGATTCTTGTTCCAGTGTAGTCGTAGTTGAGGATCTTGTTTTTCTCTGTATGGGCATCTTAGCTTTTGAACGGGCAAAGTTCCCACATGAGTTGTTTAGCTATGTTGTTGTCACCTTACTTTTATGAATGTTAGCTTTTAAATTTTTTATGGGAGTCAAAATTATTGGATTTTATGTTTTCTCATCTGTTCCATTAAGATATTATTATTTACTGGCTTTTTCGATTATTAGAACATTTGAGCCTGCTAAATAATTTTTGTTTTTGGTAATCAGGTTTCGTTAACATTTAGGTCGAGGTGTTTCAGCAAAAATTCTGCACCATCTAACAATTCACAGATAACTATAATTGTATCAATACAGACACTTATTACTTGCTGCATCAAAGCTATTGCACATTTAATTTACAATTCTATAATTTGTTAGAATACACTAATCGGACATTGTTCAGTACGTAAATGCACATTGAATATCATGAGAGGTAATCAATAATAATGGAAGCCATTCTGTATCAAATCTGCAACATCTACAAAACATACAGTTTGTATCTGATTTAGATGATACACGTGGCATGTGTTGGACACATTGGGAACTTGTTTTATGAGTACATTTTCCTTGATATTTAGAGTATCATATGGCTGTTGGGTTTCTGTAGTAAGAGCTCGAAAGAATTGTGCCATAACCAAGCATGATTGATAAATTACTAAGTAAATCGATCACATTTTAGTGACATAATAGCTCATATCTCTATTTGGTAGATATATGAGGGAATTTGACTGAAAGATGGTGAGGAACAGTAGATAGTATCAAAAGAATACACAATGTCTCAGAAATAACAATTTAAAATATTAGTGTATCTAAACTATTATTGAATATATATCAGAAATATGATCTGTTTTCTGGTAAGTGGTAAATCACGAAGATAATAACCTTCTCATTAATTTTTTTTTTTGTATATATGATTGTGTAAATTTATAGATACTGCTTATGTCTAGGAATCTAAGTGTAAAACATTTCCTGGTCTCCTTAACTGCAGTAACTTTCTGTATTTGACTTGCCTAATTAATTCTTGACAAACTTCTTGATTACTAGTGTACATGTAATACAATAAGCAGAATTAAGGTGTGACCACGGGAATTATGTGGTAAAATTATATCTGTTCAGCCCTTCTGTTTAAATTGTCATCTTTAAAGAGTTGCTGGCATATGTCCGCGGTTGTATTGTGTCATACCCAATGCCTTTTGCTCTCTCATTTTACGGGTAAAAACTTAAAGATTTAGAAAATAGTATTGCGGTAGTCATTTCTTTAGGAAAGATTGCTACCACAATACAGTTGCATTATAGATTCCTAAAAGTTTTCATGCTAGATTTGATTTATATTGTATTTTTTGTTTAAAAAAGCCAAGGGTTATTGTTTCGGTCCCTTACCACTTATTAAGCCAAATCTAGGCAATGTGATTTCATAAGATGAAAGATAAGGGTTATAAATCTACCTAGTTTACGGGTTGTTTATGAGTTCAAAGACACTTGTTAGAGCTACTTCTTGTATTTTTTATTCTTTTTTCTTATCCCGTGGTATTTACCAGATGTTTTTCTTTAAGCAAGGCGCCGAGAGGATTTAGTTGATCCATGATTTATGTTTCATCTTTCGTTTGTTTAGAGAAATCTATCGATCAATTCCAATTGTTTCTTTTTTTCTCTTGATTCTTTTCTGATCGAGATGTATAGATTCTGTTCATGGATTAACGAAAATGTGCTCTATTTGCCTCTGCCATTTCATTAGAGAGCCCTTTCTGCAAATGGCAACGCCACTCCCTTTGGCAGCATCCCCACTAATTTGGAACTTAATTTGAAAGCCATATTTCAACCTGGACGTTTTCACGATGCTCCTAATAACCAACGAATGGCAAGTGCTTTTCCACACATATAAATATTTGAGGAATCTGTAGCAATCAGCCTTCGTTGGGAATATTGGTTCTTCGATCTCAAATTTAAGCACACTGCCCTGGCAAATCAATGTCGACTACACCACTTGGAGTTTCTGGTTGATTAAATGTGTCCCCGCTCTTCCTTCCAGCATATTGGCTTTCACTTGTGGTTTCACGTAATTTAGAATAAGGAAGTTTTGGATTAAATTGACCCATGCTTGATGAAGGGCACAAGGGAAGCAAACTTTGGAATATGCTGGATTTAGAAACCAAAATTAAAGCTTAAATTATGGAGTTCCATTTCTTCTTCTAGATATGATTTTTCTGGTAATGCATCAGTTCAGGATTTTCTAGGTTTATAATTGTGATTGCTCGACACCTGAATAGGGTAATTATGTAACTTGTAGCATCTTGATGTTACCGTCTTTTCTATTTACTTAAAACCTCTGATGGGTCTGACTTTTGGAGAATCTGGTTATCAGATTTCTGCTGCAAGTATTACCAGATCACCTCTATTGTTACTAATAAATCTGGTAACACTGAAAGAGAATCAACTTCAAGGCCTTACACAGTGCAAAATGCTCATTCCCTGTAATTACTATGCGATATATTGCTTTGTATAAGATTTTGGCATTTTTATGGACCAACGCAAGAAATTAAAGGAACAGAACAAACTTAAACGTAAATATGTGCTCCCGATGCTAAAGGAGTTATATTGCTTTATATATGATCCATTTTGATATTATACTTTGGCGACAAAGGAAATTGCATATTTACTGATATATTAAGGAAGGGAGAAGCATACAGAAGTACTACTTGCTAAACAGTTGCCTGCAATGCTTCTTTGGCCAATCATGAACAGCCATACCTTCACCTGTGACCACCTCATTGATCAGATCCTTAAAGATTAGGCGTTCAATGTCCAACACCAAAGCTGGAACCTCACCACTGTAATTTGTCCAATCTTCTGATTGGTACATCATATCTGCAGTTAACAGTCTGATCATTTCATCATCCTCATCATCAAGATTGCTATTGGCTATCTTGTGCACACGGTCCATCTCCAAGTATACTTCTTTCAGAATGCCATTTGGACTCGTCCTTTTCGTTCCCATGGTAAAAAATCCGGCTGAAGAGATTTTCTGAACCAATATTTCATTTACCATATCGAAAATGATCTTTCTATGTATTTTCTTATTTAACTTCAAATGATCTTTCTTGTCAATGAATTTTCCATTTGCTTCCTCCATAATGTCCTCTGTTTGTTCAAGGATATTGAATATGTCAGGATTGATCAGATGGCACGAGGAAATAAGCATATCGGTTGTTGAGATGAAGCTTGAGTCTGTTAGGAATCCCGTTTTTAGCAGTATTTTATTAACGTATCTGTGATCTAGATTGAGGCTCCCATGTGCAGATGCATGGTGGTGTGCAGCAGTTTCATCAGGTTTGGTGTTCAACAATCTAAGCTCATGGACTGAGTGTTTCACATTCTCTAACTTCAGATTGCTGTTGTAACCATGATCGGGTCTTCTGTGCTCTGTTGAATAATTAAGATTCTCGAGATGCCATTCTACTTCATCAGGAATCAAAGTCTCATCTATTATTCATTTGGAACAAAACAAAAGAACAAATCATCAGTCAGATGATGCATTCACAAGTTTAGAGTTCACAGATTTAAAAAAAAAAAATACAAAATTAGTGTACACAAGTAAACATGACAAATCATAAATGTAATGACTCATTTGTTCTTTCTGATTTCTTGTTTTACAAACTTGTCTGTGCCAATTGACTTTCTGTTCAATACTTTTAGTAATTTCATATAATCAGTAAGTTGCAGATCTTCAAGTACAGGCAGGCATTGTCCGTATGATTTATTTCAGTTGTCATTGTTAAACCATTACAGCAATTATTACTCCCAAAACTAGAAATTAAATGGTATGGGTGAGTATACTGATGTCTGATATTTTTAATTCTTCTCTATTTTTTTTTACGTATTTGATGTTGGAACAAAGTAATAACATCACAGCTAGTCTTAGCTAAACTCTCAACTCTTTTAATGCTCTACCATCATTAGGATGTCCAGTTAAATTGTTTTGGTATACGCATCAATTCAATTATTTTCCATCAAAGTGCTGCCACAATCACGATAAACAAAGAAAACCATCTTTTTAGCTGTTGATGTCTGAAAGCATGCTCAATCCCTTCATACATTTTGAAGTGCAATGTGAAATTTTCAGGTTGACTGATTGTTGTTGTTTATAAGCCACAGTTGCATTTTTCTTAACATAAAACTGAATCAAGGTGTAAAAGATATTTTCAAGTTTGACATCTTCCGATTCAAGACAGGTTGGTTGTGAATTAAATACCTTGAAAAGCTGTTGATATCTTCTTCACTGGAGACGGTGAATCTTCGCTGTAAAATGCATCATCAAGCACTGAGACTGGACTTGGTTGTTCCAACATGGTCACTGCAATTTGAACTGCTGGCAAGTGTTCTCTTGCTGTTGAGACCAAACTCTGAAGGCACAACACAAAATCAGTCAACTAACTACGTAAGTACTTAAATAATATATATTGCTCTAGTTTTACGTACCTCTTTTTCTTCAGCGATTGTATTTATTGAACGAGCCAAGCTTGTGACCTCTGTTTCTATCTGTGAGACAAAGCTATTATTGCTTTCTGATTTTACAGAAGCTGTATCTCCTCTCGTCTCACTACTAATCTCGCTCAGTTGGTCTTCATTTAACTGCAGGTCTTTAGATTTCACTCTTCTGTTGTGGGTCCCTTTCCCTCTGTGTTTCTTACTGTAATCCTTTCTGGGCTGGCCCGAGTCTGATGATGGGGTTGTAGGACGAGGTTGTCCTTGTATTCTGTGTACATTCTGTTGTAATAATCTTGGGCTCACCATTCCATGACTCCTTCCAGAGGTGGTGCACTTCTCTACCTTCATGCTTTGAGGTTGATTACGACTCGGGTTTTTGAGATTATTGTTCTTTGGTGTGAGATCTTTTACTACAGAGGAATTCGGGACGGGGTTTTTACGGTCCCTAGTTTGAATTCTTTGCAGATGTGATACTTCAGACATGGGTAGCCGATTGTAAGTTGGACTTTTGACTTTGTCCGTCACTTTGGCTGGTTTCATGATCACAGCATTTGAACATAATGGCTTAGGAGGGTCTCTTTGATTTTCCAAACGTGCTCTAGTGTTCTGCATTGCTTCAAGTATTTGTTTAAGAGCTCTGAGATCTTTACCCGACTTTTTGAATTCAATTTCTGTTATCCTTTTCTCAATCTCACCGTAAACTGAAGAAGATAAATGTGGGGTATTTGTCGGAGTTTTCCTGTTTTGTGAAGCCATTTTCGGACAACTTTGGCTGGAATTGTGTTGCTTCCATGGAGCTGGTTCCATTGGAAACCTCGATTTCTTGACAGAATTTGCATTTTGCGATTTTGGATTGTTTTGTGAAACACGCGGGGAATAAGTACCTTCATTGTGCTTACACTCACCTATTGTGGTTGATTGTGAAAGAAAATCTTCATTAGGACATGATTTTATTGTTGGAGTGTTACTCTCATCTGGGAAAGCTTCTAAACCCATTAGCTTTGCTACAACGCTCGATGATCGAGTGTGACTTCCTGGATCTTGGTTCAACGGGAAAACTTGACCGGATTTCCCATTTTCCGTTTGCAAGTCTCGTCGAAGAAAATTCAATCTCGACTCAAGTGGTGAACACTTCAAGGTACTCGCCTTACTGTCTAATGACAATCTTGGAAGTTCTTTATGCTTCATCCTCGAATTAAACGCCTCTCGTGATTCTCTTCCATCATAAGAGAATCGGGGAAGGGCCAGCCTGTCATCCTTAGCAAGAACTCGAGTTGAGCCCTCGTAAACTTTGACTTTCCCATCTCCTGTTTTGGTCAACTGTGAAGGCCTGGGAGAGTCAATGTGCTTCATTACAGGGCCTCTTTTTTCATCATTAACCGATGATTTTATAGACAACCCACGGGCTTCTCTGTGCATCGAGTCCTTCACTACATCGCGAAGATCAAGGGCTGGCGTTTTTTCTTTAACGGTTGTGATTTGAGATGGGGTTTCGGAAATGTTGACTTTTTTTAGTGAAATTGTTTCTGGTTGAGATGTTTTATTGCAATCAAGTGACGAGAATGTGGATGAACAAGAAGATGATGAACAGGACTCGGTGGAGATTCTTGGCTTATCCTTCTGCACCACATGATCTTTTGCCTGTGAAGGTAAGTAAGTAATTTGGTTAATCTCTTCATAAATGCATAAATGGTAAAAGATAACTATTTTCTTCTTTAATTTACGGTAAGTATCGGTTCAGAATCTTACTGATATAGATTTTGTTGCATGTTGGGGGTCCAGTTGGTGTTGGGAACCTTTAGAAGACACAAAATGCAGTAATGTTAGCAGATGAATGATTAGTTAATTATCATTATAATGTAAATGCTTGCAAATGTTCTTCTATTTAACAAAGTAAATCTATTTGCAAGTGGTTGATAATTTCTTTTATATTGTGAAATGCTTATAAGAGAATATGGGATGGTATTTGCTTGTTAATCTGTTGCAGTAAATATTATTAATTTCACTTCTTTATTTAGATTTTTCGTATAGAATGGTATCGACGAGAACTTCAAGAATATGAAGTAGCCCTTTGTTTTGTTCTTTGTTCTACAAACGACTCGATTATGAGCTGCTTTGTGTAGAGAATAGATATAGAACATACCTAAAAGTAGCCTTTTCGAATTATGCCCGCTTATCCTTCGGCCTGTAAGGAAATGGCGACGGTCGAAGATTTGGAATATGCTAGTCATACACCCAATCTGCTTCCGCAAATCTCTGTTCTCATCTGTTAAAGAAGACATTGTCTTTGCAGACAGTATCTTTGTCTTCTTTTTAATCCCAAAACAAAAATTATGTTCTTTTCTTGTCTTGTCTCTTCAGAGAGTTATACTTTGCTGGAATTTCATTACACCCAATAAAGAATTGCTTTCCCCTGTCAGAACTCTGATGTCACTGTCAAATTGAAGATAATTAGATCACATGTATGTATACATGCACTTGTAAGCACATAGGGGCAAATTCTATTTCATAAAGCAGTAAAGATCTTTTGCTTTTGGAACTCGAATTATGAGTCAGAAATACACATTTCATTGTGATCATATTGGAGTATATGAAGCTAATACTATATAGCATGAAACTGTAATGGTTTTTTGTATCTTTCTCTCTTTGCAGACATTACACTAGAGTTGAAATTGTGAGCAAAAGAACAAAAAGGCAACTTACAAAGAAGGTGAGAATCATTAATGTGATGACTTGAAGAACATTGGCCTGGAAATGAGCAGTTTCTCAAGCAGACAATTTCCACTGTTGAATGAAAGTAAATGAACTGATAATGGACCTTCAGTTATCAAATGTATTACAATACAGTAATAAAACATCAAAAAGAGATGTTTTTATTCATGGGTTTTCTCAGAAAATAGGTGGTGTTCATATTCTGTTAAGGAAAAAGGCTGCTGAATACTAAGGGAATGTAATGAAATAGTTATATGCAAAGGGAAGTAGATTATTTATTTGTTTGAGGAGAGAATGTGGGTCATAATAGATTATTATTATTATTATTATTATTTAATGTTTGAATTTCCATGTGGACAATGAAATGTGGGTGGGTCTGGATCTGGAGTCAGGACTGGGCATGTGTATTCTGTCAGGTAATGTGAGAAAGTGGATTCATGTACTGGCAATGACAATCCCTTTCACTCTGAACTACTTTTCAAACCACTTTGTTTTTGTCCAATCATTCTAATATAGAAACTGAAAAATAAAATTGTATTAGATTCACAATTCGGGTTGTCAATGAAACGGGTCGGGTTTTTCTCTATTTTTTTTTCTTTCTTGAGAATTGTGTATTTTTGGATATACTTAATGCATAGTTTGAGCATTAAATTCAGTTCTTTATTAGCTTGAGAAGTTTAAAGACAAACGGGTTGTTTGGATTAGTTTGGAGGTCACTTTCTAATGCTATTATTTATCAAGGTTTAAAGTTCACTGGCATCAGCTGTCTGTAATAAATTTTGCTGCAAAAATTATTATTGGTGGTTGAAAATTGAAATTTACTCTGCTGCCATAGAAAATATTAGTTATTTTCTGCACAATGTTGATGAAATTTCAAAGAAATTCTGATGAAGTTCATTTAGTAAGACAATAAATGTACAACCTTTTACGACTGTATCAAAGTGGGCTTTTTGTATATAACCCCCGAGGTATTTAGCTTTAGCAAATAACCCCCGAGATATGAAATTTTGACAAGTAACACTTTCTGTTAAGTTGACCGTTAGTCAACGGTTAAGTTAATGGACAAAATTGTAATTTTACATATAAAAAAAAGAACAACAAAAATAAATAAATAAAATTTAATTCACTTTATACAACAATAATTTATTTATTTATCTAAAAATTTAAATATATATTATATTATTCTATCTAAATTACCTTCAAATTTATATATTATAATATTATATTATTCTAACCTTCAAATATTATATTATATATTACATTATATATTATATTAATTTTATCTAATTACCTTCAATTTTAAATATTATATTACCTTCAAATTATTTATCTAAATTTATTTAATTTTACCTTCAAACCTTCAAATATTATACTAATATTATCTATCTAAATTACCTTCAAATTTATAATATTATATGTTATATTATTCTATCTAATTACCTTCAATTTCAAATATTATATTACCTTCAAATTATTTATCTAAATTTATTTAATTTTACCTTCAAATTATTAGATAGAATAATATAATATATATCTAAATATTTAGATAAATAAATAAACATTTGAAATTGAGAAAAATTATTGTTGTATAAAGTGAATTAATTTTTTTTTTGTTCCTTGTTTTAATATATAAATTACAAGTTCGCCCATAAAGTTAACCGTTGACTAACGGTCAACTTAACAAAAGTGGTTACTTGCCAAGATTCCATACCTCGGAGGGTTATTTGCTAAAGCTAAATACCTCGGGGGTTATATATAAAAAGCCCTATCAAAGTATGGTCTCATATTTAGCTACAAAATTTGGCTCAACATAAAGAATAATTTTAAAAAAATGTAGAAATCACTAACATTATATTTGGTTACTGCTACAAAGATTTAATCGAGATCAAGAAAATTCAACGAATTATATGCTATATTCAATCTCACTTGAAAACTATTATGCACTTAACGAGGATATAGAATGGAATTAGTTTAATTATGTGAATTATAAAAAAATATTATTGGATTTGTGGTATGTCTTTAGGTAAGAAAGATAGAGACCTGAAATTAATATTTAAGGTGTTGATGATGATGATAAGGATATAGCTGTGTTTTTTGCTTGTGTCTGTATTAATTATGGGACATTATGTTTCCATTTCATCAAATATTGCCAAGAATTTGCCTGCCTCTTATCCTTCACTAATTAATGCCTTTTTGTGGGTTTGTCTTCATTTTTCCTTCTCACTTGTTAACATCATAGTTCCAAGATTGAAGAACTAATCACAAGCATGTCTGATTATTAGAAGTCTATTTTTAAATTTAACTAGTATAATGACTTTGTCAAATATCAAAATTATATTTAAGCTTGTTATATATATACTATATAGTAACATCATGTTATAAGTTATGACAAAATTATTTGTCGTTCAACAATGTATAACCTCGGTTTGAATAATATCCGCATGAATAGTTAGTTCAAAATTGCTAGACATATTAGGAAGGATATAAGGGAAAATTATTTCAAGAACTTAAATTTGGATTTATATTGATTATTTGAATAAAACCAAAGTGATTATCATTATCTAGGTAACTTAAGCATTATTACTTTCCATTTTTGTGCTAATTGGCCACATTGCAACTTTGATGTGTTAACCAAAAATTGCAGTAACATGGATTGGCGTGTAAAACTGATATATAATTTGTCACTAAAATGCATTTTGGGCAAATTTTATCCAGCTAATTTTTATATTCTTATCTGCTCTTTATGTAATAAATCCAAGATTAATTTTCCATATCAAAGCTTTGAAATAGTGCAATTATGAGTTTTGAAAGCCACAAGTCCACTTTATTCAAGATTAAATGCATTGCACCAGCTTAACATGCACTTCATATGGATTATTTTATATGAATCGAGTGTTACGTACACTAAGTAATTTGCATAATACCATATCACTATAGTAATCGTGTCACTGTATTGTGGAATCGTTTAGATTATTTGGTATTTAAAATATAATTCTTGTGAGAGTTTACCATTTCATATGTTTTATTGAATATTTTTATGAGATATATAATATTTCATATCGCATATATATATATATATATATATATATACTATTGTGTATAAATTCTTATTTTCGTGTCCCTCAAAATAAAATATCGGGTGCCATCATCTAGAATGCCATAAATACCTAATAGATATCATATTGCAAGATTATTTGTATAAAAAAACGCAAAAGTAGAAATGGGGCAAGTCCATATATAGCTTTCTAAGAACATGGGATGTAATTACCAAGAAGATCGCTAAATACTTGTATAGTGTATATGTATGTATACATATACGTACATATATAATTGTACGATTGAGTACGCTGACCTATTACATCATAAATGTATATATTTCAATTTTCTTGACTTTTAATAACCCAATAATAGAAAGGAAAAAAAAATGAAATTGATGGTTGAGAATTAAGGTTCGAAAATAAAGGATACATGATCACATGGATAAAGTAAAGAAATAAAATCCCATGAGGGTTGCCTGAAATTGATAAGGCAAGAACAAAGTATCCTATCTTAATCAATTATTTACCAAATACTATGTTCCAAGAAACTCTATACCCCATTAGTCATCATTGCTACCAAATGATCCATGTGCCTTGCTCCATAAATTATTGGAGTTTTTAAGATCATATCCTAATTTGTTATTTAATCATGTTGTTAAAAATCATTAAATAGAGTTTTTTTAGATTGTGGGTTGCTCTTGGTTTGAATAATCTATTCTGATTTGGTATTTCTCGTACATTTCTATCTGATCTAGGTCGAAATAAACGAACCTAACCAAGCCGAGCCACGGGTGCACGACCTAGTCCGAAGATAGATTATAGACTGCACTTGGGTATGAACCAAGCTGCCTACGTACCTATATAAGGATCAAGTCTAACGTAGTTCAAATAGTAAAGTTAAGGTCGTAATTGCGATAGCTCGGTAGAAGAGCAGGTAAGTACTGACAATTCTCACGTAAGCGGTCCCTTTTCCCAATGAACAGTGCGGGTATTTATAGGAGAAACTCATTGTACGGACTGACAGCGACATTCTGAGGGAGTACCGTACACGTGTCCTCATTGTACGATGAGGATCATGTCGAGTCCTTTTTGGTACTTGACCCGTACACTAAAAACACGCGGGTTTTGTAGTGTAATGCAATTACGAGAGTAGTAGGGACTTGTAATGCAATTTAGTCCACGTCAGCCCTAATCTTATTAATACCCACAGGTCGTATCGACTGTGGTTCGTATCCTCTCTCAAACCCTTGGTCACTCATGCCTCGTTCAAGCTTTACGGACCATCATATTAATTACCATATCACTATCAATAAAATTTAATTTTATAAATTAAAATATAGATTCAACATTAGCAAATTAAACCGAGATGTATATACCAATCTATTGTGATTTCGTGGGAGGTTATAACTGAGGTTTAAAATGAAGACACGTCGAATATATCTTGAAAAGAAAAACGATATACTTACTTTAGGAAGTAGAAAAAATAAAGCAAATAAATAAACAAGAAAATTGTATCTAGGTATAACATTCGAGTCATAATGATGAATAAGTGAAAGTACACATAGAATATATAAATAGAAATTTATTTAATCACATAGTTATTCAGGTATTAAATGTCAATAAAGTTGGATAATCTATGTGTTCATTTGTTTTGTGTCGATTTATATTTATTTTACAAATAATCATGTTTAATATTCCATCGAGAAATATTAAATATAAAAAGTTATAAAAATTAATGTAGTTAAAAAAAACTGTAAAGGAAAAAAATTATTAAACAATGTAAAAACTCAAAAAAAAAAAAAATTGAACGGAATATTATTTTTACCCTGTAATTTGAATAATGACAAGTGTTCACTCTCAAGAACTACTTTTACTAGCAATCAAGTAAAATTATATAAAATATTTTGTTCTTAATTAATTCAAATCTTTATCTAAAGTTTTATATTAAATATTACAATTGTGGACAAAAAGGTTAAAACCAAAAAAACCAAAATGAGTGTTTACTATTTAGGGTAAAAATGGAAATCTTACATTATAATAAGTAACTTAAATATATATAACTCAGCATTTAAAGTTATTACTTTAGTCTATAGTCCACACGCCTAGGAATTCGTGATAAATTACTAATTAATTAATTATATACTTGCCACGAAATTCATTAATAAATGAGCAGAACATGAAAGAAGAAAATTAGAATTTAAGCAGCTTAATGAGCAAGAATTGTTAACATGTATAATTAAAAAGTCAATTGCAATTCATAAAACTAAGTATTATTATTAAAAATAATAATTATGAAATCAAGTAGGCAGACAGATCCCAGGGAATATGATGCACATGTCAAGTTGGTAGTCAGAAACTCATTGTTCTCTGCACTCTAATCCATTGGGATCTGAAAAATAACTAACCAAAAAATAATTACAAAGAAACTCTTTTTTTGAATTTCAATGCATATCCAAAAATGTGTCAGATTTAATTATTAGAAAATTTATAATATATTAGGTCTCAATTTTAATTACAATAGATAATTTATAATATATTGAATTTGACAGATTTGGTACATTATACATTACATATTTATGGATAGCGTGGAGAATGGAGATAGTGTATGTTTAGTAGTATACAATACAACTGTTACTACTTGTCCACAAAATTAAGTTAGGCTATGTTTGTTTATGTTTTTGAGTAAAAAATTTAAATTTTTTTTGGGAATTGCGTACTATCGAAATTCGTGTGAAAATAGTAGTTGTTTGTTTATGTTTTTAAAAATAGTTTGAAAGTTGTAAATATGTCAAATCAATATTGATATGTTGATTGATGATGTGTAGAATGATTGTTATAGTTGTATATATAATAGTTATGTTAATTAAAAAATAATAAAATATAAATTAAAAAATTATAAAGTAGGAAAGAGAAAGAGAAATAATTATTATAATAAATAATTTGATTGTTGAATGTATGAAATGATGTATATATGATTGATAGGTAGTTATATAGGGGATTGAAAAGTTAGAGTTGAGAAAACGTAAATTTGGATCAGACTTTGGTGTGTTAAATTTATTTTGAATTTTTGGATTTAAAATCTTAAAAATGGAACTTGAAAACATAAACAAACAAAGCCTTTAGAAATTTGAAATCCAATTGACTTCGTGCAGATTTCCGAGATCAATTTTTATTTTTATTCTTCTTAAATAAGAGTTAGAAAGATCTTACCCACCAAATATTTATTAGAAATTATTACTATTTTTTGGGCTAAATTTAATAATGTTATTTAACATGTACAGAATCATATGTGATATGCAATTGAGATTTTTCAGTGGCATAAGCAATGAGGTCATTGTACTATGTATTTTGTGTCAATACCTACTTGTTGGAAAGGAAATTAATGATACGAAAATTCACAATCATGGGTAGCCCAAAAGTCATGATTGGAATTTTATTTTCTATCCATTCATATAGTCATGTTGTCCATACTTTGATTTGGAAAATATTGCAATAAGTTTGTACTTGCACACCAATCAATACTCCCACCCTCTTTATACCATTCAATAATATCACATTTCAGTACAATTAGATGGTTGTAATGTGTGTAAAAAGTGTTCAGTTTATTATTATTTTTTTCATCTTTTTACTGTCTCCACATCCAACAACTATGATTTTCAATCGTTTGTTTGACAAAAGGTGTTATTCATTTACGCAACAAATGATTTACTTGATTTGTGCACCTCAAAGTAATAACGGGTACGTTCTAAATTTAAATTGAATACCTATATAAGTTAGTCTACGATGATAATGTTAAGTCAATAATGGGGTTTGAATTAACGAGATCCATGCTGTATTGATGTGACACGATCAAGATTGTTTTCTTAAGAACTTAGGGTGTGTTTGGATCGAGTGATTTGAAATCCAAATCACTCGACAAATCCATTTAAGTTCGTTTGGATGATGATGAATTTCAAATCCCTCGTCATTCATTTTAAGCTTTTTTCTCCACAACTACGGTGGATTTCAAATGACATCATTTTAGGTGTCATTTGAAATCCTTCCTCCAAATCCACTCCTCAAATCCAAATCCATCGATCCAAACGCACCGTTAATGTAAACAAGTGTTTTGAATAATTCACAAAACGTTTATGTTATTTATGAATAGTGAAAACATTACAAATAATCTTTAAAAAGTCGTCACTACACTTGATTTTTTTCATGTATATGTACTATTGCCATGTGATATATGCTTTTGGAGTGTGATCTTGTTTCTCTTGGTGATGACAAAATGAAGGAGATTAGGTGCACATAAACCTGATTAAGCCCAAAATGAATAAGGATTGAGGCTATTGAACTTTAGCTAATTCAGTTTCAGATAACACTTTTTAGTATAAGATTGTTTATTTTGTGCAATTAATGATTGTTTTAAGTCGATGTCTAAAAAGTTTTGTTTACACAAAATAATATTACATGACAAAACTATCATAATTATGCCACTTTATGAGAATCTGAGTGTTGTTAAGTTGTAGCAACATTTTTAACTATGGCATGTATTGTCACAAATTGAATAATGTCTTGTTTTACTTTCCTGAAAAATTGACATGCATGAGTTGTAAAGTTTTTTTTTTACTATATGTGCAAACAATAATTACAGAAATTCAAAATAAAATCTAAGGCTATGAAAGAAAATTATATCTCATTTCAGTGTTTTTTTTTTCCTTTTATTTTTCAAGAAAATGACTCAATATATTTATTTGAATTTATATGTACAATTTTGAGGAGAAGTCTTAACTCTCAAGCTCCCTACATAATTTATATTGAAAACTTAACCTAGCCAATATAGTTCTAATTTTATTTTTTTTAATGCTAAACGTCTGAAAAGTTTGCGTATTTATATTTATGGAAAAAGAAACCTCATATTAGTTTAATAAATTATATTGTTTCCAATGTTTTCATCAATGTTTCAGATTTCATGATTCCCACGAAAAACATGAAAATATTGAAGATTTTGTAGTTTCTTTTCTAAAAGAGTTGTTGCTCTATTGCCCAAACTCTTAAATCGTCGATTTTTAGAAAAAAATAAATAAAACCAAAAATTAAAGGAGAAGAAAAAAGTAATAAACTTATCAATCACTTGGAAACTTTGTCAATTATATGCTATGTACACAAAACTCAAACAAAAAATTACCACTTTGTGAGTGAAAATTTATTGATTATTGTGTAGATGTAAAAATTGACACAGAATATTTATTTTTTGCTAATGAAATAATAGAGCAACTCTCAATTACTTCATTTTCTCTCTTTTTTCAATATTTTATGTTTTTTGATAGATAATTTTTAGCAACTTGAAGTTATCTTCCAAATATATGGAGAAACAATGTGAAATCGTCATTCATTCAAATAATTAATATTTGGTGGCAAACTCAAATATTTCAGCTTAAAAGCAACACATGAAAACAAATGAAATTCAAACTGATCTCTATTTTCCAAGAAAGTACATACTCTAGCCTAAGAGGGTGTTTGGCTAAACTTATTTAAAACATCTTATAAGTTGTTACAAACTTATAAGATGTTTTAAGAGCTTATAAGATGTTTGGTCTTATTTAAAAAATATGCTATCAAGTGTTTGGATAAAATAAGTTTATTGGGCTTATAAAATGTTTTCAAATATTATAAGAGAGAATTTGTGCAATTATAAAAATAAAAAATAAAAATCGGAGAAGGATATTGTTAGAAAGGAGGAAATTAGCAAAGGTTGTTATGTTTTTTCAATATAAACAACATCCAAAATTTAAGATTTTGAAATAAGTTGGGTTTGGCTAACTTATTTCTTATTTGCTTATAAGACACAAACATCTTATTTTTTGGTCTTATAAGATCTTATTTAAAAAAATTATCCAAACACTTTCATAGAGCTTATAAGCTCTCAAACATCTTATAAGATGTTTAAAAGAGCTTATAAGCTTAGCCAAACACCCTCTAACTCTCATATGCTCGTGGGCTCAAACTATTTAATAGATTTGGAGGTATTCCAGGTTCTTATCTTAGCTAAATTATCATCAGATTCAATCATATCCATGTTATGGGCTACTCTTTTGAGATATGTCTCCAACTTCCCTACTTCATTCCAATTCAATCATTATGCTTACCTCAATATCACAATCATAGCACATTAGAAAATAACTCAAGTGAAATTAGCAAAATCATACAGTATCATCAGCAAATATCGAGTCTTGAGATAATCAAAACCGTTCAAGCAATCAAAACTCGATGCCATTTAGAACGTTATCCCACTTCATCAACCCATCAAATTGATAATCCATGTGCTCATTTTCATGCAATGCAAAAAAACAAAACTTCACAAACAATCACAATTCACAACATTTCATCATGTTCTAAAATGTTTCTTGATCCTCAATCACAACTGAGAACAAAGTTGATTAGTTTAGTACAACATTAAACAACAAAGAACGCACGCTCCAAATGGTTTCCCATATCTATAAAATAAAGTCTGTTACTATCAATTTTTATATAAAAAAGACAAAACAAAACTCTGAAGCTTATACTAAAAGACTCCCTGTATGCAAATAATGTTCATTGGCAAGTCGAGGTCTCACGTTCTAGTCTAGTTAAGGAGTTGGGAGCATTATCTGCCAATTTCGGTTTGACAAAGTTTGAAGCACGCCCGAGTAGAATTCCCATGACACGTTAGTTTCATTTATAGCACTTTGCCCAAACGGATGTTGTTCTACATATTTCTGTACATTTTCAGATGCTAACAACCCTCCCAAATAAACTCGAAGGTCACCTCCTGGTCCTGTAATTATATTCAGTTTAATTAACGAGTAACGATTTTTACCAAGACCCGGTCATTAAATGTTTGTGACGGGAAATGTACAAATAAAAGTAGTGAGCTGTAAAATCGATTAAGAAAATAAACATAAATGCTTCACAAATTTTCCAAGTGGCTAATAATCTATATCACATTGAAGCCTTGATTTTAGAAACAAATATATGAAAAAGAATCTTACCTAATGAGTTGTCATTTTTATCCTCGTAATGGTATGACTTTGGAAATATAGCAGTATGCAACTGAAAAAGGTTAAAAGCTCAAAATTAGGACGTGTAACAAGTTAAAGAAAGTAAATAAAATTAGAAAATTTAGCTAACAATATAGTAGGATCAATAAGCATACTGGATTGAGCAAAGCCTTGTAAGGAGAATCATCTAACAATAATGTGTTTGATTCGTCGTAATCACCCTTCTTCCAAGGGAAATATGGATTATCATTTTCCCAAATTTTTCTTAGCTCCTTGCAAACCAAGGGCTTATGACTGTTCTCTAGTGTTTTGAACCCTGTTTGTGTACTGTGTTCCATATCCTGCATTACAATAAAAAAAATTCTTTATCATTAACTGTGAGACAATATTTTAGGAGTAAAGTCAAGTAACATTAATCACTACCACATTTAGTACATGGCATTAAACATGATAATTCTTTCGATGTGCATTAATATTATTCACAAAACCAACAAATTAACAAAGACCATTTCAAATTTGGAAAGCTTGACCAAAATTATTATGGCGTGAACTTCATGGATTTTATCACAGTTTGTCATCTTTAAATCACTCAATTCTCCGTTTAGCAGTATGACATATGCAATAATTGCTGAGATTACATCAAAAAAAATTGGGGAATTAACTAGAAAAAACACAGATTTGATCCAAAAATCTGAAAATGATATCTTTTTACCATTGATCATTGAAAGGTATTTTGAGCGGTTGTGCAAAAAGAAGGCTTACCCAACAAAATAGCAACTTGTCTCTCAGTTCACCCAATAGATAATCAACAATTTTATTAATAATTTTCCTGCACATCCAATACATATGCTAAGGTTTACATGAAAAACCACGAAATGGATACAAGCAACATATATAAAGTCCAAGAATGAAGTGTACTTGGATCTAGATGACCATATGCCCACATCAAAGTTCTGAAAGCAAAACTTCAGGAAATCATCAGAGAAGGGTCTCTTGAAAACTACAAAAAGGAAGTGGTCAGATTTAATATACTGAATTGTCATCCCAAAACTGAAATATGCAACCTTACAAATTGTTTCGAGTTATAAAGCAATATCTATTACTCACTTGCTCGACCTAATATGCGTATGTCCTCTTTACATTCCTTTGGTGCTGGCATTACGATGTAAGCAAGTAGACCATTTACGTCAAGTACAAGAAGTTTCCTCTTAACAGAGACTCTCGGACATTGTTTTAAATCCTGTGACAAAAATTCTGCTTCTTTCACCGTGGATGAAGAAAGATTTGTGGTCACCTCGTCAACACAAATAGAGAAGGCAGCACTGCCTTCAGTTGAACAGTTTTTCTGATCAACAACCATTTCATTGTTCACATCATTTGTCCTCCTTTTTCTTTTTACAGATACATTTCCTTCTGCAATATTTTCTGTTGATCCTGCATCGATCTCAGTCTGGTCTGTGCTTTGAATGTCATCCTTGCTGTCAGATTTCACGTCAGAAAGGTTCTTCATTGTCTCAGCATCCATCTTAGGTTGTTCGTCCAGTGATGTCACAGTTATACCTGTCATGAGAAGATTCTTTTCTGAATCATTATTCGCTACTTCACAATCTTCAACTTCATCCATAGATTCATTCTGATCCATGTTTTGTTGTTCATTCCTATTCTTCTTCGTCATCTTTTTCCTTTTACTTGTATTATTTTCAGTATTGTTTCCAGCTAGATCTTTCAGTAAATCAATATCTATGAAAGATTATTTACTTTTGCTGGTACAGTCAAACATATTTCTAGGACATCACCTGACAAATTGTTCTGGGCATTTCTATAAGCATAATATTTCACAAGCTTTTGTTTCCCCTCTCTGCCTTATTAGTGTCGGCTTAGTACTTTCCAAACAAACCTGAACCATAAGCCATATAATGAAAAAAGAAACAAAATTAAGAGGTTAAGAGGATACGCGGGAATTCCAAACCTTTCGGTTGACATTTGAGAAAATCATAACTGAATCAAGTAAAACAACCATAAACAACTGACACAAGCTCCATCACATTAAACCAGATTCCTTAACATTCATGAGTGAATACCCATAACTAATTTCTCAAATACCAAAGGACCAATCTTCAGAGACAAGTGAAGCATGGAATTAAAAAAAAAAAAAAGCATATGACTATTTGCTAACAGCAAAATTATATTGAAAGAACTAATGCAGCAGTAAACAACATTCATCAATTCACTCAGACCAAAAAAATTGTCTATCAGTTGGAATAATCCAGATAACTGAAAAGATCATCATTCTAAAAATATAATTCTTTCTTTCCCGAATAAATGCTTACAAGTAATATAACACTTCTAATGTGTTTACAAATTCTCAAATCACAGAAGAAGAACTTTGTAAATGACAATGACACTAGAAGAACTCGTAATGCATCATAAACCGTATTTTCATAATAACGAATATTCATTTAAGAATAGGTAGTTATTAACAAAAAATCCTCCTCTTTATTTACAAATCAAGAACTCCATGAGATCTAACCTCCTTAATCAGCATTATCAACAAATCCTGATTTTTTCCATTCTAAATTCCCCTTTTCACTTCAATTTCTCCATTCTGTCACTAAAAAGCAATACAAAATAACCGGAAACAAATACATCACCGAATTTTTCAGGCAACAATCTAAGGAAGAACACCAACAGGCGAAACCAAATTAAAAAAAATTCTAGTTAAAAGAACTGAATTACGAAACAACTTCATACAAAAGAATTATATATGCACGAATAAATTCAACAGAAATCTAATAATCAACAGATGCTTGCTCAGGACTCGATATACGATTGTGAAACCTCAGATCAGTATACATATATGTATGTGTTAGTATAGATTTATACAGTAAAACACACAGTAACACACATCAAGAAACACGCAGAAATGGTTACCTACCGGTGAAGTTTTGCGAAGGCGCACGAACAGACGCTGCACTGCGTGCTACGTTGATTATACCAACCTTTGGTCTACCGGCTACTGTGTAATTACTCTTTTTAACGTTTTGTAAGATAGTTGTTGTTATGGTGAATGCGATTTTAGTTCAAACCTCAGCGGAAGATTCCTTTAATGTGAAAAGTGTCATTACTGCTATTTAATTTTGTTTTAGCAACATAAGTATTTCAATACTAATTAAATAGAAATTTGAGGTTGGTTTCTTTAAATTGTGAGCATTTTTATTAGAAAGTCAAGTTAAATTTTTTGTTGATACTGTGTGTGAAGACAAGCATAGTTGTATTAATTAAGGTAATATTTAAATACTTTCCTATTTCCAATCGCGTCAAGGAATCGAGATCTCCAAGTGGGCCATATTTAGTAAGCAAAACTAGCACCGAGCTAAGTACATTTTGACAATGTGCATTTTGAATCTTGTATTACAAGCGATTTTCATCTTGTAATATTTTTTTTATTGAAGTCGAGTGTGTCGTTAATCTATAAAACAACAATAAAATTGTAAAATCTTATCATAAAACAATGAACCCATTCCCCGTAATAAATAACAATTATTTTTTCATGTTTACATTTTTCATATATGTTGATGGACAAAATACATGCTAGTTGACAAGTCAAGTCATTGTTATAAACTTCACGTAATTATTCTTCGGATAGTTCGAGTTTTTAAGATAAAATAACAGTCATAATTATTCATTTAGTGGTAAACATGTGTACCCAACAAAAATACTTCAAAAAAAAAAGGATAAAAATACTTCAAAAAATTATATTTTCACAATTCGAGAGTAGAGAAAAAAAAAACCACTAGGATCGAATCATCCTCTCCATGAAAACTTACGCGACAAGTATTATTATTATTATTATTATTATTATTATTATTATTATTATTATTATTATTATTATTATTATTATTATTATTATTATTATTATTTTTAATATTTTTTATACAAATGAAAAATATGCATTTACTTTCTTTGAGTTCGATAGAGTTCAACTAATTTGAGCCATTTACTTCATTGATAGTCCAAACTCCAAAGAAGCCCAATATGATAAGATGGGCCTCCATAAAGCCAAGATCTAAAGTCCACGATATTTGCTAGAAAAAAATAATCCCAACTATTTAGTGAGTAATAAATACCACTTTGAACTAGGGTGTTCACGAGTCGAGCCGGCTCGCGAGCTCGGCGAGCCGGCTCGAAAATAGCTCGACTCGAGCTCGAGCCTATCGAGCCGAGCTTTTTTTTGAGCCGAGCTCGAGCCTAAATATGCCTGTTCGTGAGCTCGCGAGCCTGAATAAAAAAATAATTTTTAATTAATATATATAAAAAAATAAATATTTATTAAATTTTTTATATAAAATGATATATTATAATAATATATTTATAAATAATAATATTTTTGACTTTAATTATAACTATATTTAATAATATGTGAATAAATATAAAATTAATTAAATTTTTTTATAAAAAAATCATAAAAAAATATTTTTTTATAAAAAAAATTTTAAAAATTTTTTTTTTAAATTTTTTTTTTTTTTTTGAGCTCGAGCTCGGCTCGAGTCTGGCTCGAACTCGAGCTCGAGCTCACATTTCTGCAGCTCGTCGAGCTCGAGCTCGAATTTTTTGACAAGCTCGACTCGAGCTCGACTCGTGAACACCCCTACTTTGAACCCAATTGGATAACTATCATAATTTATTTGGTAATTAAACTTAAAGAAAGACGATCAAGATAAACTGAAAGTTACTATAATAATATGATTTCCACTTTTGAGCAATTTTGCTGAGGCTTGAATATTACATCCAATAATTTACTAGATATATTCTTCATTCAAACTAAATTACGTGGTGAATAAATTATTACAGTGGTGAACAATGTAACATTTATGGGAATTAAAATTTAAAGGCTTTTGTGATTCATTGTTATATCCCCAAATAGACAACCCAAATTTCATTGGAACTTTACTTCACGAATGATAGAAGCCAAATTGAAAAACACTTTACATAGAAAAACATTTAACATATAGTGATAGAATGATTTTGTTCCTTTCTATTTTTTATTAGTACGTAGTTTGTAAACACGAGCTCCCCATTTTCCTTGATCAGCATGAAAGAATAATGATACACACTTGAATGCCTTTGTTAATATGATGTGGTCCAAAACTTTCTCAATAGACTAATTAATAAACATTAATTACAACTTTGTGGTTAGAAGGGTTTAATTAGTTGCAATCTGCTATTAGATACTAACTACATAGGGGCATAGTCTCGAGCGTTTAATGTTTTTAGTGCATCAAATATGTGGCTTATTTGTTAACATTTGCATTACATGTCTTCCTAGCTTTAAGCTCTTGAACCACCTTAAATGAAATCGAATATTTGGTTTTGGGGCCCAAATCTTAAATTAGGCGACAACTTTTCACAAAGGATAATAAGTAAACTTAGAGATCTATATTATTACTATTTAAACCTCCCTCAAACCCTAATCACAATAATATTTATACTTCATAATGTTAAAATCATAAGCTTGTTGGGTAAATGTCATGTCTTAATCTATCAAATATCATACTAATGGTAGCGACTGCGAGTTCCCTTGTCATAATATATATATATATA